>VRYO01001269.1:33950563-33973812 GCA_009812075.1 Sialia sialis | reverse complement strand
TCTTAACATTTTTCTCATCCAAAATCCGAAACACAGCACTTCACCAGCTAGAAGAAAATTCACTATCCCAGTTGAAACCCCTACAGGAGTCATACATTATAAATTATCACCTTAAAAATTTAATTAATTGCCATTCATGTATACAATATTCCTCTGTTTCAGTATTCCTAGTAGGACTGCAGTGGTCCATTCAGACAAGTCATTCAGGAAGAAAACCAACTCTCAGAGCTACGAATCTTCACTGCAGTGAGATCTTGAATCAGAATATTAGAAGTGCCAATGTCAGAAGAGATATGAGTGACAGCAGGAACAATATGTGCTTTAAAGAGGCCAGAGTTAACTGGTTTCAGCTTCAGAGATATCAAGTAGGGGTGATTTTCCACACTCTGCTCCCAGAACACACTAGCACTTTCAAGAATATGGCAGTCTCTCTATCCACTGTTATATTCAGGTTTGTAGTTTTCTTAAAAAGCCCTGACACTAATCTCCTGATCAACTGCCCAAGATTTTTAAGGTGTTGGTTATTTTTAAATTAAACTTGAAATACACTGATTTCCTCCAACAACACTCCAATTTCCTTTTCCTGGCTTTGTAATCAACATGAAGACATAATAACTGCAGGCACAGCCCTCCCCCAAACCAGGATCCCACTGTGTCAGCATTATGCAGTAGCTATATTTTTTCTTCCCCTAAGGTATCCGTTGTGATATTTTAAAAGATTTATTTGCTTACAGCTAAACAGATGATATTTACTCACATTACAAAACTGCTGCCACACAGCTCCAGCATTATTTAACCACCTTCTCTTAGGAGACAACCAAGGACAGCAGGTCAGGACAGTCACACGCTGTCTGGAAAGGCTCGCACAAGGTACACGCACATTGTCCCTTCTCCAGCCACACAAAAATATCCTGAACAAAATCATTATCCAGTTTCATCAGCAGTGTAATATATAACAAAATTTCTGAGTATTTTGCTAAACAAGTACATTCATCTACCCCTTCAGCAATAAAAACCAGGATCTCAGCAGTACAGCAGTTCCCTCTGGCTCAGAAGGTCAATATGACAGTGCTTCATTCCTGTCACTTTTTCAGGGTTTAGCTGCTGCCTGGGCATCTCCACTGGCTACCAAACTATTTCCAAATGTCCTTCCACCCAGGCATCTGTCTCTCCAAAATTTTGGAGACAAACAGCTTATGGGAAAGTGAGAATGACAAAGTGACATTTGGAGTACAATGCCGCCAGCCTCCCTTCCTCATGAAGGCTCCTTTTAGTTGTGACACTTTAGCTAATTCGTATCACTTTTATTGCCTAAAAGCCAGTGAGGCCTCACTACTCTCCTTGTTGCCATGTCTGTATTTTAAAAGCAACATATTGTTCAGAACTTTCATGGGTCGCAGGCAAGGACAGCTTCAGGACATGGAATAATTTAGTCTGGACCTCCAGAGATGATCTGCTTAACCTCTCTGCTTGGAGGCCTACTACCACAACTACTCCCATGCCTTGGAATTTCTGCACTGCTGTCTTTACACTGTGCACCAGGCACAGTACCCAGAGAGACTGCTAGATGCACCTGAGTTCTCTGAGGCAGCTTGAGGTTTGCTCATCTCTACCAAATGTCCAACTTTTCCAAACTTGTGGCATCTTGCTTTTCCTCCACTCACACTTTTCTCCAGACAACAATCCTCACTTTTTGCTGAGAAACTCAAAGTCACTCTGCAAAAAATCCTATGCACTAGTCAGCTCCAAAATAGTGCAATTTTCAAAAAGGGCAAGATTTTCAGCTCTTTTTTTCTTTACTTCAGAAAGCACACATAAAGCTACTTTCTGTAAACCATTCAAATGAGACAGATTGGCTTTCTCATTGGGCACTGAAGGGTTGCTATGATTCAGACACAAACATTACGCTTCAATATTTAAACTTCCACAAGCTGCAGATATGCTGATAGAAGAACAAACGTCAGAGGCTGACGTTTCTGAGAGCCATCTCAGAAAAAGGTCTACAAAAACTCTGAAACCAGGTTCTGTTTCTGTCTTTTGGAATTTGACAGATTTCAGTCACTTAAGTAAGAAAAGACTGCCAAAGAGGAATCCAACACTACAGTGCAGCTTTCAAACACTCGTGAGAAGACACTATACTGTCATGTCCTTTGCGCACACTGGGAGATGTAAGAAATAGCACATTGCTTTACTTACAAACATTGGGCCCCTTGGTCCTCATTTTTTTCCCTCAAAGTTCTCTTTGTACACAGATTCACATTTATTTACTGCTTGAGTTTTGCAGTAGTACCATACTACTTGACTCTGCACAGAAGTTATTTTATTTTTTGCCTTCTCTAAAATTTGGCAGACGTGTCCAAACTGGAAGATTTCACAAGCTCCCTATAGCTCAGGGCATCAGAACCACAAGCCTCAATTTGTTTGGGTCTGGTTTGGTTTGAGGGTGGTTATTTTTCCTTTCTTTCTTGATGATAGGACCCTTTGTGCTGATTCCAGCCTTAAATACTGCATCCTGAGCAGTGTGACATCTGGGGAAAACAAGATCTACAGTGTCAGCCACTTACATGTGTTCTCACGTAGTCACCATCTGTTTGGTAGTCCCAGAAGTCAGCAGCTTGTATCACAAAAGGCACTGTCATATTAAACACCCTGCTGACACAGAGACCACTGAGTGAGGGACTGAGCCTTGCTGGCTGCTGAGCCATCAGGTTATGGCCTCAAAATGTACCAGCACAGAACCTCAAAATGACAGTCCTTCAAGGTCTTTTCCTCCTCTTCTTTCTCCCAGCTACAGGCTTCACACGGATGATGAAACTGCTGCAGTTCACATTGGAAAAGTGTGCTAAATAATTGCAATTTTACAAACTTGCAAGTCTGCAAATGTCTCTTATTGCATGTGTTTGAAAGGTATGTTGAGAGGATGAAAAAAAAAAACTGAAATAAAGGTTACATTCCTTATCAAAATAAGCTGCTTTTCCTTCACTTGGTGAAGTGCCTAATGGTTCGGTGAGTTAAACAGGACTAGGGAACCATTTTGTAAGGCTGAAAGGATTATCTCCTGGGCTCCTATCGAGGAACAATCCAAAACTCTGCCATATGCTAGGATTCAGTTTGCTTTCCACAGCTTAACTGGCCTAAGCACATGCGAGTGGGGAAGCTCTGGCCTTGGTATCTCATCCATTTTCCAAGGTGTTAAACAATACACTGAGCCCTTCATGAGCACACTGCTTAAGCTCTGATACTGGGAGGAAAAAAAAACTGCATGTCCAACCCATCACGACATGATCATAACTTAGCCCCAGTGAAGGACTTGGGACTGTGACCTGCAAAATACAGTAAGAAAAATTTCTGTCATTTCCAACAGGAAAACAAACAAGCTCAATAGGGATAACCTACTCCTATGTATATACACACATACAAAACATGTAAGTATAGGTTGAAATCAAAATATGAACATATCAAACCATTACTCTTTGGTGTAACATCTTATTTGCCTAAAAAGAAATCAGAAATTATTCACATCTGTGTTATTTGTGAGATTTTAGGCTTAATCTTATTGTGTCAATTTGTTTCCCAGGAACAAGAGATCCTGACAACCTCCAGCTTCATGCTTGGGTTGATCTTGCCAGCACAGATGATGATGATGTAGTAGCATTTGCATTCCGTAATTCCCTTCAGCAGATAAGTAGATTTCTGTTTTTACAGAAATACACCAATTATTTTTATGCTATGTATACATATGCATTTTTTTTCCTAAGACTGGTTCTGAAACACTTAAATCTGCTCATAAACATAGAACGACAATTTTTCTAGGCACGCAGTTCCTTTTCTAGCAACTACTATTTGAAAGCTGAATTGTGAAGTCTTCTGCCCTTCTCCCTTTCCAGCCTCATAAAGAGAGCATGGTAGAGGACTTTGCTCATGGAGGTATCACTGAATGTACAGTAATTTCACGATTATAAGCCACACCCTTTTCACTGAAGAATCCAGCCTACCCCAGGAGTACGGCTAATCATCAGGTGCAGCTTATTTATGGACAAATCCCAGCGAAATGCCAACCCAGAAGTGAGAGCCAGCTGGGGAGGGTGCCTCGGGCTGCGTGTAAAGGCTTTGCTGGTCTATGAAAACTGTTCGCAACTTGAGCACCTGACACCAAACCCGGCGCTGGCACGATTCTGTTACTAATTCGTTACTTTGTCGCACATGGATATTCGCTTTAAAAATAAATAAATAAATAAATGCGGCTTATATTCAGATGCGGCTTATATATGGACAAATCCTGTGGACTGCCCGGCTACCCGGAAGTGTGGCTTATAATCAGGTGCGGCTTATAATTGTGAAATTACTGTAATTGTTTCATTAACAAGAAGCTTGCTTCCCAAAAGAAGTAGCCCAGCAACAGAAGTGTCGGCATGGAGACACAAGCACAGAATCCTGGAAAAGTTTCTGAGACTGTTCTGCCAAGTTACCCACTTTGATCATGGAGCTCACAGCTCACAAGGTGACCATGACAGCAAATACTTTGGGCAGTCCCAACCTACTGTGACCAAAAGGTCACATCAGAACAGTACTAACAGTATTTCTCTTTTGGCAGTACCTAAAGGGCCCCTAATAATGGGAATACCAGACACTGCCTTGCCCTATGCTCTCAACACCCTATTGTTCAGTGCATTGATTAACAATAGCAACGCTGACAATTAGTGATTGAGAATCCACTTCCTTGTTAATACAGCAAGAAAGCTGCTGCACTTCACACTGACACGAGCTGGGTTGCCAAGGGCCTCAGGCCAGGTGGAGCCCACCAGAGGAACTGGGTCATGATTCTCCAGAAGGCAGCCCTTGGACACAAGATCTGTCACTGCCTCGAGCACTGGCCTGCCCTCCACACACTGCTGCATTCCCCTAAGGTAAATCCAACCTTGTTCTTGGAACTGCTTTCTGGGCTACACAAAGAAATGCCATCAGAGACTGCCAAACCCAAGGGGTAGGGTAGACAGAAAAGGGTAGACAGACAACCATGGATACTGCAAGATTAGGGACAGAGCAGCAACACACTCTCTGGATGCAGAGACATACACAGGACTGGCTGTGAGCAAGAAGCAGTTTAACAATGTAGTACCAGCTCAGAACAGCAGCAGGAGATGAGCAGCTTTCCTTCCCACTGCAGGGGATCAGAGATAATTCAGAAAATGGAGACAGATTCAATTTAATATAGCAAATTAAAGGGAAACCAAGAGAAGAATTTGGGTCAATCTGGTATGCACATGGCATTCTCATTGATAAAACAAGTAGACAACAAGATTTTTACAGAGGTCTCCAAAAATGAGCAGCACCCAGAAGCTCAGCAGATGGCCTTGAAAAAACGGCCTGTTCACTTCAGAGTCCCAGTGGGAGCTGAGCCCTTTCAAAATAACTGGAACAGCCTCTAGATATCAAGCAACCACCAGCAAAGGGGGTGAATTTGCTTTCACAGCATTTCCTCTGGTTCATTCCAAGTTTTCCCTGCTCATTTGTGCATTTCCAATTAAAAATACCATGCTTATTTTCCTCACTGGTTCCCCGGTTAGCAGCAGGGGAGGAAAAGCACAAAAACAAAAGCTCTCAGTAAAAGAGTCTCAGAAACGCAGCTGAAGGTGCAGCTCCAGGGCTCTGACACAGCCGCTGACGCTCCAAGGACAGGGGTACATCAGGCTGTGCATTTGTATTCCCTGCCTGGCCTCGGCCTGGCCTCTCTGCTCACTCCCCCAAGCGCAGACATCATCTCATCATGGCAGAGATGACCTGTGAGCAAACTGCATTGCAGCCTGCACTGCCTGGGCACGGAGCCCAAGGTGAGGGAGGGAAGCAACACGGAGCAAAGCTACACCAACACCAAACATGTCCAGCTCTTGACATGCCTGGCTGTCGAGACACTCTGCTGCTCTAAGGAGTCAGCAGCAGATGCACAATGCTGCTGCAACCTCCAGAAACACCCCTTGTCTCTGCTGTGTGTGTAGAGCCAGAGTGCGGGCTCCAAAAAAAAATAATGAAGGAAGAAAAACAGATGTGTTGGTAGCAAAGCATTTTTCTGTGCCCACTGCAAATCCAGTATCTTGTACTGACCACCAATACAGAAAATAAAGTATCTGGGAGAGAGAAGGTAAGTCTTTGCTCGCAGTCTAATTTTCATTTGGAAGTGAAGGGAGCACTCGTTGAGAAAAAAGGCAGAGAAGATAAAAATCAGAGATGGTGAAAGCACATTCATAAAGGGCACGAGGAAAAGGCAGAAAAGAACAGACAAGATCAAACGGCAGCATCCCAGTAACAGCAGTATTTCCTTGGGAAAAAACGCTGCAGGATGAAGAGGCAGCACAGCACCATGCTGTGAGGAGGGCTGCTCTCCTCACCCACTGCATAGAGTTGTTCTTTCTCCATAGCAACAAGATACTTAAAAGCCAATCTGGAGACTGAAGACCGGCTCAAAAACAAAACACAACATGTATCAATTTATTATCTCTATTTTAAGCCTCAGCTGGGAAGTACACAGGACAGCATTTGTTTAGCCCGAGGAAGTATCTTCATGGAAAGCTCTTTATACCTCCCTGCCTCAGAAGCAGCCCTCGGTGTGAAGCAAACTGTGGCACTTTACACGTCCTCTGCTCTTGGCTAATGCCTAAGACATCAGGCACAAACAGCCCGAGGTGCTCGCAGCTGAAGCCTTTCCACTGCTGCCTTTTGCAGGGATCCACTCCTCTAAACTCCTCTCACAGGACTCTGGCAGTGCTGGGGGAAAGGAGGAGGAGTTGCAGCCTTTTGCTGCCAAAAAAACCCACCCAAAAACAAAAAGAAAAAAAATAAGAAAAAATAAACCAAAAAACCAAAACCAACAAGAACAAACCAATAAATATAATAATAAACAAAACTCCCTAACTTGCTGTTTAGTAGTTACCAGCTCAAGTCACTGATTGCAAGGGATCAGGATATGCTTGTACCTTGTCCTTGAAGTCTGCCTCTACCTGCTTGGAAAGGGCTCTGCTCAGGCACCTGAATGACTTCAATAAAGCCATTATGCTGACTGCACTGGCAGGGCTCTGGTAATATCACAGACCTCACCTCCTCCTCAAAGGCACCGACAGAGCCTGCACAGCCCATTCTGGAATTATCTAAGAAGCCCATCAAGTTTTAGGTGGATGGACCATGCCAAAAATGCTGCAGAGCAGCTGGGGTTTCAGCGCTGGCCTTGCCTTAGCTTAGCTGCTGGGATGGGCTTCCACTACTCCATTCCTGCATGGAACGAGCACACAGCAGCATCGAAGTCACCCAGAGCCACCAGAGCTGACCATGACCCAGAGCAGCACTCTGTGCTCAGCCAGGAGAGCTTCACAAGCCCCTGGGCACATAGGGCAGGGCAAACAAGGCCACCCTGGTGCAGCCACTGTCCTTAGGGGCACAATGGCATTGCAGGGGACAGGGCAGTGCAGAGGGACAAAGTATTTACACAGAAGGGAGGCTTTTGCCCAGTGGAAAAACAAGAACATGCTGAGGGTTTGGAAAGGCAAGCTAAGGGGCTTAACTGGCTCTGAATCCTGGAGAACTGGTAGGAATTGGGCATGGGGTGCCAAACAGAGCAAATGTAGCAAGTTGTTGCTTACACACAGGCATGCCAAAAATATGGTCCAGTGAGCCAATTTTGTTTCTTCTACATAAAATCTTACTATTTGAAGGACCATAGAACATTCAGGAGGAAAGAAAAACCTGGTTTAAGATTATCCAAAGATGTACTTCTAGTGTCTGCCATGAAAGCCATCATCTGAATTTCAGATTAGTATTAAACATAGTTCTAGTTTAGATTCACCCATGAGTCATAAGTTAAAAAAAAAAAAAAAAGCACTGTAGTCAGCAACTTTGCCTTGGCTCAGCACTATTATCTTACAGACTTCATCTGTACATCTGCTAAATCAAGAACTCCAGAAAAAAATCCAATCCACATACACTAAACATCCATCTGTCTAACCATTTCTCCTACAGCTAATGTACATTTTGGGTCTAAAATACAGAAACTTCCAATTGGCCAATCCTTAACCGCTATATTTATTATGGGTCTTGATTTTTCATTTCCTCATGCAATATTTTATTCAAGAATAAAATATTAATTTTCAAGCCACTGAGTCAATTTACTGTCACTTTTGAAAAAACATTATTTTACTATAAAATACTTCTAAAAGATCTGCATGGGAAGGATAAGAGTAATATTCATCTGCATAGATTATGAAGTAGAAGGAAAAGCATGAATCAGCTTGTCCTCATAAAAACACATTTGCTAACCAAAGTCTGTTTCCTACACAATTAGTTACAAGTGCAGAAATAGTTCTTTTAATAAGTTGTTTCAAAGGTTGCCAGGAGCAAATCTCTGTGGAATGCATACCAAGTTGTTCTGCTTTTTCCTGCGTAGATTACCTCACTGAACTCAAAATGGAGGCATCCAAAGAGCTTTTTAGGAGCTTAGGGAGCAACACAGCTAAAATATATGAAATATGTGGTCCTTTTTCATTTTTATTTTCCCCAACAACCAGAGTGGAAAATAACAATATTTATGAGTCTTTAGCTCAGAGCTTATAGCAGCTCCAGAAAAGCACTGCTTCCCATGCAGCCAACTCTTCTTCCAGCTCTGGCTTCAGCCTCAGCCAGCCCCACATCTCCCCCAGTAAGCCAGGCTGGGGGTGGCACTGTGACCACACACAGCATTTTGCAGTGTGCCCTCTCAAAGCTAATGTCACTCTTGCATGAATTTCCAGTGCGGAACAAAAAAAATCACAAGGCACAGGCTGTAAATCACAAGGGCTTAGTTGTTCCATCTTAGGAAATTAATTATCCTGATGATGTTATCTTAATTAAATGGTAGCTAATCTAAGTTTATATTTAAGCCTGAAATGTGAATATATTTGAAAAACTCTTGATGATAGCAAATCTGAAGAGACAGAGGAAGGAAAGGAAAAATACCAGAGAAAGTAAGGTTGGTAGAATTGGGCAAGCAACCATATTTCTAAATACAGGCAATTACAGCTCAGGTGTTTCCTCCTTTAGGGCTAGGAATCCTAGGAATCACATTTCTAGGAGGAAAATGTGATGGTCCCGAAACAAAATCTGAAAGAAGATACACAAAATATAAATTATAAAATTGACAGTCTGGGGAAAAAAAAACCATATCTGAAGTCAGAGGTTAACAGAGAATCTTTGAAGAGTCCTGCTGTGTCAATAGTTATTGACACTTTTCTGGCTCACTGAAAACAGTAGTGGTCCTGTAAAAAATGTACAGCCATCTAGCAAGGTGCCATGCATACAAGCCAGCAGCTGCTTGAGAGAGATTATGGGCAATGACAACCTTTACAAAGAAGGAAGGGAAAAAAATGGCTAGACATTTAAGGAATTGTTCCTTCTGCTTCAAGGACAAGGGAAATTTAACATGGCCAGCAGAGAAAAAGTGAACATCCAGGAATTATAGCAGTAACTGAGCAGAGAAGAGACTACTAAAGGCTGATACCAACATCTCAGCATCTGTACAGTGAGAGGCATGATGTCCTAATCCTTCAATCCATACTCTTCCATCACCATTCCCATTTGTTTCCGACCCAAATCCCCTCAAATTGAGAGATTTGTCCTTTATATCAGAAGGATTTAGCTGAAGCAATTACCCTCAAATATTACCATAAGGAAAGGTAAAACACAACCATCATTTCCAGGCTGATTTCTACTTGCACACATCCATTTTAACTTAGGCTCAACTTTCTCTTGACTCTTACAGGCAGATGGGCTGTTCACAATCTCCCTTCCTTCTGAGCAGAGCTGGAAGATCCCACGCCCTCACATGCCTCTCAGCAATCTGCAGAGTTTTACAAGGTCACATCTTCCATCACTGTAAACTGAATCTCAGCCTTCCAATCAGAGAAGCAAATGTACCTATAACCTTTGCAAGTAATTAAATGTACTGCCCTTGCTAACTCTGGTGATTTCTCCAATACTTGAATCTCAAAAATTCAGTAATTACTTCTGCTGGCCTTTGTTCTGCCATGAGGCTGAGACAGAGTTTTACTTTGAATGTGTGTCAATCAGTTATCAAAAAAGAAGTCCCTTTTAAAGAGAGATTCAATAAAAAAGAAATTGTGCTCCTGCTTTTCCCTTTGAGCAGTACAGAAGAACCTTTACAAAATTAAGATCTGGCTTCTGTGACCTCCACCCTTGTTGATTCTTTTGTCAATCTTGTTTGCAAGCTTTCTTATTCCCATTTTAGACAGGTCTGAGTTTGACTTTGGATATTAAAGAATTTAAGTAAAGTATTTCCTTACGTACAAGAATGATATCCAAGTGGAAAATTTGATCTTTAAATCAAGACAAAAAATAATTCTACAATACTCTGGAACACTTTATCCACACACATAATGAAGCCCACAGACAGGGCAAGATAACAAGGACATATTTTTGCCTTGGTACAAACTGTTTTAAATCTCAGCTAGGAAAAGTTAGACTTTACACTGAAGTACCCAAAGTGCACTTAAGTTTTATAAAAGTATCAGAACTAAAGTTGGCACCTAAGGGTTTGCAAAAATAAGGATCATTCTAAAATGAAAAACAGAAAAGGGTGGATTCAAAATCTTGTTATCTCTTTATAGGTCATGTAAGATATTACCTTAGTGTTAAATTACATTAGTCCATGAAGCTAACTGGAATATTAAAGAAGAAAAGCTATTGTCCTCCAGGTGTATCATCCAGTAAGCAAGCCACACTGGGAGTGCAAAGCATACAATGTATGAAATAGAAGAATAAATCTCTTTAGCTTCACTAGTCTCTTTGAAAAAAAAAATACCATAACTAAACACAGGAAAGGGAATTAAGAATACAGGATGCTACAAATGCTTAATAAATAAGTCCATCTCTATGAGGAAGTGTGGATGGATAGATAGGATTGTGTTGACCCACATGTGTGCATGAAAGGCAGTACACAAAAAAATGCCTGATTTGAGTTCAGGATTAAATGCAGCCAGAGTTAAATGAGCATTTAAAAGAGTAATAAGTTATTCTTGGTGAGACTCAATAAAGGATTACAGCTTCAGGATAGGCCCCTCCTGCCCTCTGAAATCAGGGATCTTCATTGCTGATTACTAACTCTTATAACCAAAACCTTAGGGATTCATAGACCTCTTAGTCACTTCTGGGAAAAATACATAATGAAAGAATAAAGAAAGCCAAATGTAGCTTGTAAACAGGGAGGGCCTTGTAATATTAGTGTCATTACATGTTCTGTTCTTGTTATTCTTATCCAGTCAAAAAATTTATCTCCAATTAAGGAGACCTATTTGGTTTTGGGGAAACAGCAACATGCAGTCATCTAATTACTTGAGATCTGTAAAAATCTTAGAGGTTCCTCCAGAAGCTTGCACTGGGTTCTTGGACCATTAACTTGCTGGATGAACAGAACTGAAGCTGCACAAGAAAGTGCAGCACAAGAGAGAAAAGGCAAGTCCCAATCAAATGGTGATCAATATGCTGTGGCTACTAACCTCCCAAGAGGGATATGTGTGGAAGAGCAGGAAATGCTGCTAAGTCCCAGACACAGCTAAAATATTTAGGTTCACATAAAGAAAATCAGTGGCAAGATTGAATGCAATTACAGAGCAGACACACATTGCTAATGCCCTACAAGCATTAACTTCGGATATTTCATTATTTCCATTGTGTGCTGTCTCTCAGACATTGAGTCAGTTCAAGGACATCTTGCTTATTCCAGCTGACTGGGAGGCAATTCTCATCTCTTGCTCCTTTCCCCTCCATACACTTGCAGGACAGAATGAAAGGCAACACTGAGTCAAATCTCCATCATTTTTGTTGACAGGGCTCTTCATAAAAATTGCATGGAACCCATAACTTAGGCATTTGGAAGTGTGCTGCAGCTCCAGTTTAAAAACTAAAAGCATGGGAGATGACAAAGCTGTGACTGTTACACACTGAAACACAATAATGAATATCTGAAGTCCAAAATGAGCATAGAGTGAATAGGCTTCCACACCAGGGACACACCATTGTTTGGCCTACTTAAAGTTCACAAATAAATTTCTTACAGATTTCAAGCCTGTCTGTAGAGATGCAGAGAAGACCCCAAGTGGTCAACCCAGTTTAACAGTGTAATCTCATTTTTCATGGTCTATTTTGTTCCTGACACTGCAATTTTAGCAACTAAACATCTAAGGTCATTTTAGGTAACAGTCTGGGCTCCTTGTTCTTCCTCTCTTTGGTTCTCATCACTTTATCTAAGTTCCCATGATGAAGCAAGCTCTGCCTTGAGCTTTGGAACACAAGATCAGAGCTGTCACCATTCTGGACTCACCACTGAGCACCACTGGCTGCAATCCAGCCCTCCTGCAGCAGGCAGCATGTGGCTTGGTGTGTTCCTACCTGCCTAAGAAGAGCAAAATCCCTGTGTCTGCAGTTTTCCTGGAGAGAAATCCACTAAGAGTAGCATTAAATTATCAAAACAAATAGATTTGGCCAGGAACATCAACAAAGGAAAAGAAGAGGGAGCAGAAATAGGAGTCTTTTCAAAAACATAACATTTAAGTATGAAGCAGGGGATTTTGAAGATTTTTTTCTTTAGTTTTAAAATAAAGGTTAATAACTTATTTTGGAGTGTAAGAAACTCCAGATCATAGCAGAAATGCCAATTAACAAAAAAACCAAACAAAACATCATAAATCTGACTTACCTCCCACAACACAAAGCAAACTGCCATTAATATACCCCTCTGTGCACAGGAATTGAAGTGAAGCCCAGTCTCTCTCCTTTTTTCACACAGGATTAGGTGATATATTATCCAGGAACAATCCAAAAGAGCTCCAAAACTATTCCTTATATGGCAGATATTTTTGAAGGCTGCATTCTGTCACTGATTTTGGCAGTTGTGAAGATAATCTGTCCCATTTTTCCATATAATTTTTCCTTACAGTACTCTGACTTTAAGGGGGTGCAGCTCTCCTAACATCATAACAACCCTTGGAAGTTAAGGCATTATGCCAAAGCCTACATCTTTACCATTTCTATAGATTTCCCAGTATGATGACATTAAGAAAAGAAGCCTCATAAGCAATCCAAAATTACAGACAGCTTCTAACTGAATAAATATTAAAAAAGATCTGACATCAGAAGTTATTCAACAGGAGGGAACTGTATGTAGTGACATGCTGCAGTTGCAGTGAAGAGGAGGAAGTAACTGAACTTCTGCTCTCCTTGGTGCTGACTCACCACATTCTGCTGCAGGATATCACATCCTAAAGATGCTCAAGTTTCTAGAGATGTCCCTAATGCAGTCAAGTGTCTCACTGCACAAATACATCACCTAGAACTGAGACAAAAAAATCTGAGTTCTCGAGTCCTTAAGATTGTGGCTGATATCCTGCAAGGTGGCAAGAATGCTATTTGGAGAAGAGTGGAAAATAACAGAAATTAAACGGGGCTTTTTGTTTTTAAGGGTCAATTCTGGTTGTGTCAAGACTGAGCTATAAAATATGATTAATTTGTCCAGCTTCCTCATCTTCTGTCTTCCCTGAACTGAAAGCCATGTTGTCTTGCTAATATCCTTCCTTCTCCTTTACCCCAAACCAGCAAACACTTCTCAGCAAAGAGCCAGAAGCCTGGGTAACAGGAGCAGCAGCTGGGAGGGACTAGGAGGGACCTGTGCCCCTTACTGCTTTGTTCCAGCTTTGCTCCAAGCCAGAGGCTTGTCAAGGAGTGACAGGGACCTTGTTTTGCAATGAAGAGCTCAGTTCAGGTTATATAGAGACAATACAATCAGGAACAGCAGAGTATTCATTTATAATGAAGCCAAATAAATACTAAGGAAACTAAAAAAACCCATATCCTATATCTCTTGAATCTGAGCTTGCTTTATGTGTGTGTACACATCTGTGCTTGTAAGTTATACGCACACACAGAGATATATTCACAAACAGACTAAATATATTCCCCAAAAGAAGATTTGACATTTCCAGCCTTTATCCAGTCACCCAGAACAGACCAATTTGCAAGATCTTCAAGGCCAGGTGCTGGGTTCATCTGCTGAAACTAACTTTACACTATATATTTATTTGCTGGGAGGACAAAACTGTTTTGACTCAAACTTACCCTGATTAACCGTAATGCCAGTGAGAATCCTTGCTGTGTTTGTTCAAACTAGTATGCATCCTAAATTATGGAGAGAAGGTCACTTTACAGACCCTGGAGCGGGAGGAAACTCTGGACAAAAATAGGATGGCACTGTCACGGTATTTGTCAGCCAGGTTCAGATCAGTTTCATCCTTAATGTCTCTGCTATATTTTTCTATCTAAGTACATGACTACCAAGGTAGAGATTATTTCATCCACCTGAAAAGAAATTATAAATATTACTAATCATCAGACGACTTGAGAAATAATTCAATATACAAATCTCACCCTTTCCACTATTAAATATTCACCCTTTCCCCTTCCAGAGCTTATTCTTATTATTCTACAGCAATAACCGCATTTCACTAGAGACCTCTCTCTACAGTCAATCTCCACAGAGTGACTGACAGAGAAGCATGGGCTATTATTCCCATTTTGGACAGCAGGTGTAAATTAGTTTGACATTACAGATATCAGTATCAGTATTGTAAAAATAGAGAAAAAATAAACTATGTAAGAGATCAATAATTACAGCTTGCTAGTATCGAATTGGACTAAACCAGATAGCAGGAAAAATGCTTCCTACCCAGCTCCCGCTCATTACGTCCATATGTTTATAGGAGAGTAAGAGTTACCTCATTCACCTTCTTTCCTCACAAGACCTTTTTTTTATGTATTACATAGTCAGAGACAATTCTCACAGAAAACACATGAAGCAATACTGGGAGTTTCAGAGCCCACAGGCAAAAACAGATTTGTCAAAATATCACAGCAGCCTTTTCTGCCACAAAGCCAACTTGGGGATTCACCCACCCCATCTGCTACATAATTACAGGATGAGGGGTCAGCATTGAGCCAAAACTGAGGGGGAGAGATGGGATGACAAAGTCCTCACTTTGTTGTCTTTAACAGCTCTGCCTTCTACTTGCAGACACAAAACCTGAAGGTGGGGACTAAGAAAGAAAAAGAAAGGATTTCCCAACGCTTTTTTTTTTTCACTTTAACGAGAATACTTGAGAATAAAATGAATTCCTAGCGATATCCAACCCCACTGTGCTTATGAACCCAGGGCCAGCCACTGCTGTGCTCTGGCTGGAAGGGCCAGCAAGGCCACTGAGGTTCTGCTGAGCTGCCTTCCAGGAGATGCACCATTCCCTGGAGCATCCTTAGCTGCAGATGGGGGGGCATTATATGCTTCCTGAAATGCTCCTTCTCCATGCAGCTAAAAGCCTTAAGATCCTTGAAGACAGGAGTATTTGCAGACCATACTGTTTGCAAGCTGTCCAGGAAATGAGTCCTTCCTATAAAAAAAAAGTGTTCAAACTACAAGCCAAGATGTTCAGGATCTCTCCCTAAATCATCTGATTTCTTACAAATGTTACCTATCCTTCCCTCCCACTGAGCTGCACATCCAAAACTCTCACCCTACCAATGTAGTCACAATGGTGTTTGAATGCTGAGCATTTTATGTACATCTGAAATGTTGCAGAAACAAGTGTCTGTCTCATTCTTCACTATCTAATTAAAAGAAGAGGGTTTCTAGTTCCATACACTGCTGTGAAAATCATATCACAGAACATGACTTGTATTGCAGTAAGAGGAAGTCTTTTCGTGTCCAAGTAATGAGCACAAAACCTTAGGTTCTGCAGACTATGTGAAGGTTTCTGCAGTTGGTAAAACCATAGTATGAAAAGTACCGATATAAAAAGGGAGGGCTGAGCCTCCCTAACATTTTCATGTATTTCATTTTGGATGATAAGAACATCCCTAGGAAAAGCTCATTCAGTAATGAAATCTGAAATGAAAAATGACCACCCAGAAGTAAAAGTAGTCATACACAATTAATGAATTCATTCAGCTAGCCAATAAATCAAATAGCAAAGCAGACTCTCTTAATCATGCAGAGAAACATTTTTCAGTGCTTCCTATACTGTACTTTGCTCAAGGCCTACATTACCAATTGGTTGTTTCTTTAATTCTTAACAATTTACAATATAATGTTATTTTAAATTTAAGTGTCATCCAAGAACACTCTGTCAGAACATATTATTCTTTCCAGGTTTCTAATTCTCAAAGAAATTAGTATCAGCAAATTTACTTTATAGATTGAAAAAGTGTATTGAGTATTCAGCAATTGTTAGAGCACAGATAACAATACATTTCCAAAAAGGGCCCTAGCTCTTCCCTTTTTGAGTAAAACTTTGTACAAACTGATAGCAGACACGGACTCAAGGGGTTTACCCTTGGGATATAGACAAAAATAACTTCTTAAAGTTTTCTCAAAGACATTTTGAAAATTTTCACTTACTATTCAATTTTCTGTGCAACAATGGACTAAATTAAAGTAACTCTGGAAAAGCTCAAAGCAAGAGAATATTGGAAAAAAAGAACAGCTTCACTGAAGCCTGAAAAACTGAGTCAAACTTCTTTGCCTTTCAGTTGCACATGTTTTTTTTCCCCCCAAAGCTCATCTACTAAATGCCAATAGTTTTCTCACCTCCCTCCATTTTTCCCCAAAAATTTAGCAACAACCAGATCATGCCTCTATTGTATTTTGCAAATGCATGCCTCAATGCAGGAGCTATATGTGCTCTTCACAGAAACCTATCATCAAATTTATGTGAAAGAGGCAAAAGCCAAGACTGCTCTCCTACAAAGACTGGATTCTGTGCAAGCGCCAAATGATCACACTCACAAATTTTGAAATCTAAGGGGCCACTGAAGCTGCCTGACAGTCCCTGGTGTTCTCACTTCTACCTTACTTCTTCATGCTGAAATCATGTTTATTGGTTTGCTTTTTTCCCCTTTGGATACAACTTCGACACACTTGTGACTTAAACTAGCATCAAGTGAGCACAAAGGAGGGCTGTGCTGATTCTCCAGGCTTTTTCCAACAGCAGGGTCTAGCTTGTGCCAATTTCTACTGCCAGCTTGGTACTGTCAGGTCACACAAATTCCTCTCTTCCAGATTTCCACTTTCTCAAGGAGGGCAGTGAAGACAGCCCCAACAAGGTGACTCATCAGCAAAACCCTGCTCCAATTACAATTATTGCAGCTATGATTCCTGAGTGAGCTTATTAATTGAAGTCTCTGCACAGTAGAGACCTTTAATTTTACAGAAATCCTTTCAAGTCACCTCCAAACCTGGCAATGAAACCAATTTTCCTCCTCCCAAATACCTCTAATAGCTAAGACCTGCCCTGCGTGCAACAAAATGCACTCAGGTGTACTCTCAGTTGAAACTTATAGACCATTTCTCAGCCAAGTTTTCACAAGGTGGTTCCCACCTGCACACACAGACTTCTGTGACCAGGTCTTTAGCCCAAACTCACCCAACATTGATCAGAACTGCATGACAGCACCTACAGATCCAAGGAGGAATACAGACCCTAACTCAAACTTCTCCTGGGAGGATGGTGAGCAGCAGCAGCTTGGAGCGCTGCTGCTAGCTCTGTTTGGCCCTGCAGATCAGCAGGGCAATAAGCAGGAGAGTAAGAAGAGTCCACTAAAGGACACAACACTTAAAAAATAAATAAAAAATAAAAAATGGAGTCCTAACATCCTCAAATCATCTGGCCCTGTACCAGAACAGTAGGAATTAAAGTGATGAAATACAACTGGGGGGAGCAGGCAAGAACAGAAACTTGCAATCATAATTTTATTAAACACTGTTGAGCAAGTCAGAAAGCTTGCTGCACCATTAGAGCCTGCCCTGTGTATTCTGAATTTCTTATGTTAGACACAGCAAAAAACAAGTTCTAAAGGTCCTCTCAGGACACTTGACTTTGCTGGGAGGACACAGTCTGCTGCCCTTTGCAGCTCACCTGTTCCTTACACAGGCTGCCTCCTTCAGGCAATACACCAAGGAGTGACAGGCAACACCAAAAACTCATCTTTGCAGGCATTGCTTCACCCTGAGAAGAGTCAGAGCCTAAAGGAAGAGCAGAGCTACATTTTGTATCTTCCAGCTAGCATATTAATTTTGCAGGTCTGTCACGCTACTAACAACGCTCAGAATCCAATGCTTGTGCCAGCCTGTAGGGCTGTGCTTCCTCTCTCTTCTGACAATCCATCCCCTGTGGCCATAGCACAGTGGGAAGGGATAGGTCATGGGCATCCCAGTACACACAGACAGCCCCTACACAAAAGAGCTGAAAAAGCAGCTCCCAAATATGTGTAACCAGTGGGTAACACAGGCAAATTTCCGTGCCTCAGTTTTCTTCATTGCTCAAATGTGTGTGCATGCATGTAAAGCAAGAAGGAAAAAAAAAAAAAAAAAGCTGTTGAAGTATGAACTGGCTTTGGACATACTTAGTGTGAAAATCCTGTTTTCCACCTCCGGATTATAATCACATTCTTCAAGTAAACTTTGGAGCTACTTGTTCTGGGAAGGCTTTGAGCTGAAAGAAGCTTGGGATTTTCGCAGCGACGATGAATGTCTTTTTTCACTCCTAGGTTTTTGGCTGGAAATATATCTAGAATATAGAAAGCAAGGATTTTCCTTTTGATCAGCACATGGTCAGATCAAACAACATGGCTCCTCTTGCAGCTGGCCAAGGCCAGTCCAGAAATTATCCACAAAATCCTTACTTTGGAAAGGCTAGCTTAAATCTTAGAGATGATAAATACATGTCCTTTCCCCTGAAGCCCTGATGGAGATCGTGTATCATCATCTTCATTTTTCAAATTAAAAAGGGGAGGGACACATGATGGAGGACATTCACCTCATGTCAGCTAAAACACCAGTGACAGCAGTAGGAGCAGGACCTACTTCTCCTCTGTCTGAGCCTACTGGTTTACCCAAGCGTTGACTGGATAATCTGAACCGACACAGCATTGTCACAGAACAACTGGTGACTTTCCCACCAGACCTTCCACTGTCACACTGCCAGATACTGCAGGCTGATGCAACAAGCAAAAAATAAATGCTGGAGCAAGGCACTGTAAAACACTGCACACAAACAGACCTGTGATACCTACATCAAATCTGACTTCACAGGAGAAAGAGAGCCATCTTCCCAGCTCAGTGTTTTGGCATAAAGTGGTTTTTCATTCAGTCATGCTGAGAAAACACAAGGAAATACAGAAAAGCAAGAATTTTCAAAAATCAATTAAAATAAATTAGTTTGTAATGGAGAGAAAAAAATCTCCCTCTAAATGTGAAAAAATTATTGAATGTTAGTAGCAAAAGGATGGCCCCTGTTATCTTTTGAGTGCAAGTTTTCCACTTTATGATATTTAAGGAACAGAGAATAGCACACCAGATATGGGACAGGCCAGTAATCTGTAGAGTGGATGAAGATGGGGAGGTGGACTGCAGTGTTCCAAACTCCTAAGAAGAAAATCTGTGAGTATTTGTGGATTTCTCTCCTTGCATGCCTAATAAATGAGCTCCTGGCTCGGTGTGCTCTGCTCACCTGAGCTGACCCACAAGTGTGCAGTGAACAGGCTGTGAACTGCAGTGAAATTCCAGCTTCCACGATGAACAGGATGGACAGGAACCCCAAATAGTTAAGTTTATACATAATATATATGATATTGCCAAGCTATGATTTGGAAAAAAATATTAACAAGAAAAAAACCACAAGAACACTGGCCTTTTCTTTAGAAAATAAAATGAGGGCAGTGTATTCATACTAAAAGATGTCCCTTAGAAGCACATTAAACTGCATTGATGATGCAATATGAACAAAAGCCCCCTCAAGTTTCTTAGAGTGTTGCTGAAAATAACTTCACTGTATTGATCCCACTGGAGGTCTTTCTGTATTTTTCCCATGGCTCTTTCTTGGTTATCTGAGGTGTGCAGTGCTTATTTGCAATATAGAAACAGACCTTCAGTGCAGAAAAATACAGAAGTTAGAAATTCAAGTTACTTACCAGTTTATATTTTTTTTTATATTAGAGGATGATTCATAACTAACTTGCAATCTTTAAAAAAATGAAAAGGGTCAAGGACAGTATGATTTTACAATTTTTAAGCCAGTGATCAATGTTGAGCTTACTTTCTTTATAAATATGATATCAAAGTGATATTTTGTAAAGACTTTCAAGCATTTTAAAAACTCTGCTAGATGATATTCATCATGGTCCTAACTAGACCATGAAAATTAAATGCATTTTGCTAGAAGAGACATCTCTCCCCCATGCCATGCACCCATATCTGTGCTTGACAGTGCACTGCAGGGCAGGAATGGGCCAAGGAGACCCATCACAGGAATGTAATTCACACAACATTAAGCAGCCCCAGGGGAGAGATCTGCTTAGTTCCAAAGCAGGAGAACTGGCATCCCAGTGCATCTCACCAGGGCTCATTAGGGCTCATTAACTCCTGGAGATAGCTCCAGCATCAGCCTGAGCATCCTGCAACAGTACTTCTCACACAGTGTGACACACTGATACTAATGCAGCTACAGCCAGGAGTGGAGATCACTTGCCTCCTGCTAAGCATTCTTTTTCCAGGGTTAAAGAAAAAGCTTTAGGGCCAAAGTTGTTGTTTTTCTGCTGTTTATATGGCATGAAGACACACTGCTCCATGATTAGAGCTTCTGGGGACTTTGCCACACTGGTAATTACCAGCAGGATTATAAAAGGCACAAACTGGCAACAGGCATTTTCCAAGTTTGCTCTGAAACAGAATTCCAAGGAGACTAAAGAAGTGCAGAAATGCAAAAGTCAAGTAGCATAACACTAAAAAGAGACTTGGACTGCTCTGTGTCATAAGAATGAGCTGAATAGATCCTTTGCAAGCTTCCTGCAAGAGCCCAGAGACTCAAAGGAACAGGATAAAGCAGTGTTTCATCTTTGCCATCCTGAGAGGAAAAAGCTAACACTCATCTGCATAAATCACTGAGAAAGCAAACTGGAAACAGAAGCAAGCTAAAAAAGCACATAAGAACAGCCAGCAGAGTGGAAGGGAAAATGACTCCACGAACAACTTGTCACAGGGACAACACTGCAAAATAAGATCTCCAGTAGTGCTAAGACCAGCTTTAAGCAATGACTCCCTGGTTGGCTTTGCCTTCCATGAATCCCTAAGCAAAGTACAGTAATTTCACAACTATAAGGCACACCTTTTTGACTGAAATTTTGATCGAAACCCGGAAGTGCGCCTTATAATCTGGTGCGTCTCATATATGAACAAAGTTTGGAAATTTGCCAACATGGAAGTGCGAGCCGCAAGAGCCACAGCAGCCAGTGCTGAAAGGGAATGCTGGGGTCCGCAGCATGGGGAGGGCACCTGAGGCATTTAAAGACTACGCCGATCCATGAAAAAAATGTTTGCAAATTGAGCACCTGTCAGTAAACCCCGCAATCATGTGATTCCCTTACTAATTCGTTACTTTGTTGCACGTGGATCCTCGCCAAAAAAAAAAAAAAAAATTAATAAATAAAGAAGTGCGCCTTATAGTCCGGTGCGCCTTATATGTGGACAACATATGGGAAGTTGCCAACAACCTGGAAGTGTGACTTATAATCTGGTACACCTTATAGTTGTGCAATTACTGTAGTTACTTATATTCTTTCTTCACTAAAATAAAACTTAGCACTTTCCTATGATTGCTCCACAACAATAAACCCTTAACACTAATGACGTGACAGTACTGACTCCATCACAGAGTTTTGACAACGGAGAACAAAAATACGTCCCACAAGTGGAAGGGAAGACTGTTCATTTAGCAGTCTATACTACCACATACCCTGACCTATTTTATTACTAAAAATAGTCCCTCTTAGGTCACTGCTGCAAATTGAATTCTGCTGCTTCATTGCCCACTGCAATCTCACAGAACTGCATGCTGCCTACACACAAAACACTAAGTAGGTTAACTTATTCACTGCCAGGAATACAGCCAGTCTTCTCATATGGATAAAAAGACACAGACAATTTTGCTTAAATGAGTGAAATGTTTCTTGCATTGCAGTTAAAAGTCCAAACCCAATGATTCATATTGCATCATGAATACAAATACCTGGTTTCCAATTTGCCCACACTTACAGTATGTTTTTCAATATTATTCCTGCAAGGTATGTTTGCAAAGAATTTAATGTTACAAGTGATACAACAGCAGCCCTCATGACCTTGCTATTGACAGAACAGCCAAGTCTTTCTTGTTTAGCCCCCTCACCAGGATAAGTCTGGGAAAGCAAGAGACAAGAGGGAATCAGTTAAAATGTTCCAAGTTAAAAAGACAACATCTTCTTTCAAAAGATCCTATATTTGCAATTCTCAATCCAAAGCATCTCGTGATTATGATACCATGAAGAGAATTGGCAAATTTAGACCTAACAGCCACAGACTACTTAAAAAAGAGAGGACAATGAAGGCATGAACTTTACAGAGCAAGAACTTATTAGAGGATCCTAAACAGGAGACTGAAATAGGTACTATCAACCATTACATGCTTGATAGTGAACAAACAAGGAATATGTTATGTTCTTGCTGTTTTATTTGAGCTGGACAGAATAAGACTAGCATGTTTCCCTGGGCTAATACTGCATCTTCACTTCATTACTTCAATAGCTTCCCAATCTTAAACAAGCAGACCCCAAAACCAAGCAAAGATCAAAGACAACTGACTTTGTATCAGCTTTCTGCTTAAATCACTGCAAATTCTGCTGGGAATTTTTTAGCATGCAGCAGATGCACACAGAGCTGAAACATTCAAATGATTCACAGGCTCATTAACCTAACTTTATTGTTATTTAGTTATGAAACCAAGTTCCTCACTTCCTGCTATTCTAAGAATAACATCTGCCCAACCTGGGCTTTCTTGACAGAGGGAAAATCCAATGTCTTCAGGGGACAAAATAGCCTCAGCTCTGTCTGAGTTTCAGCTGGTGCCATTTACAGGGATGGTGGAGGCACTGTAGGTCACAAGTTGTGTGAGAAGTCCATGGCCTTACCAGCTGAGAAAGATGAGCTCAAAAACATCACCACAAGAGGAACCACAGAGTGTCCTATCATGGATATATGAAGTGTGCTTACAGAAGGAACTGGTGCAGTTAGTTTCCCATTCATTGAAGAGGCATGAAATACACACTGCAAAACAGCCTGGGTCTGCATTTGTGACCATCCTGAG
>VRYO01001269.1:33914686-33943853 GCA_009812075.1 Sialia sialis | reverse complement strand
ACCAGACCCAGAAATACTTAAAAATACTTTCTGTTATATTCTAGACTAGCAGCCTATTCTGATAGGGAAAGAGGATTTAACATTATTTTAATTTAACTATTCATATTTAAAATTATTGTAATTGGAGGGGGGGGCGGGATGACAACTAACTTATTGCTCTGTAGCCCTAGAACATGAATGAAAAAGAGACACATAACTTTTAGATGACATTCCTGTACATGTGTTTTCACATCTTTGAGATACATCAATCTGTATGTAAATTGCCCACAAACCCAGGTCAATACATCTTATGTATGTACAAACTTAACCAGTTGCTTCCTCTAAGGGTTGAAGTGTTAAATGCCTGTGTCTGCCTGATTCTGACATGAGAATTTACAACTCTAGAATGAAGGGGTTGCAGTCTGGATGGAAAGTAGGAAGCAATTGAGGAGTACTACCATATAATCATCCTGCACCACTAAAATATGAAAAGAGTAAAACTTTGAAAAGGAATACTCAAAGACAGTGATCAGTCTGATATATCACAGTGAGCCTGATTATCACCCACTGCGATGAAATTCAGTCTGTCTTAAGAGCTCAAGAAGTTGGGTGCCCAAAAGACATGTATGTACAAAAAAATGACTAATCTTAAAATAATTCTAAAAATCTTGGCAGAAATCACCCAATTCTACACAAATGTCACATCTCATTTACGGGGAAGTAAATGCACCAGAAACATTCCAGTGCAGTAAGATGACACAGGTTCACCAGCTCTGAAAGAGATCAGTATTAAAGAAATATATACATTTATAAATTGATGGCAGCTAACTAGACTAGAAGTGAGTGAAGTTCATTTCCAAGGAAACTTGTCACAATTCTGTGGGGGCTTTTTGGATATTGTGCTTGCTAGGGACAGCCTAACAGCTGAAGTCCAGTTCTTCCAAGCCATGAAACCGTTTTTAAAAAACATAAATAATTTTTTTAATGCCAAGACTAAGGAAGGGAGTTACAAGACATCATCCTTGCCACAATTGATGAGGGGAAGTGATAAGAGGAAACAGCAGAGATAGACGCAAGCATCAAGGCCAACTGACATTAGCATCTAGCTGCGTGCGCAATACCCGTAAACCAATAACTGCTTACATATAGTCACATGGACAATATCCTTGAGCCAATCTTATGTAAGCAGGAAGCACGTGAACCCTGCTTTACACTATAAATGTCATCCTCAGATTTGCAATAAACCAGCATTGACTATACCTACATGAGGCTCTAGCTTTGACTCCGAAGCACCCTCTTGTGACAAGTGGCACCCAAACAGGGACTCTCAGTGCTTTGACGCAGATGACGCCTTGCTTTTGGTGGCGGTGTGACACAGGATACTGAGAGTGTGAGTCAGCAAGAGGTGCAGGCAGAGGAGCTCACCTCCGGCTGAGAGCCGGACAGCATCCAGGGAGTGAGGTAGGAAGGGTCGCTACCTTCTCCCTGCCCGGGCTGCGAGCATGGAAGCAGAATTTGCTGCAGCAAAGAAACTGCTCCTCAGTATCCTTGCAAAGCAAGAGGAGAAGCTGACAAAAAAAGCTGTTGAGAAGCTCATTCAATGGGCTCGGAATAGGGGCTTTATGCAGGCACCTTCTTTGCTGTTTTCCCCTGAAGAATGGCAGGAGGTAGGACATCAGTTGTGCGAACTCACAATTTCCTCAAGCGGGAAGGACTCTGAAGAGGCAATGGGACATGGGGCTGCTTGGCACATGATTATCAATACCTTGCAAGCAATGAAAGCTGAATCTAAGGTCACTGCTGCCCCAATGCAGACTCCTGGAGCTGTCCCACCTACAGCTCCTCCACCAGCAATAGCAGCTCCCGTGGGGTCTGGAACAGACCTTATAGGGGCGTTTTTTGGACTCAGGTCTAGCAGATTGGTAAGAGGTATGGTAGGATAAGCCTGTAGTAATGTTTGGGAGTTAATACAACAAGCTCAATCAGCACTGGGAGAAGTAAAACAGGAGGACTTACCTCCACCACTTTCACCACCTCCTGCCACACAACATCCCCTACTACCTGCTGTACAATCCCAGGAGATTGTGGAAGCACCAAAAGTCCCCATCCCTAAAAATGCAATGGAGATTGGTGGGCCAGCATGCCACCTGCAATTGTATCTCCCTGTGCCACCAGTACCAGAGGCTGTCCCTCTTCCCCCGGAGGATGAGAATGAGCCAGCAGCAGACTGCATGCAGACAGAACCCACTGCACCCCATCCTCCTGACTGTCAAATGCAGACCTACGCTTCGGCTGGGGGAGCGGGGAATCCAAACCTGAATGTAGCGTGGTTGCAATGTTGGTCTGGCATTATTTGAGACGCTGTCCTGGAGGGTGATTGGGTGCCAGCAAGCAACACTGCCTGTCCTGTTGTTGTGAGTAACAGTGAAATTAAATATGAGCAATGTGATTGGAACAAGCTAAGAAAGCAATCAGGGAAGGTAGTGTGAATTCAGAAGCAGGCCGAGCAGCCCTGGACTGGATTTTTTCAGCTGATATCAATTCACCACTTGATTGTGAGAATTGGCTCGTCTGTTCCTCACACCGTCACAGTTCATTTCTTGGCATCACTTTGGAAGCTTGACGCCCTAGGCAACCGGGTGATCTGCTAGATGGAGTCACTGTGGAGATGCTCACTGGCTCTGGACCATTTTCCAATATGGTCTTGCAGCTACGATATTCAATGGTACTGTTTAACTTGTCAGCCCTACTAGCACGACAAGCCTTCTACACCGTCCATGAAGCAAAACCCCTGCCCACGTTCATCAATGTTCGGCAAGGTCTTACAGAACCCTACTCTCACTTTGTCGATAGACTGCACCAGGCAATTATGACTCGAACAGACCTAGACAATGAAATTAAAATGTTCATGTTGAAACTGCTCGCATTTGAAAATGCAAACAGTAAAACAAAAAGTTTGCTAACAACCTTGCCCCAAGGCTCTGATGTGGGCGAAATGCTGGAGTTGGCTTACAGAGCTGATCAATCAGCTCAAAGCCGAGTTGTTGCACAATCGGTTGCAGAAGCAATGAAGCCCATGATCAACTTGTTAGCAGCGGCTCTACAAAAGGTAGGGTCTACAAACACATCACAACAAGTAAAGCCAGGAGTTTGCTATCGCTGCGGTGGCAAAGGTCATTTCCGAAAAGCCTGCCATGCGCCAGTGTGGTGTGACCAATGCCAGAAAGACAATCATACAGGAGCTGTCTGCAGGTTTGCAAAAAAATGGGAAGACCAGTGCAAAGGGTCCTCGTGCCAAGACACAAATAGCTGGCCCAACACTGTCCAGCAGCTCTCTCCTCCAGCAACAAGAGGGAGCTTGGGGATCGATGTGGCAGCAGCAGCAGATGTGACATTGCTCAACTACTCCGTGCAAAAAATTCCCACTGGCATCACTGGACCTATCTATAATGAAAAGAACAGTGCTGTGGGTGCATTGTTGTTTGGAAGATCATCAGCTGGCTTAGTAGGTCTCATAGTTTTACCTGGAGTCATTGATGCTGATTACACGGGGGAGATAATGATTTGTGCTTACACGCTTACTCCACCTCTCACCATCACAAAAGGGACTTGAACTGCTCAATTAATCCTCCAAAATATGGAGGTACCAAAAATACCCAGTAGATAATGATATTTTTCGACATGTCCCCAGGAGAGGAGCAAAAGGATTCGGATCAACAGGAGACACCGTCATATCATTAAACTACAACAGCAGCCTGTCATGCGAATACAGCTGAGATGCAAGCAACAACATTATGCCATACAACCCATGGCTGATAGCGGAGAATATCTTACAATCATCAGTGAACGTGTATGGCCTCCAAACTGGCCTTTAAAGCCCACAGTCGATGCTGTGGCATGGATGATGTCTTGTAACTCCCTTCCTTAGTCACAGCTGTTTTCTTCAGTAGCAGTGTCTGCTGTCACTTAGCCCATGTCGTCCTCTGCCACGTAACCCATGTTGGGCATCCAGGCCCTGTAAAGGACCTCACAGCCTGTTCCTTCATAGATTCCTCCAACACCAAGACAGATGAATCATTGCACCATGCAATAGAAATTTAACTTTCCCACTGTATACTAAACTATCACATGGCTTTCAATTTCCTTCAGCATGGTTTCTCTATACTTAGGAATAGAGACCCTACCTATTAGATTGGCCTCAAGTTGAGTGGGAAAAATGTAACTTTTTAGATGGAAGCAACTTCTGCTTAACATTTGTTTGCTAAAATTAAGGGAATAAAACTAATTTTTTTAACTTCTGTGTCTCAAAATGCCTTTCATTGTCATGTACAGAATATCAAATAGAGGTGTGTTATACTACAGAAGGCATTCACCAAGTTACAGCTTTGCAGTGCTGCAGCATAATCAACATTTTACTGTCTTGGCCAGGGATTTAACAACTTAAAACATGATTCAAGCCTGACTTCAAATTTAATTATTCTAGCCAACACTAATGCAACAAGTAGATTGTTTTACAGCGCTGTATAACAAACTGGAAATCAGCTCTTCACAAGACAAAACACTTCCTTTGTGCCTTTGAGAAGGCATCATTCCCCTGGATAAGGCAGAGAAGCTGAACTTCAGACAAGTTGTATCTACACAGTTCTCACCTATATAATCTCTTTCTTACCTGTTCTACACTTCTACAAGGAGATCACAAAATTTTAACTTGAAAATTTTGCTTAGATTTTAGGGTTGAGGAGAGAAGCACATATCCTAAGACTTTACACTGAACAGTAAAGCATGCTTGCAGACAATCAAGGATTTAGAAAACCCTGTTAAGAGAGGAAATGAAAACCATCATGGTCACATGAACCCCAACAAATGCATGATGAGGGTAATCTGGCGTGCCCAAAGCAGCAGAAAGTGAAGCATGGTGATTCAAGCAGAACCTCCTGGTTTTAGTTACCCTGGATATTCAGCACTCTGAGCTGCGGAGCCTAAAGGCTCGACACATCCAGCAAAGTCCAGTGGATTTCTGCTGCCCTTGCCTCAAATAGCCAATCAAATGCCAGCTATAAAGAAAGCATAAGCACATTTTATTTTTTTGTAGGTGACTGCACATCAAGCCAAACTATCAAAAGCAGTCCTGGAGTTCTCTAATCCTTAACTCTCCGAGGCAGAGATCACAGCTGCAGACATAAGGGTGAAACTTGGCACATTAGTTTCCAGCCAAGACAATAACCAAGTTTGAGCTCCAGCCCTGGGGACATAATAGAATGCACAAAGTCCCTACAATAATACAAGTTTATCATTCTTAAGGCTTTAACTGCTCACACTGAATTTGCAAGTCAGCATCAGGCAGAAGCAACCACAAAACCTCTGCAGAGGGAAACAATCCACTTAGTAAGTATTAGCTTCACAAAGCATAAGAAGACTAATAACTGGGAAATAGAGAAATGCACAGTCTCTGAAGCAGGATACTTCAAAATTAGGTATGTTTTGTACTTCAGAAGACTCAGAGAGCATCCATTACAATTATGATACTTCACTGGTAGCTACCCTAATTACCCTGAAAGGACAAAAACCACTAACCCCACTCTTGTTCGATTTCTGGCATTTAATTCACTTGCTGGGGAAACTCTTTGCTTAATAGGTATTTATGCTATTTTCCTTGCAAAGCACATGTTGCCATGGAGCACTGATCACAGGCAGAAGTAAGTGATTCTACCTTTTTGAACTGCACAGCCTTCACTTGAGGGGTTCTGTCTTACTACCTGTCAGTCTTAACCTTTTGCTAAGTACATAGGGCAAAACTAGAGTGAGCTGTGGTTACATTTGTTTTGATTTTTAGTGAATGGTCTCGTCCAAAAGCTACTCTTAAAAAGTCTTCCCCATTTTTCACTGGCACTTTGCTTTGACAGAATGGAGTTTCCTTTCCTCAGAGTGAGAAGGTGGCAGATGGGAGAAGGAGGAGGATCCAAGCAGACAGAGAAGTATTGCACAAGACACATGCTGAACTTGTCAACAGAACAAGATTTCTTTACTACAGTGCTTAAAAAAATTAAAGTGCCTGCTTCTTTACTCAACAAATCTACAGAGTTATACAATAGCGTGCAGGCTGTTTTATTTCAGGGCACCCAGAACCTACCTAAGATGAATCTTGCCTTGCAGTTAATTTGAACAACAGTGTAGTAGCAAGACTGAAGGAATCTGAGTGACAACTGAGTGACAGCAAACCATCATACTACTCCTGCTATAAATGGCAAGAAACACAAGGTTTGGATGTATGCAGAATACATTTGGATTCCTGCCTCCTTTCATTGGTAGGTGGCAAGATGAGTCTCAGGGACAGAAAAAATTAAAAATAAAAATCTTAAAAATATGTTGCGTGGTCTCAGAACACAAGGATACCAAATCCCAGTACCTGTAACATTTTTTTCTATTTTAGGCCTACAGAAATAAGTTCAAGTGAGCTTTAAAGCTATGGCTGGCCAGATGCACCAGAAAAAGCAGCACTGACCAACCTGATCCTGTCTCCAGTCTCCAATCTGGCACAGGGAGACTCGCAGCTGGCGGCTTCCTGCCTGATATTTCTCTATGGGAGAGGAACAGAACTGCACCACTGGGACTAGATGAAGACTCCAGCTTAAATAAACATACCTAAAAGCTGCCTCCAGTATGAAACCGTTCAATATTCACCAGGAGGTCCCATAATTAAGGAGACTAAAGTCATGGTCAGTGACCACAACTCTGATGGTGAGTCCAACAACTCACAGTAGAGCACAGACACTGGTGACAATTTTCCTCTCCTTTGTACAGAAGTAAACAGATAAAGTAAATACTTTTCTTGCCTAAGCAAACGTGTGCTTCTCAGAAAGGGCAAGAATCATCCATGCACTGAGTCTGCATCATAGAGAACCAGTGAGTGCTACAAATTTGTCATACATCACACATTATCCTGCATACCCAACGTGAAGCACACTAACATGAACTCAGATGCAATTGGTATTTCTGAAATAATCCCTTTTGGAGGCCTCAGTAATAGAGCTTCCCCTGAAGTAAAGGTCACAGATTTGATCTACTATCAGCAGGGAACAGTAACAAATTATTAATTATTCCTATCAAAACTAGGGAACAATTTATTTTACAGGAGTTGCAAGCAAGCATTTTTTAAATCAATATCATAAAAAAAGTACACATTTTGAAAAATGTAACAGCTACCAAGATTCTGTTAATAGAACAAAATTCAGCAGGCTACACTGGAAAAAAGTTCTTACCCCTTGAGCATACATACATCTTTCACCACTACCACATCACACACCAAGTGTCCCATGTGCTCATTTAGAAGTACAACGTGTTGCAGGCCTTTAAGAGATACACCTTTCATCTCATTCAATTTTAAAAGACCTTGAAATGTTCATAACTCAAAAAAGTATAAGAAAAAGCACATGGGAGGAAACAGTTCAGGAGGAAAAAAAAGGAAGTCTGAAAGCCAAAGCAAACTATCTTTCAAGGCAAGTGAGCTTCCTACTCAGAATTATATGATTTGTGTTGCTTGTCATCCTGCCCATTTTCTGAGATGTCTCAACTCAGCAAGATAGCAGCTGGTGCCACTGAAAACCAAAGGCATAGGGAAGCCAACCTCCAGCTTAATATCAAACATTCACAGCAAAGCAGCTGCTTACTTGTTCAATGTCTTGGCAACTCAGATTTGTCACCAAGGTCACGGCAGATTAATTATTTTTTTAAATTAATATTAAAATGCCTAAAGGAGGGGAAAAGGACATAATTAATGATGTATCCTGATAAAATAATTTCCCCATGTTTGACTGAATTGTTGTTCTGAGCATCATCCAAAAACAAAACAAAACAAAAAAAACCTCATCAAGCTCAGAATCCTTTCTACTCAAAGTCCTTAACTGACAAATTCTTTCCTATTGAGAAATAATGGAAACTGAAATCTTTTAGCCATGCACGTCCTTCACTCATCAGAAAAGCACTGTGTGTGGCATTGCAGAATGTGTCATGGGCAGTCAGTGGCACTCTGGGGGATTCAGAACAGCCTGATTCTCTTTCACAAGGTAACAGGAGATCTGTGAACAGCTTATGGGGTTTTGAGTCACTAGCACTGCAGGTCACATAATATCCAAACTGAGAATGTGCTACATCTTTACTGAAATCCCCAGAGGAACAGGGGTCTGGAAAGGCCAAAGTGGGGCCAGAAAGGACAGTGGATATCATTCTCACAACTGGGATAAGCACTAGAAATTTCATTGTGGTACAGCATCCCCTGAGCTGCCTGAAGGTATTTCAAAAATAGGTGCACAAAGAGCAAACATGTGGCCACGCTCCCTGGGTGTGACCTCCCACTTACTGAACAATCCACACAAAAAACACATAAAAGTGAATATGAGCCATGAATAAGACCAGATTTGGATTAGATGTTCATTATGGTCTCGTTTGGAAGCTTCACCTCTTCCACCTACTGCCTTGGGCTGGAGCTCCCCACATAAACTCTTCCCAGTAATCTAGTTGTTTGTTCCAATACAAGGCTACAGAGCAGGGATAGCATAAGATGCTAAATCTGCACAAAGAAAAGTAGAGCCTACAACATTAATTCCTGGCATCGTGCGAAGGTCCTCCTAGACAACATTTAATTTAGCAAATCAGAGCTAGAATAAATACAAATAAAGTTTGTATAAAGTTATAGGATCAACACATCTTGCCAAAGAACAGTAATTTCACGCCTATAAGGCGCACCAGATTATAAGGCGCACTTCTGGGTTGACGGCAATTTCCTGTACTTTGTCCATATACAAGGCACGCCAGACTATAAGGTGCACTTTTTTTTTTGCAGTGAGGATCCACATGCAACAAAGTAAGGAATTAGTAAGGATCGCAGGATTTACTGGCAGGTTCTCAATTTGCAAACAGTTTTCAAGGATTGGTATAGCCTTTAAACACAGCCCCAGGCGCCCTCCCCGTGCTGTGGGCCCCGGCATTCCCTCTCGGCACCGGTGCCGGCTGCCTGGCTCTTGCGGTGCACGGCTTGGCTGCCAGCGCTCACGGCTCACACTTCTGGGTTAGCGAATTTCCAAACTTTGTCCATATATAAGGCGCACTTGAGTATAAGGCACGCTTCCAGGTTTCAATCAAAATTTTAGTCAAAAGGGTGCACCTTATACACGTGAAATTACTGTAATTATTCCATCAGATTTGTAGAGGGGAGGAGGACATAGGCCAGAAGCAAGCTAGGGAAATTGTAACTCATCTGAAAAATCTGCCAGAAAGTCCTCAGCATACTGGCTTTTAAAATCATTACAGTTCATGTGTGTTACTGCTGGTGGCACTGGTTTGGTTTCTTTGGTTTTGAGAACACTGACAGATGTGCTGTCATCCTAGCAAGTTCACAGCTATCAAATACTCAGGTAATAGAGGCATTTTGCTCCTTAAAGACTGATGCGCATCAAGACCTGTACATGTGACAGTAATCCCTCACTTCATTCAGCTTCCTGCTTGCCACAGTTATGTTCGAAGCTTCACCATAAACAATTATAGCATGCTTGACATGAGTCCTGTGTGATTTACTTGTTCACGTGGAATACATCAACCCTTCTTACTGCTCCATGAGAAACGTTAAATGTTCTATGCTAAATACCTCTTAAAATCCTATTCATATAGCTCTCAGTCCTTCACACCTTCTCACAGTTCAAATAAGCCCAACAATCTAAAAATAAAATCATGTGAAGACATTTCTCAGAAATAATAAAAGTCCCAGTTTAGCCTAGTTGCTCCTCAGAGACTCCAAAAAAAAAAAGCACAGGAAAAAGCACAATAGTGAAATGAGTCTCAGAAGCATTTTCAATTTTAATTACTTTGTTACCTACCTTCCATAAAGAAGCACTTGAGTGAAACAAGTTCAAAAAAGCAAGGACAAGTAAAGGGTAATTTTTACAAATACACCAACTTTTAATCTCTTTTAATCTCTTTTCATTTGACTTTTTCCCCTAATGTTTTGTTAAAATACTTATCTCTCTAAAACCAATGAATTTTAGTAAAATTCTTTATTTTTACCCTGAAAGCTTGCTCTAGGCTTGCAAGCTTGAACAGCTTCTTCTTTGTTATTAGCAGCAAAATAATCTTGCCTGCCAGCAAATACGTCAAGATTTTCTCCACTACAATTTCAACTACTTTCAAATTCTAACTCCTAAATTCTAAAGTAGGAAAAGAGGATCTTCTCTTATGGAAAGGTATAGAAACAATTCCCCACCCCACCTTGGTTTACAAAAGCTTCAGGGACTCTGTTTTGATGTGTGCATTTAGTCCTGCTCAGTTACAGCCAAACAGAGCAGTATTGGCACAGAAATATCCCTGTTCCACCACCAGCCTGGCACTATTTCCTATATACCCTTGCAACATCACCTCTCAGACTCATGTCACTGTCACCATCCCTGCCTTCAGCTTTGGTTCTTGAAAGGTTTTCCTGACCTTCATAAGTGAAAGAGAACAGTAGAACCACATGACCAAAACACGCTGTAAAGTCCAAAAACTGGGCAGCAAAGATGACTTTAAAGGTGCATTTGTGAAAAAACCCAACTCACAGTCAAGCCAATCTCCAAAAATCCCTACTTCAATCTTTTTATTATGCAGAAACCTACCCAGAGTATTTAAGATGGTGTTAGCAAAACACACATGCACATATAAAAAATATCAAAAGGAAAAAGCTTCAGAGATTATTCACTCAGAGCATGTAACAAACTAAGCTGGTCACAAATATCTACCCATGAGCTGAGAGCAAAATTTTTTAGTGCTCCCTAAAGGATCTGGATAGTGACTACACACAGACATGGGAGTGTCAACCCAAGGTTCTGTAGCAAGATATTCCCTCCTGGAGAACCAGAAATCTCACAGCAGGGTCAGGACATTCCTCACACCAGCTTTCTAAATATAAACCACCTTGCCCTCCTGCCAGGCAGCCATTTAGCTGCAAAATTTCTACTCAATGATACACTTAGAAGATAAAGTATTGAGGCTGCTGCATTTACAGAACCCAGAATTACCAGCACAGCTCACTGCAGAGCTGCTCAGCAGAAGGACACTGAAGCCTTAATTTGTTGCTCTTCCAAGTGCTTTGAGCTGCTTTGCTCAAATTGTGCTTTTACTTGGGTGAGCATCTCTCCTATATGCTTTAGATGACACCCTGAAGCCAGACATTTGTCCTTCCTTTTATTTCATTTTAAAGCCACCAAACCCTTAATCTTTCTTTGGTGACCAAGGACGCCTGTTTTTGTGACTCCTGTTTGCTTCCTTGAAAATTCAGACAAATATGCCTTAGATATATTGGATGTATTTTTCTTCTACTTCAAAGTAATTGCTCTGCTTAGAGTCTGTGAGTAAACAAATATGATAAAATCTGATTTATTTTCTAAATACTCAGTATCCATCAATATCCATCCAGTGTACCCTCTGCACTGCATGCATCTTTCCTGGAGCTCCCACTCTTAAGTGTTCTCATCCTCTGTGATTTTCTAAAACCAGGTGGAAGGACTTTTTCTTTCCACAAATACCTGCAAGAAAGGGCTCCCTACTCATCCAGCTTCAAGCAAAAATCCTTCCTTGGTAGCATTTGCTGGTTATTTGCTGTCCTCCCATGACAATTATCTCCTCTAGCTGCCACTCACAGTTCCAGCTGGATGGGTTTAGCTGTCACCAGAGGTTAATGCTGCTCACTTGCCTCTTCCCCATGGTCGGGAGGGTTCTTGATGCATCAGATTTATCCCTGTGGATGTGATGCAATGTCTCGCAGGAAAAGAGACTGACAGCATCCAGGAACTCACCTCTAGACAAACTCCAGACACCACAGTGGTGTGTAAAGTTCAGGGGAAAACTTTGCAAGAACTGTGAGCCTTTTGTTCAAAAAGTAGTAACACCTTTTATCTTCAGGGCCTGCCTAAGCAGCTCTGCATCTGGGAACAGCAGGAAATCACTCTGTAAACAATGTGACAAGCATTGCATTATTACCTGTTTATGTACTAAATGACATAAATTAAGATAGAGACACATACACCAAAACTAATTATATTTTTAAATTACCTCTCTGAGGGGAAGGGAAATGATTGCAACTATTATTAGTTGGCAATGCAATACTAAAAAAAAAAAAAAAAAAAAAAAAAATACAATCAGGTCCCATTACTCTAGGCAGTTCTAATATACACTAAGAGGGAGTTTTTATTCCAAAGATTTCACATCCTAAATTGACAAGCCGCACAGAGAAAGAAGAAGCTGAACACAGCATTCCAGGGAGTTAAGTCACCCAAAATACGCATCAATACAGCCTGCAAGGGAAGGTAGCTGTAAAAATCTGGACTTCTGTTCAGTAACAGAAGATGCAGTTCAGTCAGATCTCATCCTAAACTCAGGAATTTGTTTTAGGGAATCGATGCAATACCATTTTCTCTTGTGACTCTAATCAGCTTTTTGCAGCAAAATATCCATTCTTTCCAACAGCCAGCAGCCACTGACTTCAGACAATTCAGTTGATACAAAGCTATTTTTAGCCCCATCAGAAGGCTTTTCCAAATGCTCAAATTAGCATTTCCTCATTTCTCTCCTCATCACCTTACACCCACAAACTCATGAGATAGTTGGCAACTTGACTTTCCATTAGCCCTTGGAAAAGAAAACACTAAGAGATCAGAGGATCAGATTTTGTAAGTATAAGCTGCTGAAAATAACAAAATAGTCAGACTTCTGAAACTTGAAATTCAATTTCAGCTTCCATCTTACCAGAGGAACAGTCAGTTTGCCTGGAGCACCAACAGTATACAGAAAAGAAACACAAAGTGAGAAGATAGTTTAATAATTCACTGTATTTAACCATGACAGCAAAACTGCGATGTCAAATCTATATCCACCTAGGTCCAAAGCACTCAGACAGGTGACCAGGTATTGATGGGTATAGGGCTGTTTTTTCTCAACTAATATAACCAAAGGAGCTTATATTTTGAAGAGGTATTTGAACAGTCAAAGCCACATTAAGAGCTAAATGACATACAAAATGGCTCTGCCAGAGAATAAATTTAGAAGGTCAACATATAACCCATATGGAAATGACAACAGTGATGGTTACTCGAAGTCCTGCCAGGTGCCCTTTAATAAGCAGAGAATGTGATTAGTGCTGCAATGCAAAGAGACAGCGTGCTGCAACATGACTCCATGCTGCTCTGCCAGGAAACCTTTACAATACAGTCCCTGGCTGCACTGGGATTTTTCATGCATAATAAATGAAGTAACAGACTAGCAGACTCAGGCTCCTTGCTGAACACCAGTGCCCTCCACTGTGCAGGCTAAAGATTCCTCCAAACACTCCAGCAACAGAGAGAATTTATGATTTTTCTCCTCACGACAGACTGCTGAGTCCCCTGGGACCGAATGTCAGACACATGACTCTATCTGCTGCTTCGCAGGGCAGCTGTGAACATCTAAATAATACTGTCAGCACAACACAGGGCTCCGTCCATCAGCCTGCACAGCCTCCTCTCCCCATTGGTGCTCACTCTGCCAGAGAAAGAGATCTTTCATAATCTGTTACAGCCCTCCCTTGACTGATGCTTTAAAAAATAATTCACTTGGAATCATGGAACCTCACTAAAAGTACAAAACCCTGCTAATTAGGAGGTAGCGGCTCGCACATAGGAACCCTTCAGCTTCCTTATTAAAAAACATGGAACCAAAGTGTTTGGTACGGCATTAACACCACCACCATTTTGGAATGTGTATCACCACCTCCCTAAGCTTTGATTGCTTTGATCACATTTGTTTTCCAGCTCATAATTCTTATGTTCTTCCAGGATAGGAATATAAAAAGAAAATCTCAACAAAGCATGGAATAACAGCTCTTTTACTGCCCCTCTAACACTACTGCATTCCTTAATTCAGATTATTTGAGGCATGAGCTACCATTTGAGTGGAAGGATGTTTTATCCTAATTTCCTCTACAAAGACTATTCTTCCATTAAATTTAGTATTGGTTTTTACTCTCCAGCTGCAGCTTCAGAAGCATTTGAATGGCTGTGTTGTGATATTTACAGCTGTGACTGCACACAAACCATGGAAGACAAAATCCTGAAGCTTGTTCTAATTCACACAAAACAGAAAAGACAATGAGAGACAAAACTAGTCCTCTTCTGGGAGGGCCTGTGATTTAAAAGAAAGTTGAGAAATTATTTTTAAAATGTTTTATGATAATGCTGCTGCACTGAACACAGTGAAACTCAGTGTAACCAGCCAGAGCCTTGTCTCCTCATATGTCACTTGTACTTCCATGTGCAAAACACATTTATGGGTGGGTGGCCAGCTTGGGCATTTGGGGTTCATTTTTATCATTTTAACATTAATTACATGGTGCCCTCCCCACTACCATAAATCATGGAGGGAAAGCAGTGCTGAGTAAGTAACCTAAATAGGGAAAAAGCCAAAGGAGACACAGACAAGTATTAAATCAAATGAGTAAGAATGGCATTAATCACCAAGCCAAATTTCTCCTTGTGAACACCACTACACCACCACCACCACCTGCACTGACAGTGCCTCTGTGGTGTGGGTCACTACACAGCAGGGTCCAAGTCAGGATTTCGGGACCATCTCACTGAAGGATGTTTTAAATCCTCCATGAAAGAAAATTAGCAGAAGTCTGAATTCACTGTGCTGACTATGAAAGTGCAAGAAAAAGCTTTTAGCACTATCTGAAGTAGCCACATGTCCCAACACTTATTCCCTTCAAAACACCACACCAGAAAATGTTAAGTTGAAAGATCCACGTCTTTCTGTTCCAAACAAATTCCCCTTTGAAGGCTCCTTTAAAGCTGGTCTTCAACAGAAACTAATTAGCTTTTCAAACATGCACTTCTCCCTACATATCCTCCAGTATGTTTTCTTAAAGATTTTCATTAGTTTATATAGGTTGAGAAAATGACTAAAAGCAAGACCAAAAAGGGATATAATGCATTGCCAAGGCTTTGGGGAGACAGGCTACAGAACTGCCACCCTTGAAATGATTTCTAGGGACGGGGTTTAACTACCTCCAGGAGGCTTGAATAAAATTCCATGGCTAAATTTTTACTAAAATAAGACATTTACATTTGGAGGCTCTTCATAGCATTCTGTCCTTGCCCTGTGGTTGCAGCAGAGTCAAAGCATTGCTGCATTTAATAGCATCTCTATTTCTGCACAGTTGACATTGCTTAAGTTGCAGCATTGCATGAGCTATGTGTTCTCTTTAAAGATAACTATTCTCTTTTTCAAAAAAGGAGCATCAAAGTCTTACTGGGGAGTGGGTAGGAATCTGATATGAGCCTTCTCCATAAATACTGTTTTTAAACACAGGCTTTTCAGGGTAAGAAGCAAACCTGCTTACCTTTTCAGTGTTGAAAGCACTAGACTCCCAAACCTGGAAAAAGCCCAGCTTTGTCACAGTGATTTAGTTCCATTATGTATTTCAGTCATTCAAAGACTCTGTCTCAGTACCACAAAGTTCAGCACTAACATTGCAGCTATCACATTCAGGTAGAAAAGCCAGCATTGTGGTGCTCAGTAAGCACACACAGAGTTTTCAGTGTAGCAAGGTGTTTTTCAGATATGTTACACAACATTTATTAAGTAACTACTGTTTCTTCCAGTACAAAAACAGGGTGACTCCTAAGATGATTAATACATGATTGAGGTGAAAAGTGCAAGGTCTTTTCTTACTAGGTCAGGATCTTTGTTCTCAAGTGAAAAGTCATACAAACACAATAAATATTACAACAACAAATTTTAGAATCAGCATTACACTACAACTTTTTCAGATATTAATAGCAGCTTTTAATTCATAAAGTTTAGAAAGGCAGGTGTATTTCAAGAAAACCCACATTCATTCCCCTCTACATCAAACATTTACCTCATGATCAAATGAAAATTAAAATACTACCAATATAGCCATAAAAAAAGGAATGTCAACATTTTGCACTGACTTCAGCAGAAGAAGGCAAGAAAAGAGAATTCAGATAACTAAACTGTACAAATGGATGCAGACTATATAAAGTAACATGAAAAAAACCTAACTGCTAGCCTTACAAATCAAGCAGCTTGTATCACCAGGAAGATGATTGGAACACTACTTCAGCATTTGTGGAATGAATCATAAATCCAGCCTCTCCATCCTAAAAATGTTTCTATGTAAAAGATGATGCAACAAACAAAGCACAAGCACCTTTGTATATACAGCCAGAAATACTGACTTGAATATTATATTGTTAAAGGCTTCTCAGTTTACCTGTCAGACTGAACTGGAAGTATTTCAGTTTAAAAGTCAATCACTCAAGCATTTACTAATTAGGAAAGATCCAGCTGATACAGTTGTTATAAATGAACTCTGCTTGAATGATAAGTTATTAGAAAATTGTACAATCAAGTAGACATATTCATGGAAATTTCTGTGATATCTTTTTAGGACTATAACAGCTGACAGCTTAGAACCAAGAATGACCAGTGATCAGAGAAATCCTACCAAATAATGTTCTAAAAAGTCAATCTTTTAAAAGCATATGTAAAATTCAATTTGGGGAAAACTGTATAATAGTCATATAGTTGAAAAAATTTGCAACATCACATTTATGTTGTCCTTAAAATAAAATTGACTGGCTTCCAGTACTGATAATTTCCCCATTGAATTCAATGAGTGCAGCACACAGCTTACTTAGATAGGCATATGGTGTTCTTTACATATGCAAAGTTCTTCATTTATTGTAACTTTCTTCTAGAATTTCTTCCCCCAACCCATTTTTTTCCAGAGATTTCTGCCTAGAAGGCAGAAAGTTTAAAAGGACATAAACAGAGAGAAGGTTGTTCAAACTCAATGCTTTGCTTTCATGCACACTAGAGGAATCTGCCAGCAGTACATTTTTACTTCATCAATTCAGCAAGAAACAAGATTGCTCTTCAGTCGACATTCAGAAGCACCAGCCTGACAATTAATACAGGCATGTGACACTGAACAAGTAGGGAGAAGGCAAAAGGAAAAATCTTTTCTTAAATCCAGCCATAAACTTAATAGAACTTAATCAGCTCGCTACAAGGTTTAACTGGAGAAGGATAATTAGAAAATATACTACAGCAGACATGGAAATACAGAAAATGCCTCCTTTGTGACCACTTAACAAAACCTAAAAAAATCAGAGCATTGAAAGCAGGTTGAATACCAAATAGCTGCTTTTTTCTACCTCTGTCAAGCCACACTTTAGAAAATTAAGGAAATTCTTTCCTTGACACCTCAACACATCAGTCACGGCAATCAAAAACATCTACGTGGATGGAGTGCTGTTTCATTTCCAGCTCTCATTAGCACAGAATTCCTTTCTTCATCTGTCTTGCCCTGCCTATTAGTGGGGATAATTATGCTGACCTCCTTTATAAAGCATACAAAAATCTACAGTTAAAAATGTTCCTAAACAAGTAATTATATGTAATAGCAATCATGTATCAAACTTCAGTTATCAACTCATCACATGAAAGCAAGAATCTGATTGTTCCTGGAATTAGTACACAAAATTCAATTTCTCCACCGACATTAGCTTCCTAGTACTTCCATCATTATTACAACAGCTGCATTATGCTAAAATGCACTAAAGAACCTGTCTACCACTGACTGACATTTTGAAGATTTTCCAAGCTTCAAACAACAAAAGACCCAGGACTTTTTTTCAGCAATAATTTCCATGTTAATAATTTCCATCTTGTTAAACAAAGATACTTTTGACCAGCGTCAAGCTTAGATGCTATTCTAAATCTGCAGCCTGGATTGCTGCAATGGCTCCAACACAAAACAGTCTGTAGCACTTTGCAAACGTATTTTCCTGTAACATCCATCAGTTCCTCTCTCTCTTCCAGTGGTCTACAAGGCCACAGTTTCATCACCACCACTTACTGTCATCAGTTTCTCTTCTTCTTTCCTCTACTTCTATATGTTACTTTCCTCCTTTCAGCTGCACACAATTCCCATAATCATTCAGTATGTATGATGTACACGTTTTTCTTTCATCTTGTGCTACTAAAAATGAAAAAAAGGTGAGAGGATTTGTTATAAAATTAAGCTACTTACCAACTATTGCCAGATTATGCTCTGAGCCACATGCGATCTGAAAAAGAAATATGAATGACTAAATCAGAACCTCCTCACCAGTAGGAAGACAGTCAATTACGGCAGGAAATTAAAAATTAACCTGAAACAAACAACTACAGTTTGTAGAATGCAAAATCAAGGTTGAAGTGTTCCCACTCTTAAATGGAATTTCATTTGTAGCCTCACTTAGGGGCTTAGCAGCAGGCATGCATGTTTGCTTGTTTTTTTAATAAAGAGGCATTTTCTTTTCAAAATGCAGACATTTCAACCCTTTCAAGCAAGACTGGCCACGATCCTGCAAAAACATCACACCTTTGACAACATCCAATGGATCCAACAAGAGAGACAGAGCAAACACAGATTAAGCCATACAGAGACAGCTGGGAATCAAAAGAATGATGAAGATCCCCATATCTCTTATCAATACTGTTTTTCTAGCTGACCCCTGAGGAACTGCTCAAAGTAAACAGGCTCAGTGTGCTAAACCTGACATGATATGATCCCTATGGTCATTTGCCTAGAATGGAGAAAAACTGTCCCAGGACTCAACCCTTCTGTTAGCTCATTAATGATGGAAAATCAGTTACAAATTTCCTTTCAAAGCAAACTTAAAGTTTACATATTTTTCACCCTTCTTTGTAGCTGCTGTGAACACATCTGATGTTTAAGTCACTTTAGTGTACTGAGTTTTTGTAAGTTGTCCACCAATGATGGTAACACAGGCACCAAGATCAGTCCCCTGTCCTTACTGCAAGGGCTTGTCTTTCCCACAGAATTTTCTTTTGCAAGGTCACCGTCAGCATAATTGTCTGATGTAACAGACTTCACACAAGGTCTGCTGAGTGTCCTCAAGTTTTTACTTTAAATAAAAGCAACCCCCTCAAAATCCTGTATCCAGTTCACTGTCTTGAAACTACATGCCCATTATGCTTACTGCTGAGCTGAAGAAAATTAATAAGCGTATTCTTCTTAAAGTATATTTGCAATAGCAAAACATAATGCAGGAGTATATGCTCAATTATATTAAAAAATAGAATGATTTTGTGCATGCATAACTTTATAGCTTCTACAGCCAGAGAAACAGCTAAAATCACCTCCATGTCTGCAGAACATAAATCATATAAGTTAATAAAATAGGCCTCACTGTACTTGAGTATTTACTGGTGAAGAGACACCCAGGACTCACACACTGAGTAGCTTGAGCTCTTGTGTTACAAATGAACACCACAATCACTTCTATTCATATGTCACCTGTGTCACAACTGCTACATGAAAACATTTGGGTAAAGCCATCCCAACACAACAATAGCAAGGAAGAAGAAAAAGACTCTTTAGAATAAAGGTGCTTAGACAACACATTAAAGCATTTGGGAAAACATGGCAAGAAAAATAATTCAAGTCATAGCATATTCCAGCATGGCCTCATCTTCAGAAAAGTCAAGACAAAGCAGCAGGAAAAGCAATGCCTTTGCAAGAGCAGTAGCAGGAATGCATCGAGTCGTATTCTACAATACTGCAGAGAAAAGCTCCAAGCCCCAACCATTAAAATACATAAATCACTACCATATCCCACGTCACTGTCCTCACCACAAGACTGAGCCTTACACAGCAGCAGGGCTGGCTCCTAATGCCTATTTACTGGCTAATGCTCCCACCTGTGCTTCTCAGGCTTAAAAGCTGATGCCATGGAAACAAGATCCACACATGGAAACACATGCAAAGGCTTTCTAGCAAAAAGCAAAATTTTCATCTTTCACTAAGCGCTGAAAATTGGATATACTGAAGTTGCTGCTAATAGAACAAATAAATTTTATCTGAGGTGTGAATAATCTTGGCTAATTCCTTAGGAAATAGACTGACACAGGCAGACATTCAAAAGCATCAGTACAAAAGGACTCAGGCTAGGGGCTGACACTGCCAGGACCCACTCCAGAAACACTCCACTAAAAAAAAAAAAAAAAGAGAAAAAAAACTTCTCACAAAGTGTTATTTAGATTTTAAAAACCTCCCCTGACAAAGAAAAAATTTTTTTTGCAGCATCCAATAGCAGCAGGTACAGAGCCTGCAAACCAGATAAAAGACTGCTGGCCATCTCAAACAGCCCTGCACATGTAGCTATCACACTGGCCACCATTCAGAGGCTCCCAGTAGCCAGCTACCAGGCTGTGAGGGGGGCAATCAAGCCAGGCTAGGAATCGCTGTGTTACACAGACTGGCCAGGGCTGGGGAGCTGCCCCAAGGCAGTCACTCATGGCCAACATGCTGCAGCTCTGGGGCTGATGGGGTAGGGGTACTGCAAAGCACAAAAACACCTCTTCTTATGGGGGCAAAAGCCACTTCACCTCAGTGAAATGCCAGCTTTGCTAATAACTGAAACTAAGTAAAATCACAAGCTGCTGAAGGCAGTGCCCTGGATTCACCCTCGACATCCCAGAGCAAGGACAGCACACATCCTGTACCAGCAGCAGTTCTGTCTCCAAAGTAGAATTTGCTTGATTTAGAGCACAAGGTTCACCCCACCTCTGCCTTATCACAGGGTGTCACCACCTGACAACACAGACTGACTTTGTAGGAACCCCCAGATAAAAAAAACACCTTAGAGAACTCTAAATTTAGCTTACTGGAACACCTTGTCCATCATCCATGCTCCTTGCTACAGGCTACACCACTCACCCACAGGATTCCTGCTGGCCTGCACTCCTATGCCTCTGGAGCTCAGGAGGGACCACACCACAGAGGTGAAGCAAGGTTGCCACTGTTTAACGTACATTGAAGCCTTGAAGGTTTTTCACACATCTTTCTTCCAATAAAATTTAAAATGTGGCACCCTCTTTTCTCAGTGACTCCCCACAACAGGCAACAATCAGCCAAGAATGATTGTTTTGCTGGTACAAATACAGACCAGCCAGAGAACAGCATTGCTGAACAGATGTTTTATGCTTACATTAGATGTAATGAGCTCGGTAGTCAGTGCAGGTCACTGGGAGAAGCCTGGTATTTACTGCAGCAACTATAATTTTCTGGCTACTTCTCTTCTGTCCCCACCCCCAATGTGCTCCAGAGAAATTAAATTCCACCAGACATCTGCATGCTGCCATTGGGTAAGTACATTCAGGGATGCTTATAAACACACAATAATGCTTTCTAATTGGGCAATAATGTTACATTATCTTTTAACTGAAAAAAACCCACTAAACCTAATGACAAATCAGAGAGACTTACTGAGCAAAGCATTTTGAAGAATGCTAAGAAACACGACCCCCTACACTGTAAACAATTCGCACTAAAGTTCTCAGCTTGGAGGGAAATTTGAGAAGAGTTGTGAAGGATATTGTGATCTCTATATAAATGATCTCAAGTCATGTGACAAATGTCTATAAGGCAGGCAAAAAATGCTAATTTCACCCAGAACTTATTTATTATCTGTCCTCTTTCAACCACACATAAATTGTTTGTTTCTTCCCTTAAATTGTATCCTAGCAAGCTATTTCCTACCTAGAAAAGGCTGTGGTTCACTTCCATCCATCCATCCATCCAGATTTAACTTGTGTAGTGTAAGCAGTCAAGAGACCAGCATTTTATTACTCATAAATAGTATGGTAAATAGCAAAATCACAGACATAACCTGCAAGGATGGTGAGAAAAGACTTAGCACAGCAACCACAAACTCTGGGCAAAACACCAACACCCTTCTGCAGCCTACATACATCCTCATGGCCCAGTCCTAACAAAAATTAATTGACAATGTAAAGTCAATGGGTTATACAAAATAGAGAAAATATGTCACTTAAGAATAAAATATTTTTGTATTTTAAAAGCACTACATGAAGAAGCAAAATAATGTTTAGTATGTGTTATATAACTGTTTCCATATATACTCCTGTGTGTGTATAGATATAAAAAAGAAAATATATATGCATATAAGGAAAAGAGGGTTATCTACTAAACAAGATATTTATCAGAGAAGAAAGTTCAGACAGAGCACCAGCTTTTCTATCTGAGATAGAGATCTCACCTTTGCAGACAGCAAGCGAACACACACAGGACAAGACTCCTGTGGATATTTAGACATACAGTCTCCCTTGGATTTCAAAAGGTAATTAAGAGACAAAAATACCTTTTGCCAACCATCCCCTAAGGGACTTCCGAGTACTATAATAAAACAAGTCTGACAAAGTGTACAAAAATCCAAGTTTCAAGCTAGCACCATGACCACAAGGCTACTCTTTCTTTTCTTTCTATAACCCCAGGGTTTTACTGAATATCTGTCATGCAACTCACTAGGAAAAAAAAATGGATTCAGAACTGCAGGCAAAGTCAACCCCCCACTACAGCAGAGGGGAAGGGACAGTACAGGAGAGGATGCAAGGAGAAGGCACAGGGAGCTGAACAAGGGGAATTGCAGTATGAAAAATCACAAGCATCCACACATCAAGGTGTTAAGCTAGAAAAACAAAACCACCTCAGTGCCATTTATTTTTGTTTCACCATCCTGTAAGTGCATGTTAATTACCTTCAGTGCAATTATTTCTCAAAATATGAAACATCCGTGGAGGCTTTCACCACTACTTAGAGATGAGAGCATGATGTACAAAGAAGATTTTTAAGGATGAATGAAGGTGTGATGTTTAAGTTGCATGCAGATTCTAGTTTCTGTCTTCCTAATTGCACCAAAACTCTTTTTTGGGGGAAAAGAGTAAGGGAAGGAAACCTCTAAAAGGGTGGGCACATAAATAGTTTTATTCAGGACTTTAGCCATGGTATCTCATGTCTTTTGACAAATTTCACTGAAAGGAAATTGCCAGGGCCAGAGGATGGCAAATTTTCCTCCTTCTGAGATCAGAAGTCCTAATGGAAGGAGACGAGGTGACCGAGAGACTGCAGATCAAAGCTTACGTAAGGCAGGGGAATCTTCTCTCCCAGAGCTGTTCTTCCATGCCCTTGATTAATGTCTTGTAACAACAATTTGTACTGTTTGACACACTGGGTGCAACGACATTTGTATGCAGAATTCTATTGATGTGTAAAAATAAAATGAAAGGAATCTAATTAGCAAAGCTGTCCTGCTTCCAATGATCCCTTACTAGGAACTCTCTGTTCCTCTTCTGGATCATTTGACTCCTGATTGATAAGAAAGCAGCTTGCTAACCCAGTCACATTCCTTGGTGAGTAAAAGTCTAAGTTCAGTTTAATGCAGAATATGTTCCAAGCTGTTGGCTGCAGCAGGTGAAAAGAGGGCTAGTGTTCTCTAGATCACAAAATATTTTCCATTTTTCATCAAATGATCTCATTTTCTACTTAACACAGATTTTTTTTTTTGTAGCTGTGTGATTGGCTTCTTAGCCTGTATGCAGTTTTACTTTCCCCTACAATAAGAAAATTCACAATGGAGTTTAAACTGAACGCACATAGTAAGGTCTGGAAGAAAACATTTCATCTCAAAACACACCCAACCAAAAGCTAACATGACTGTAAGGGGATCTTTGCAAGCATGGAGGAAGAGAGGAAGCATTAAGACATTGCCAGGATGCAATAAGCTTTCAAAGGAAGATTTTATAGCTCTCTGTAGCTTCCTGAGTTTTGATCTACACCCTCACTGCCTGAAAGTAATTCCGAGCCTGCGTCACTTGTAGTGCAAGACACAAAATGCTTTTCCTCCAGGCAGCACTTCCCGTGCTTCTCCACCCACTGTTTTCAGAGTCCCATCTTCCATCACTCAATACCCTGCCCTGCCAATTGTCTTACCGTCACCAAAAAGCCAGCTGGCCAATACCAGAGCTTGCCTTCACATATATATACACATATATATACACATATGTGTATATACACACACATATATATATATACATATATACACACACATATATATATACACATATATGTCTCTGCATACCTTCCCTCTGACTGAGCACCACACTTCCAGGACTGCTTTCTTGTGGTTATCAGGGTGCAGTTGCACTTCTGTGATTCAGTTGGTGCACCCTGGGTCTCAAGTGCTTGCACAAGACGGAAACCAAAACAACACCACCAAAAAAAATCCCCAACACAAATAGCAATGAAGAAAATCCAACCAATACGAAAAAAATCTAACCAAAAACAAGCAAACAGCAAAACAAACTGCAAAAGAAACCCAAAAACACAAACCCATCCACACAAGCACAAACTCCCTCTCAAACAGCCAAAATAAAACCACATATCAAAAACCAACTAATCTTTTAGTACCAGAGAGGAAACACCACAACCCCAAAGCCCAGTCATTAGTGATAAGGCACAGGAGATGAAAATAAAAGAAGTAAAGAAAAGCAAGTTGTTAAAGCAGTCAACATTTTCACAGGTTTACACCACAGCAACCCACGTGCACCTCCTAAGCCTTCTTGAAGGGAGGTCACATTGAAAAACTGGTTACACTGAAAAAATTGAATATGGACTGTTTGCCTTCAGCTGAGGATGAAAAGACTGAGGGCATCAACAGAGAGTAAAATGTGTGTCCACTTATGGAATAAACCTCATCTTTAGATGACTCCAAAACAATACAAAAAATGCTGAGATCTCAGTAAGAACACTCAGTGGTATTAGGTTTTAGTTGAATGACATGAATGCAGCCAAAACAAGTGTGATAAAAATCTTTACAAGTCAGCAAGGCCAGCTGGCTCTTCTGTTCTGCCTAAGATTTTCCAATTAGTTCTTATATCCTTCTTCAGGCAGCTCTCTCCTTTCCTTGGGTTTCAGAAAGCATTAGCATTTTCATTCCAGGAAAATCAAGCTCTGCCACTTTACATCCCTCAGCCTCACCGGTCCATCAAAATTTTCCATTTTTGTAATCAAGACCTCAGCCACAAAACAATTTTTGCCTGTCCTTTAATCATTTTTAAAATTAACCAAGTCATGGTCATTCAATTTCAGTTTGCTTCCTGCAACAAGCTCTCCATTCAGTCTTCATTATATTGTAAAAATTAAGACTGAAGTATCCCTTCTGATTGATAAAGAAATCATTCACCACAGCAGCCCTATCAATGTGTGCATACTCCTAAACCTATGACTGTGCAAATCCCACAAGATCAAAATCCTCACTAACACTACAGACATCCAGGTATGAGCTAGAGAAATGGGGTCTTCAGCAAATGCACAATTTTACCCAAGGGAACTTCGTCACCATTTGTCTCAAAATTACTTTGATTTGGATTGTTTCATACACAATTCCCAGCTCTTTGCAGTCTCAGTGTCCATCTCTTGTAAGCTGAATGAGAGGCACTAAGATGAATGTCTTACAATCTATTTGGGCTTGCACTGGGGACTACAACTAGTTTGCTCTTTATCTGAGGCCACAAACACCACTTAGACATAAGATATTAAGGAACCCAAGGCCACAGAAACACAGTTTCAAAACCTCCTTATACACTGATTTGTCTCTACCATCAGCACACACATCCTTATGATCAGATTATTCTGATGTTTTCAGGTCAAGAATTGTGGCTTGCAGCATGCAGAAAAAAACACTTGGTATTTATCTTTCTATTGTACATGAAAACAGCAAAAAGACAGAAGTTCACTACAGCATATAAATGTCATCATTGTCTATCTGAATGTGCTAATTTCTAGTACTCTGAAATTAATGAAATGGTTCTGTTCAACAATGATTACAGACAAACATTCTGTCGAAGTATATATCATTATCAATCATTTTATAGGCTTAGAATAAAAGTCATGAAAGCACGTTACCATTTGGCAACAAAACATTGAATTCCATTTAAACAACCACATCCTTTTGTGGATGCATAACTGCGGTTTAGATTTTTCAACAGAATCTGGGTTTCACATCTCTTTCCTTGTAGCAAAACAGTCCACGATTTCTAATGTATCTGGAATCTTTTCTGGAATATTCAGTGCAGCTGGGGAGAATCAGAGAGCAATCAAACACACATATCATGGGCACTGAGCTCTCTGAGGAACTCAGCTCTCCCCTAACTGTGCTGCTACTGCAAGACGTGTCACTACAATTCTCCACAACAAACACACTGCAGTGAACTCGGGACATGCAGCCTGCAGGATTACACAATAGCACAAAGCATTTTTTCAGAACTCTAAAGAAACATAGCATTTCTTATGAAGTTCATACCCTCAAACAACTGACTGTCAGGGTACTCTAACTGGATGCTGTGAAGAGGCAGACAGTGTCCCTACAACACCCCTTTAAAGGAGGCAAGTGCTGCAGTGTGGCTGTGGCCAGGCAGCAGCCACTTCAGAGAGAACTGGCCCCACCATTGTCTGGTCTGACTTTGCTCACCCTCCATGGCCCTTCTTTTCTAGCATATGGGGTTCTTTCAACATCCTTGCAGTATCTTCTTCTTTCACATGTTTTTTTTATCCATGCTATCCTTCGTAAAAAACAGCATCCAAAACTCCTGGCTGTACTATCAAAATAATGCCACTAATGATGTTTTTATGGAATACTACCCTTATTTTATAGTGCAGAGGCTTTTTTACTTCTTCCAGCAGCAAATGCAGATTTATTATAGAATTTTAAATATCTCAGTTCAAATTCCAGCCCTGAGATGTGTGAAGACTAATTTTCAGGGAAATTACTAAATGTTCAAGGAACCTCTTACACAAAATTGGATTGAGCTTTCATTTCTATGCTAGCCCTGCTGACCTTATCATGTGCTTGTGTAAACTGGCAGTACACAAGTAAAGTGTCAATGAAGGAAATAAAAAACCTACTCAACTTCCAAAACATTTTATGTTATTTGAAAGAAATTAGCAGGTTATTTAAAGTACAGACCTACTACTGTGTAGTATCATTAGAAGCATCCCTTATTGGAGCCAACGCCTTTGGGAAATATTATTCAAGATAACTAACAGCTGTTCAAGAACACAAATCTTTGCCTGATTTCCAGCATGACACTCACTGACCTCTCCCTCTCCCACAAACAAGCATGTAAAAATAAAAATGTTATCAGCTTAACTCATTGCCAAAAAAACACCAGCACATTAGGAACTTCTCCTAAAATATGACAAAATAAATAACAGAGGAAAACAAAACTATTTTTCATACACCAACTGCCTCAACTTGAGGACTGAATTTTCTTGTTTCATTTACTTTCCAGAAGAGCTGCAGGCATGCAGCTTCTATATCCTTGTACAAAAACACCAAGCCATGAATTTTGCTGACTGCCCTCTCCCCTATCTCTCCAAATAAATGGTGCTTATGTCTTTAGGGTATCATGTAACTCTGCTCTTCAATGTTGGATTCTCTGTTTCTGTAGCACTTACTAACAAGCACAGCTCCCTAAAGCAAGCTTGCTGGAAATAAATAAAATGTAAACTTGCTAAGAGTCCAATGCAAAAATTAATAGGAAAGCTCTTCTGAATAAATAAGATAACCATTTGAAAGGACTCAAATAGAGACTGAGCCCTGATGCTAGACACAAAGGAAGAATTTGGGGGGGGGAGGGAAAACATGTCTGAAGAAACACTACACAGCTGATAAAAAGTAATTTTTATTAAAAAGCTGAATTATAGACTCATAGAATCATTTAGCTTCAAAAAAATGTTTAAGAACTTCGATAAAGATACTGAACAGGATTGGGCCCAACATTGAGCCCTGGGGAACATCACTTGTGACCAGACCCCAACCAGACTGAACTCTCATTTCCCACCACTCTCTGGGCCATCCAGCCAGTTTTTTTACCCACCAAAGAGTGCATCTGTCCAAGCCATGGCCTGCCAATTTCTTCAGGAGAACACTGTGAGAAAGCATGTTAAAAGCTTTACTGAAGTCCTGGTGTACAACATCCACAGACTCATCCACTGAGCAGGTCACCTTGTTTGGCCAAGTAGGACCAGGCTTTCATCAACCCCTGGCTGATCCCCTGATTGTTCTGCATGTGCCATGTGATGGCACTCAGGACAATCTGCTCCAGGACCTTCCTGGACACCAAGGTCAAGCTGACAGTCCTGTAGCTCCCCAGATCCTCCTTCTGGCCACTCCTGTAGCTCAGTCACATTTGCCAGCTTCCTCAGTGCACCAGTACTGCTGATAAAGGATAGAAAGGGGCTCAGTGAGCATTTCCATGAGCTCTCACAGTACCTGTGGGTGGACCCCTCTGCCCTTGTGTGTCTCGGTGATCAATGACCATTTCTCCTTGGATTATGGGAACTTTATTCTGCTCCCTGTCTTCCAGGTCAGGGGACTGGGGCTTGGAGAGCAACCGGTCTTGTTAAAGACTGTGGCAAAGAAGGCACTACACAGCTCAGCCTTTTCTTCATCCTCTGTCACCATATATCCCCCACACACCCAATAAAGGATGGAGATTCTCCTTAGCCCTCCTTTTATTGCTAAAGTATTTATAGAAAAACTTTTAACGTATTTTATGGCAGAAGCCAGATTGAATTCTGGTTGACCCTTCAAATTTTCACCCTGCAGGACCTCATGACATCCCTGTAGTCCTCCTGAGCTGCCTATCCCATCTTCCAAAGGTGACAAATCCGCCTTTTATTTTCCTCTGAGTTCCAGCCAAAGCTCCCTGTTCAGCCAGGCTGGTCTTCTTGCACCAGCTCTTCTTTCAGCACGTAAGGACATCCTACTCCTGTGCCTTTAGGATTTCCTTATTGAAAAATGTCCAGCCTTCCTGACTTCCTTGCCCTTCAGGATTGCCTCCCAAGGAACTCTGTCAACCAGGCTCCTAAACAGTTTGGAAGTCCAAAGTAATCGTTCTGCTGACCCCCTTCCTTACCTCTCTTACTTCATTCCCTACAAAGGGAACCGGATGGATAGCAAAAGCTCTGCAATGTGAATTCATTTAGAGTTCTTGAATCTAAACTCCAGAAGAAGTTCATGAAGCTTGATAAATGGGCATGTCTGAGACAGACAAAATTTACCATGGTCAGGTACAGCATAATAAATCTTTCTGGATACCAAAAAGAATGATTTAGACTGCTCAAATATACAGAAAGATTCTGAACTAGTTAGAACCTCTCAGGGGAACTATATAGTATCACTGTGGACAATTCACCAGAAATACCCAATCAGTGTGTAAATACAACACAAAA
>VRYO01001269.1:33844972-33913686 GCA_009812075.1 Sialia sialis | reverse complement strand
CTTATATTCAGGTGCGGTTTATAATCGTGAAACTACTGTAGATTAGTTTAGTCCAAAGCACACAAACAATCTAAGTAATTTTTTAATACCAGTGATTCCACAACAAACACATATTTCATACAGATTTCAATTTACTGTGCTATTTCTAGGACTTCTCAGAGCCAATTTATGATTTTTTTTTTAATGTTTTTTTCTTTTTTTTTTTTTGTTATTGTAATTGTATATATTTTTAATTTCCTGATCAGAATGCCATACACTGTCCAGGCAACTGCCTGACAGAAATCCAAGTGTATTACCCCTGCATTTCACATTGACACATTCATCAAGCTTTTATCTCACAAAATAGGTGAGATATATTAGACTGACAAGATATATTTTCCATAGTCACATACTCACTTGCAAGCAACTACATCATCATCCTTTAAACTTTTATTGATCCAAATTCATGTCAGGCACACCATTACTTAGTCAAGGCAAATACCAGGCTGACAGGCCTAAAATTATTTGAGTAATTTTGTTCAGTCCTTTAAAATGCTGGCAGAGCATCATCTTCCAACCAATTGACTGAAATTTACCTAACGTTCTGGGGAAAAATTATTAACAGCAACAACCTATACAGAATTTGGGCCATCTCTCCTTAAACTCTGAAAACAAAAATTTTCAGCCTTGATTTTTAAAATTCTACCTCTAGAGGCTGAAAAAATGCTGGTATGGAGAATGCCATCCCTCTGTGATACTTCTGCTTTTCCCTCCCAAATGCAAAATAGAAAATTCTACTAACACAGAGTTTGCCTTCCCAGGGTTTTGCCAATAGATGCATTTAAGATGTTTCAGTATTGACAGTGCATAGTCTCTTGTTTTTGTCTGAGAGCAAACTCACCCTCTTGTCCTGCCCTTCTTAACTGGAGTGGTCATTCTGTGCTATGGTAGCTCATGGGCCAGGATGCTGCCAGAGCCTTATGTTTTAATTCAGGAGAGTGGAAAGGATTTCACACCTGTTGGATACCCCTTAAAACCTCTAATTGCCAACTTGTTCATGACTTAGCAAAAAGTAATGCCATTTTTCATATGAAATGCCCCTTTCATTCCTATGAACCTACTTGATTCTTCCTGAATAAATTGTAACCACAGACACTGATATTGCTAGCACAACATTTTCCGTCATGTTTCATACTGAAATGTTTTGTTGCATCATGGCTTAAAGGAGAGTATTTTGTTCTTTGATACAGACTAGAAGGGAGCTGGCTAACCTAACCCAGGCAAAGAGGGCAGAGATATTGGCAGTGGCTTGCTGCATTAATTCATCTGTCTTCCTGCTGCTCAGAAAGACTACAACATTCCCACGTGCACAGAAGTCAGGTTCCTATCCTCCTACTGTTAAATCACATTTTTCCTGTTGCTCTCACAGGGTGGCTCTGTAACAGCGCACAGGAATCAAGACAGACAAGACAATTTTTCAAATAACATTTCATGAAAAGTGCTATATTCTCATTATAAAAAGGGGAATTGATGCCTTAAAATAAATCCTGAAGACAGGAACACAATCCTTAATAAAACTATGGAGTCATTGTGAAATATACTGACCAGAAATTCCTTCACAATACCTGTTTTCCTTTCAATTTATAAAATATTAAATGATATGTGGTTTTAAAATTGTAGCTTCATCTGATACAGTCTATGCCACTTGACAGAATACAAATAGAAATTGTCAAGAATAGAGTTTTAATGTCTTTTATTAAAGCTGCAGCATTTTTTCAATAGATGAAAAGTACTGCAGGTTATATCATTAAAGTCAACAGCCCACCAGACTTCACCACTAATTAGAAAACACACCCACCTCTTGTGCATTTGTAATTCCAAGTGGCATCACTGTTTAGCTGGAAATCAAGAGGCAGCAATTCTCCCTATTTCAGAACCCTCCAGACATCTGGTGAACTCATTTAACCTAAAGCAAAATATGCAGCCCAGCTAAGAATAACAACAACAGGAAAGCCCTTCCTGAATATTCTTGAACCTGATTACACTGAAGCAGCTCTGCGTAACACAAAAACCCACCCTCATCTGCCTTGAGTTCTCAGTCAATCAGCTTCAGAAGTGATTTCCTCTCACAAGGAAGGTCATGTGTGAAAGGTTAAGAACTACTGCTCAAGTGTGCAGGAGATGAACTGTGTGTTCTCCTGTCCACATGTGATGTTTACACATAGTTAAAGTATCAGGAATGTTGGAGTCTGTAGTAACCAAAGATTTTGCCATTCTGACTTGAGCACTCTCTGGCCACCACACCATTCCTGGACACAGAACACTTGAGAGCTGGTGCTCACATTCTCAGTCCACTGATGCACACAGGGTTAAACATTTACTTCTTTGTCCACACTCTGCAATATCCATGCTAAATAAAATCTACAACCTCTTGATGGAGGTAGTCTCTGCCCTGCTATTACCATTTCAAATAACAATGGCAACTGAAGTCCATCACTTCCAATTATCCAAAACACATTTAACCACTGCAGACAGAAAAAAAGGACCAGTATCTGATTTTTCCAATGATTTCAATATATTGGGTTATCATCTTCTGCAGCAGATTTCCCCTCAAAAATATCCGAGTGTTCCCAAGTACAAAGCAGCACTTCATTGCCAACTGCTTGGCAAAAAAAACTCAAAAAAAACCTGGAATGGCAGTTTTAAGCAACTTGCCTCTCCAACCTAGTGTTGAAACACTATGGTACTTACCAGATAGGGGAGGGTTTTGTTAGCTGTAATACCTTTAGAATCACACAATCTGAAAAATAATTGGATTAATTAGCTGACTTTTAATTTAAATGTTATATTATCCAAGAAAATACTTTTTACCTGTGCAGAAATTTCTGCTACATTTCATGCCTTTTTTAATCTTTACACTTTTTTGTCATATTTGCACACAGCATGCAACCATTTTTGTTACTAAATGCCTGAAAAATCTTTTTTTTGTAGGATCTTACATTTCTCCAGTTGCTCTGAGTATTTCACAGAACTACTGCTGGAGATGGAAGCAACATATTCCTGAGCTCAGAGGATCAAAACATTCTCTAATTCAACTGCTGAGCATCATTTGTCATACATGTCAGGTGATTCTGGCCATTCATTCATTGACGAATTCTTCACATCACTTGTGTGAGGTGAAGCAAACCATCTGCAAATGTCATACCCACTTCTTTTCCTGGACTACTACTCCTTTTCCTATTCGTCCTCTCTTTACACTTCTGCAACTTCCTATTTTCTTTCTGTGTGCACATAAAAGTAAAGTAAAAGAACAACTGAGCTAAGTTACTGGGGAAAAAGAGCTAATAGATGAGCAGAGGGTGTGTGAAGATCTTTCAGATCACTTGTAAGTGAAAACAAGGCAAAAAAAAAAAAAAAAATCTGTAGATTTTCGTGTAGTCTGCCAGGGTAAAATGATCTCCTAAAACAAAAAGGGACTAAAAGTAAAGGGAAGTGCAAAGTTTCTCTTTTACCCTCCTGCCCTGGAAAACTATCAGGCTTTTGAAAATATCTTGTTTCCCTATTTTTCCTACCCTCAATTCCTCACCAAAGAGCAAACAACCTTGTATACAAGAGAGAACAGACTACTATTGTTAATTTACAGAGGAACATACTTAGCATAACCCTAAATTTATCATTATTAGGAACATATATAAGCCCATACCTAGAAAATAAGTTTCTATTTTGGACCTTCCAGAGAACAGAAGGCACTGCTAATTTTAAAACAAACAGAAATAAGAATAAGCTCAAAATTATGCTGCACCTTTAAAAAGAATAATTTGAGTATAAGACTGTGATCTACAGAGTGCAAAAATTTTGCTTCTTAAAATAATTTCTAAAAGAATGCTTTTTCACATGCTTTTTTATGCAGGCTCCATCTTGACTAAAAGGAAGGTAACAAACATCAAAAGCTAAATTGCTCATGAGACTGCCTAAAGAAAAAGGTTCTTTCAGGTCAGGATGAAGGGCAGTAACATTCACCTCAGCTTCACCAATTAAGAAAATTGTTTCCATCCCTACAGGCATCAGTCTCTTGAAAACTGAAGGAACAATCTATTCAACGCAAACATGAATGAAATGTTGACCAGACAGAAAAAAAGACTAAAAATATACTTCGATAACAAAAGACTCTTTTGGAGGGAGAAAAAATGAGTAGCTAGGCAATCCATTTAAATTATTTCCCTGGCTTCCATTCAGATGCTGTCCAAGCACAGCTTCATTGTTTGGCATGTCGCTTGCATCTCCTCACATCACCTTCATTCTCTCACTCAGATAACCTTAGATAAAAATATACAGAGCCCTATTCTAGGATTCAGCAATATTAAACTGGTAGCCAGCAGCAAAAACTGGGGCTCTCTTGATTCATAAAAAATTTTTAAATCCTTTGTGAACTACAGAACACAGGGAGGAGGGTGAAAGCTTTCATCAAACTGAGGCATAGGACTCTGTCAAGTTCATTTCCAAAGCAGGAGGTAAGAGGAACATCCAGTTACTGCATCTGCACATTCCCACAGGAAGGGAATGCTGAATCTGACTTCCATTTCATCAGCCTAATAAATTTTAAATTAATTACAGAAAATTATTTCCCATTTCACTTCCACATCAGCGGGGCTTTTTTTTGCTTCTCAAGCCTCTTCAAGACACAATATTGGTACCCTTCAATCACCTGCCACTAAAACACTGCCAGCACAGAACAGGACTGCACATATACACACCAAAACATTCTACAGAATATATATGAGTGTATGTGTGTGTGTATATATATATACATACACACATACACATACGTTTGTATGTTGATGCATTTATGTTTGTATGTTGATGTATTTATATGTTTGTATATGTTGATACTTATATATAAACACATATAAATATATTTGTATGTGATTATATTTTGTTTTAGTTATATATTTTTATATATTATATACTTACATATTTGTATATTTTATGTAAATATATTTTTATAATATTTATCTTTATATATTGAAAGAAACATATTTATCCAGGTGAAATTGCAGAAGGTGATTCTGGTTGATAGACACACCCCGCCCCAGCACCCTCTCAAAGTAGCAGAAAATTGCATCATCAAGCAGAGAAGGATATCATCATTATTACTGTTATCATTACAACTTTGGTTTAAGAGAATGCTGATATTTTATGGTTATTAATCAGGAATAGCCAGCTCACTGCCCAGCGAGAACAAATTAGGATTCCTGCTGATGAATGGTCTTTTCAGCCCACCTTTCTGGCATCCCTCATGTGCTCCTCTCCACTCCTCCACTGTGCAGCACATCTTTCCCAGTCCTCCTCCACTGCTCACGACTGCCGCCTCACTGCCACGTACAAAAGGCTCCTCTCCCTCTGCAGGGCAAGAAGGGGACATACCCTGCCCTGGTGCTGTGCCTCTGCAAATCATGCTGGATTATCACCACAGAGCAACAGAGAGCCTGAGCTGCAGCAACCCTTCCATTTTCAGCAGAGCTCTGTCCTATTAGGCAGCATGCCTAAACTAGTAGCAAAAGTAAAAGCAAAATAGGAAGGATGGGTTTGATAAGGGTGGCCTTATCAGCCTTTGCTGCTGACAAACCCCCCAGAAATGGGGGAAGGGAGGCACTTTTCAAGGCAATGCTTTTCCACACTGCAGTATCCAGGAGCCAGACTCACATACAATAGACACAGTTGCTGTAGCAACAGCATCACAGGGAAATTTTTCAGCAAAGCTTCTCGCTTTTCACCAAGGTTACTTTCAGATTACCACTTAGCACAGGGATCTGTATGGATCAGACAAAATGTTGCATCTGTCTGGAGCATTCCTGCATGAAAAGACATGATGGCCACACCACAGGGAAGAGTAAGGCACTGCACAAGCAAAGCAGGGACTGGGCTCTCAAAGTACCATCTGACAGCAACAGCTTGCAAGCTAATACACTGTCACCTCGCAATAGACTACAAGTGTAATCTGTTGGAATCAAATATGCTCTCATCTTTTGTTTTCTTCAAAATTACTAGATTTCAGTAAAGATCTACAGCACATTTCTGCAACAAAGGATTTCAGTTTCTAATACTGATCACCACCTCAAAAAAAATTCTCCAAAGAAGAAAATAAAGTAAAACCAGGCTACATCTAAGCTGCTTGTTTTTACACATACTTTTATCATCCCACTAATGCTGTTAAAAGGCAGTGAAAGTATATGGTGCAGCATGTGTCTTGAGAAAAAAACTGGTCACAAAAAAAAAGAGCACTTGAATAATTTACAAGCTTAAACTACCAGTGAGTTATTTACCTTGTTTTATTTGGTCCTCCTAATTTTTCAGATAAACAAAAACACATCAACCTTTTCCCCCTGAAATGCAAGATTTCTTTTTTATATACCCAATTATTTAAGTGATCAATAGTCACTCCCAAAAAATAAAGAATAAAGACTTGTTCAGAACATAAATATCACTTGAAAAAACCCTTCTCCATCAGTTCTTTCTGCTTAAAGAAGTTTTAAACTTTGACATTTCAGTTTGTGGCATGCAATCCCTTGATTGTAATGCTGCAAAAATGACCCCCCCACAAAATCAAAGGGCACAAAGAACTACTTTGCCACTTGCTCACAGGATACAAAATACCAAAAAACCTGGATGTTGGCGAAGAATGAAAACTAATCAAATTAAATAGAACTGTTCCTGCATTTATATCTTGCTATCTATAAAGATAACAGCATGTTCCTGAAATACATCTTCATGACAAACAATAGGTAATTTCAGCACCAATTGTGTATATATAGTTCCAAGCAAATGGCTGTCACACCATACCAGAGAGCTTCATTAGAGAAGAGTGCTTCAGGCTCCTCTAGAAGACAGGCAGTTCAGAAACTGTCTGCTACAAGAGCTGCAGAGACACAATTATACACCCAAGTCTTGACAGTTGGGGGAGAAGAGTCACATTAGCTCTGATGAGTTTTAGAAAACCTTCAAATTTCTTGGCCCTCTGTTAATAAAGGACATTGAAGCACAACAGATACCTCTGGAAGAACAGGCAAGCACAAGACAAAAGACACTACTGCAAAAACTTAAACAGGAACAAGCTGAGTCTTCCACCATATAAAGTCATGATTGGGTAGCCTAAGGAAGATGCCACCATATAAAACCTTATTCCTGTTGCAGATATTTTGAGTAAAGTCTCCAGCTTGAATTAAGAAAATATGACTATACAATTTCAATTGCACTCTTAAAAATTTCACACATACAGCAGGCATGGTGGAAACAGGTGTCAGAAGCAATGCTAGAAAGGGGGACACAAAATCACAGGCACCAAAATCTGAATTACTGTGGAAAAGAAAGCCTACTCCTTACAATGGAAGGAGACAAGGCAAAAACTATGCAAGGCAAAAGCTAACTCTTAGCAGGGTGGGAGAAGGGCAGGAAGGTACCCTTTTGCTATGTACATTTGGGAGCATGAGAAAAACATGGGTGAAATTTGTGGGAGAAGTAAAAAAAATCTCATCCCTTATCACTTACACATCTGCAGAAGAAGCTCCATTTGAAAGGAGGAGTTCCAATTAGAAGAACAGGAATAGCCTTACCTTATTTCAAATATGGTAGAATATTAACAGTAAATGCAAAATCCTGAAACCAGGGATTTGCATATTAAGTTATTTACTGCATTTAAATCTGGGTATATTAGAAATTCTTTTCTTTTGAAAGAAGAGAACAATTAGCTTGATTCCCCTTCTCCCCACTGAACTCCTGACCAAGGTTTAGGACTGTCTGGAAGTCCTTTGCTTCTACCCTAAATAAGATAATGTTCCTCATCACTCAAGCACACATGCTAAAAGCAAAATACAAGGAAGAGAAATGTTAGCTTGTAACAGAAGTCTGCCACTCCTACTCACATATTTTTAGCACCAGGGTTGAACATAAGGGTTGTAGAATTTAAAATAACAGTAAGGATATTAAGGACTCTGAAGACAAGTAATCATATGTGTAGCACAGGAGGCAGAAGGAAAAATGCAGTCTAACAGTGTAACTATCCCTCTGGGAAAGCCATCGACAGGTTAATAAAGCATTCAAGGGAAATGATGATCAAGTACTGATGATACAGCTTAAAACAGCAGTTTTGAAGAGCTCCCATCCAAAACCAGAGGAGAAAGGGTTGGACATTAGTTATGGGAGAACTTCCAAGTCCATGGGGCCTGAAATTAGGAATTACATTAGAATTTGTAATTGGCCATACAACTTTCCAAAGAGGCTGTTTTAGTCGCAAGGTCAGAAACACCAAGGACAGAACACCTAAAGCACTGGGAACATCATCATCTCCATTAGTAACTAAAGTTAAATTATTTTAAGATATTCTTGGCCAGCATGGTGTTGTGATAAGCATTCTTATAACAAGTTTCTGCAGAAAGGAAGGGTTTGCATCTCTGAGCTCAAACTCTGAAAAGCTTCTTTACGAAATTATTTGGTTTAATATGAATCTTTGGAGTTTTTGGTTGGTGGTCTCTTAAGAGAACAGCTAGCATTTTTTTTAAAGATGTGAAAATAAGTACATTTTGTGAAACCTTACATGTTCTACTACAGTAAGAAAAACAAGGCAGAAATTTGCTTAATCCAGCTTGCAGGAACAATTGTAAACTAAAAGCCAATTGCAAACTCAGAAAAGCCAAAGAAATAGGCCAGCCTCTCTCCTTACTGGTGACATGGAGTTGACAGGACTGAACAGGATGAACACACTGTTCACCTCCATGACAAGCCTGAAGAGGTTAATTTTTTTAAAAAGCCACAGAAATCCCTACATCTCCTCAAAAGACTCAGAGTTCTGAAGAACTCCTCTACAGGCCTGTCTGCAGTATTGTCAAAGGATTTAGTCATTCCACAGGGAGAGCCAAAGATTTTTGTAATTTTTTAAAATGAGATCTGATTAAAATTTAACACAGTTAAATAACATATCTGGGAGTTTAAATACCCTATTTCTAAAAATGATGGCAAGTGGAAATTGCAAGACAAGCAGGCTCTTTGAAAATCAGCTGCTTTATGTGTCTAACACAGCAGAGTATGACTTAAACCAAGCTTCAAAAACTTTGGGCTACTACCTGCTCACTACTATCCACGCTGTCACAACACACTGCCCAAGTGTGACGAGGTTTGGGTTCCTTTCATTACAACAGTCCTATTTTAAAATAAAGTTTCTGTTCAAAAGATTTTGACCCAAAAGAGTTACACCCCAGAGTGCTGTGTAGCCCTTCAGAAAGATCTTGACAGGCTGGAGGAGATGGGAACATCAGAACTGTCTGAAATTCAACAAAGGCAGGTGCAGGAGGAATAACACCATGGAATACCCAGCACAGGCTGAGGGATGATTTGCAGGGAAGAAGCTCTATGGAGAAGTAACTGGGAGTTCTGGAGGACAAGCTGTCCATGACCCATCAGTGTGTCCTTGTGGCCAGGAAGGCCAGTGGTATCCTGGGGCATTAGGAAGAGCACTGCCAGCAGGTCAAGGGAAGTGATTCTGTCCCTCTGCTCAGCCCTGGTGAGGCACATCTGGGGTACTCTGTCCAGTTCTGGGCTCCTCAGGACAAGAGATTTGGAGTCCCTGGAGCGGGTCCAGAAGCTGGAGGGCTGTGAAGATGATTAAAGGACTGGAGCATTTCTCTCATTAGGAAAGGCAGAAAGAGCTGGGCCTGTTCAGTCTCGAGAAAGTTGAGAGGGTGCCCCGCCACTGTCTATCAGTATCTGAAAGGAGGGTGTCAGGAGAATGGAACCAGGCTCTGCTTGGTGATGCCAAGCAATAAGACAAGATGCAATGGGCACACATTGATGCACAGGAGATTGATCCTGAATATCAGGAAAAACTCCTTTACTGTGCAATTGATTGAGTGCTGGAACAGATTGCCCAGAGAGGTTGTAACATCTCCTTCCCTGGAGATACTCAAAAGCCATCTGGACAATCCTGACTAATGTGCCTGAACAAGGAGGTTGGACTAGATGACCTCCACTGCCCCTTCCCAACCTGAACTATTCTGTGACCAAGCTAGTATTCATATTCAAGACAATACTCAGGAGAAAATCTACTTCACAGGTAACAATTGCAGGCCTAGAACAAGGTAGCACAAGCAAAGTCCAGAAAGTAAGCAAAAACCATACATAGTTTCATTTTCCCCTTTCGATATCTCATGAACTCCATATCCATGATTAAAAACAAAATAAAAGAACAACTAAGAAGAAAAGCCTTGATAGCTTAGCAAGACCTTTACTTGATATTTAAACCTAAATAACTCATAAGGCACTACATGATCTTGTCCACAGATCACGTGGTAGACATTGTAAATTGTCTTTTAGGAAGTAAAGTCATCTCCCTTCTGAGTGAAAGCCAGGGAATGCTGTCGTTGCAACTGTTGGCACATGTTTGCTTACTCCTATATGTTTATGCTCCCTGTGTCAAGGCTTGTGGGCTGGAACAGCTTGCAGAACTATACAAATGCAGAATGGAGAGATTAAAAAACCTGCTTAATACAATATGTGAAGGCAGGGCAGAACACGAACCAAGAGATGGTCAATGGATTCCCAGAGATGCTGATTCTGAAAAGCAGCAGTGACACAGAGCACTGTCCATTTCAGCAGCCTGCACTGGAAAATGCACAGGATTTATCTGCAACACCCATAGTAAGGATGAAAATTCTTTTCTTTTTTTGTTTTGATTACTCTGCTGAATTATCACAGTAAAGTTGCTCTTGGGTTTAAACATAAAACTATTGCTGCTAGCATCCATGAATTTTAATATATTCAGTTTCCTAAACTGTCTGCGCTACTACAGCAACTGAAGGTGTCTCAGTCTGAGGCATTTATTCTCCTGTCTTTGAAATGCTATTAATGTTATCATTCATTTATTACACAGTCTGGAAATTATGACACTGAGGATGTCTCTTCTTTTGAGTATCCAAGTTGCTTACAAACCAAAGCCTTGTTTTCAAAGGCATTTTCTCATTATCATTCTACGTGCATCACAAAATGAAACAGAGGACTTTTCAGTGGTCTGAGTGCTCCACACAAGTGATTTCCCTACAGTCAGGATGAGGGTGAGCAGAATGGTCATGTGCCCTGTCCGTGCTGTACCAGTGTGGATGTTCTGTTCTGCACAACAATTCAAGCCAGGATTAATGAAAGCAGGTTGAAGGCACGTGATCATGTCCTCTGCACTGCCCTGCATTTCTTAGCACCAAATGGCTGCGTCCCATCTCCTGTTCTCATCACATCTGACAACCAAAGCTTGAGACAAAAGGGTAGCAAGTATCAAGCTACCTTTTATCTCCTTCCATTTTTATTTTAACCTAGTCAATGGTAATCCCTCTCCTTAAGTCAACAAGTGTTTGGGTTTACACCATTTATCAATGCAGTGGATGCTTCAGTGGAAGCTAAGAACCTAAGAACTTTGCAGGCTTTGGCAACTAAAGTCTGAAGGCCTCTGAACCCAACCTTTTTCCTTTTTATGGATTAATAATAGACTCATACTCCAAAAGATTCCTGAAAAACATTCCCTTTTAGTATTGACCTTTCCCAACAGACAACTGCCTTTCTGTCTTTCCTTCCTACTCTTAGGTCTCAAATCTCACGTAAATCTTGTGAGCGAAATATATTCCTTCTCAAATCAATGAGGTATAATGAAGAGAACTATGTCTAAGGCTAAAAATTATTGTGGGTTTTTTTAGTCTATTATCATCCCCTGCTTTAGATACCCTCTTCAAGGTCAGAACATGGAAAAGCACACAGTATACCAAAAGACTTACAAAAAGGGACTATTTTGAGCCACAACAATTAAGCTCCACAGTGACAAAGGCAGTCAGCAGAGGAAACAGAGGAACTTGAAAATTATCTTTTTTGGTTCCTTTCACCATTTCCTCTTACATATGAGCAAAAATTCTCATAACAGCTCTTCTGGGAATTTTTTTCTCCTTTTCCTTTGTAGTTTCCACTTCTTGGCTAATTTTGGCATGTCCAACTGGTTGCTTAGAGATGCTTCAGTTTTCATTGCTCTTTTTCTGTTTGTAGTGTAATTTTATTCTCAATGTCACCTCTAGCAACACTAGTTTTGCAAGTGGAGCAAGCAACGCTCAGAAAAGCCTTTTAAACAACCACACTGAGGTGTACAGAGCAGCATCCTACACACCTTTTCCTCTCCTACATCCAAAAAGTGTAGGGAAGAGTCCTTAGCAACATTAAGCATTGTCTCAACAGCAAACAAGTCTCTTACAGGACGGTTCTGACCTCTGCCAGTGAAAGAATGTTTTAATGGAAAGAAAGAAAAAAATAAAATGGGCATGGCTAAAACCACCCAGGAGAGTAAGTGTGTATAGTAGGGGAGAGAAGGGAGGATGAAAGCAGCATCTCCAGCTCCCAGACATGCCCACTATCCTATCCTAAGCACTTGCTGAGCCCTCTCCTCTGTGATGCTTTGTAAGACAGTGCCATGCTGTGGACACTGTGCTTGCTGCTCTCTGCAGTCTCTGCAGGTACAGTAGGCCTGTTTCCTGACCCACTTTCCTCACCAATCTCTATTTAGCTCTACGCTAGTGATGCTCCTGGCATGACAATCAGATACTGCAGCCTGCAGTGCAGCTCGTTACAACACATTGGCGAGCTCTGAGTAAATCCAGTGGAAAAGTACTGTATCAGCGGAGCCTAATTACACTGAAGTCATTTCCATAAACTGACGTCAAACGCAACAACACAAAAGTGCTCGAGAGATTTAAAAGATGCCTTTTCATCTTATATCTACTAAATCTGCTAGGCATAAAGTAAATCCAAAAGGATCTTTTCTACTCAAGGGCTGCAAATGGCAAAAGCATTTACAGCTAGTAGCTTTTCTTTGGATTACCTAATCAATCTTATAACTTGTGCCACTTAAAACCTGCCATAATTCCACTGTCATTTATTCTTAACTAGAGAGGGGCTCAACACCTTAATGTCCAGTGAAATTGTAAACTTAATCACACTACAGCTATTAAAATTATCTTCTTACATGCAAGAACCAAATTTCTCCTTCAGACATAGCCACTTTAGAATTAACTTGAAATCCAACTTGCACTTGCAGATAACTTCAGATTTTACTTGCACATACATGTGTAAGGGACAAATTGGTTTTGGAACATTAATGATTATACCAGACAGCTAGGACTGTTATGGCTCCAAAGTTAAGGTGTAATAGGTGAATACCTCTGAGATTAAGAAACTGGAGTTTGGTCATATTTCATTTATCTGAAAAAAAAAAAAAAAAATGCAGGCGTCTCCCTTCTCTTATAGGGAAATATTGAAAAAAATTACCATAACATGGGCTTCAGTTAAGAAATCCAATTGTCAAGCCCCTAAGTTATATGGCAGTAATTCACTATACTACAAATCTCTACTTCTTTCCTGAGCACTGAAGTTAACTGGAGAGTTCTGCAGTGAATTGCTAATACTTTGCATGTAGAAGGCACTGAAATACGAAACATTTGAGGGTCTTACCAACTCTCTCTTTGGCAGGACACTTTCCCCATTCAGTGGAATATTTTTGTACTTAAAAAATCCTTATCAAGAAGTTTCGAGAGATACTCAGAATCATTATACCAAAACACTTTAAGTGTCTTAAGATTATACATACTGGATTTAAAATACTAAAACCAGCACAAATTTATTGACTGAGGATAAATAAAAGCAGCAACAGAAAGTACTGAACATACCCTGTGGGGCCATGAGAGCCTTACAGGTGTGGATCATTTATAGAAAGTATTGTGAACAGGAGGGAGCATGAGGAGCAATTATTCACAAAGCATTCCCACTGTGTACAAGCGTAAGTTCAATCCTTTGCAGGAGTTTATTCATGTGCAATATGACCAGTTTTGCTGGTGAGCAAGAACTATTACTAAAACAAAAAATTCTTGTAGCTTGGCAGATGCCACAAACTGATGGCATTGCGGGGTTTTGTTTTTTGTTTTTTGGGGGGTTTTTTTGTTGGGTTTTTTTTGGGTTTTTTTCTTTCATCTGCACTACCATGATCACAATAATTTGCTAAATAAACCAAAGATTCCCAAAAATGGAGCCCAAAATGCTTATGTAAAATCTCGGCAATAAGAAGTCTGATTATCCATTAAGTGGGATGATACCAGCCAACAGCAAGAGAAAACAAAATTAAACATCCATCAGAATGTGCAATTCATCCAAATTTCATATCACAGGCACCTATAAATATATGAGTCATTATTATAATGTACAAGGTAATTATATTTCATCACTCATTACCTTGACCCAAGGAGGACCTCTCATCTTCAGATGGAAGATGCAATCCAGACTTGCATTTTTATGATTAAGGAGCCCTGCAAGAAGCACAGCTTACATAAAGCAGCACCCTTAGACTAGCAGCTGCATAGACACAGAAGAAACTCATCATCAAAAAACTGCTGTAGACTGCTTCTTTTACTCACCCCAAGTATTTCACATTAAAACACAAGCAGACGGAATCCAACAGGGCTGTGCAGGAAGGACACAGTTGGAACAGTTGTTAATGACAGATCTACCATAACTCACAGACACCTGACAAGCAAAGAAGGTACTTAGAAGTACAGAACTGCTTTGTTCCTGCATAGGATGGGATCAACACCACCACTAAGAGATTATTTTCCAGCTTTGTTATTTACTGAAGATAAGATCACCCTCCGGGCAGTCCCAGGGCAAAGAGCCTGACAAAGCAGTGATGCTCCTGACAGTTTTTCCTCAGGACTAAATTTTACAGCTCATCTGATTTTAGCTTCCCGAGCCATGCATCACAAAACTAAACCTAGACCTTTGGAAGTTGCTTCTCTAACCTCACATTTACACAATTCAAGTAGAGAATACATCGTGAGGCCTTGGAGTTTAGGAAGAGCAAATGAATTACTATACTGGATCAGCCCACTCCAGTGACAAGTGTTTCACAAGCACATAACAGAAACTCTTGCCAGACAGTTACACAATAACCTACAAAGCCTATTTTTAGGCTCCATAAAAGTTTATATCCTTTCAAGAGACTAGAGAGATCTTTGTTTGCTTTTTTTTATGTGAACTTGGAAATGCTCAGTATTGGCATCCAAACATCCACTGAGCCCTGCTATATTTCCTTCTCCAAAGCATTTGTTATTGTTTTTAATCAGACAAAAGCTGTCTAGGAATCCAAGGCTCTAATCTGAATTGTTACTGCTTGAACATCTGCTAAAAAATTCTGACTGCAAAAGTAGAACACATTCTGGTTTACATGGAAAACTACGTAAGTAATAAATATCTGGCAAATCAATAAAACACTTTACAGGATATAATCTAAGATGCAATCATTACATTGCTTCTTAGTCCTGGACTATGGAGTCAGAATAAGAGAAAAACCACAAAATAAACCTGATGGTTACTTTCAACGTTACTGTGCTTAGTAGGCTGACTCCTGGTTGATTTGCAAATCCACACATGCCCCTGGGAGTGGGATCTCAGATCATTTAGCATCATGGCAGATTTCCAGTTCTTGGCAGGAGGGTTGTTTTTCTCCATGAATCAGCAACTGTCCATCACACTACAATCTGTGAAGTGAAAAGCCCACCTCATCAGCATAAACTAAATGCATGTATGTGTGTATGTATCACAGAGGACTTGCTGCGTGCTCTCTCTCTGCAACCCACATGTGAGGACTGTCATTTGCAAAAACACATACATGCCTCTCAAAGCCAGCCACAAGAGGAAGTGATTTATCTCACCTTCTGCAGTCTTGTGATGCTTTGATAACACATCATCTGCATGGTAAGCCTTTAAATGTTATGGTAAAGAACACAAACAACAACCCATCCTATTTACTGCTTTCTCCTATCAATGGGCAGCTCCAGAGCCAAGCCCACTGTGGTCAACTGCAGAATAGCAGCCTGTGCCTGCTGCTGGAGAGTAAGAACATTTTCATTGTCGCATAATGCTTACCAGTAAGTGCATTCTAAACACCCATCAGCAAGGAAAACAAGAGCAAGTAAGTTACATTTGAAACCTCTTCCTGAAGCGTGCTCCAGAATTTTAACAGCTCTCTATCATACAGATGATGCATTTGAAAAATGATAGCAAATTAGATGAATGCTGCCCCAGTAAAGTGAACTTATTCTCAGAAATACTCTGACAAGCAGATCATGAATTTTGGAGATGTATTACAGAAAAGAATGTACTAATAATTCCTCATTTTATTCTTCCTGTGTCTGTCTCTTCCTAATACACAAGAGATTGCGGTATTCCTGTTGTATGGCATTGCTGTGCTAATATTAAATAACAACAGATTTGCTGGCTGCTCAAAAATGCCATTTTTTGAAGGAGGCGGGGTAAAAACCTACTATAATCAGAAATTCACTCTTAAAATTCACTGGGAATCAGACACTCCCACCATCCCCCATGATTCACACTGTAAATTAGAAAAACTATAACCTGGTCCACTGGATGAAACAGTTCAGCAGAATGTCTGGGTCTTCACTGTTTCCTCTGTTTGAATTGTGTCCAGGGTATTGCAAAATTTGCCCAAATCACTCATTTTTTCCAGAACCTAATCATAAAACCTACACTTCAGGGATATAAATTCACAATTTGAGGCTAAACATAAATTCACTCAGTAAATTGGTTTTGTTTCTTGCAGCATTAATTCGCACATGCACTGAAGATCATCGAATACAAAACAGTCAAGTTACCAAACTGCAGCAATGCCGTTGAAAGGAAGGCTTTCTTTTTTTTTCTTAAATGCAAACACGTATTTTATTATTAGCTGCATAAGGGTGATCTATGTTTACACAGCTCAGAGCTGGATTTAAAGCCAATTTTAACAGCCAACTGTTTCAACTTGCATGTAAACAAACATGCTGCATTTCTTCATTAGCTGGAATTTGCTGCAGTCTGTCAGCCATCTGTACTGTCTTGCATTCTGTTCTCTATTCAGAGCACCGCTATCAAATGTTGGTGATATAGTATTGCTCTCTTTGGAGACATCATGACTACACTATAAACAGTTTAGAGGCATAAACTACTATTTTTAACAGTTGTCTTAATATCTACTTTCTCAGAATGCATTAGGTTGCTCTATTTCTCAACCAATTTTGGTTCTCTGTACTCTTTTTTCTTGGTGGATACAAGGAAAAAAGATTTTATTTTGGCGCTCTCAGAGCTACAGAGCAAAAACTGCAGCCTGAGCAAGGTTTTATCCAAATTCTGCACCCCCCAAATCCCAGATGCAGAGGCCAAACTTGAGAACATAAACCTGCAAATATCTGCAGTGCAGTACGAGGGTGACTGCACAGTGCACAAGAGCCAGGCTGTCCTTAAACCAGCTGGTTTAGGTGCTACAGCCAGCCCTGGAGCACCTGCACAGGTGACACAGGCACTCAGTGAAGTCACATCCAACCCAACCCAGCCAGGAATATTGCACTGTGCCGGTGGAGCTCTGTGCTGGAGCTCAGAAGCTCCCAGAGCCTTGCAGAGCCCTGGCTCTCTCCAGCCAGCTCAAACATCAGCACACCCCTGGCTCTAGCAGCAGGGATCACAGCACAAGCCAGCTGGTGCCACCTGTCCTCAGCCTTTGCCTGGGATCTCAGTGCCTGCAGATGAACCCTTGAGCAGCCTTACAGCCCCTGAGCTCTGCCTGCCAGAGGCTTTCCCCATGGCCCCACTGCATCCCAGAGCCTGGGGCTGCCAGGAGCTTCCCAGAAGCCATGGTGGCACCATGAATCCCCTCCAGCCTACAGTCACACCCTGGACTATTGGGCTGCCCTGAACTGCTCCAGCTCTCTCAGGCAATTCCAAGGGGATTGCAGCACAGCTGAGGACACCACCCAGACAGTTCAGCTACTGATCTGAGCAGTGTGCACTACTTTCAAACTTCAGAGGACTGGTGATAATATCTTTAGAAGAACATAGCTCACTTAAATAAGGGGCTTTTGTAGTTGTTAAATCATTCTCTCTTTTAGGAAGTGAGGAGAACTGGCAGTGGGACAGAAAACCTGAAACACACCTCAAACCCCAATTTTCCCTCTTCCAGGGACAGCAAAGCACTCAAACATTACTTGCATAACCAGTACCACTTGACAAGTGATGCAACCACAAACCTACTTGATATCCATGTTAGTTTTTCAAAGTGAAAGCTGCCTCTTCAAATATGGCTTTTTAGCTCACCTAGTGGATGAGTTTAAAACTTTTCAGGAAGAACTTGATGCTCTGCTTCCAAGCTGACTCCCAGACTTACATCATACTTCTGATTTCAGACCTGCAGTGCTACAAACCCATCTTCAAACAGAAGAAATTTACTGCCCTCCAAGAAAAGACTCATGGCACATTCGTGAACACCAACAGAGTTGTCCCTGATCAGAGGTGTCAGAACTTTGAAAGCTGATTTTGGTGGTAAAATTACAAGAAATGAACATGCCTTATTCTGAGAGATTCATTTCAGCTTCAGTTCTCAGTTTCTGACCGAGGAAAGTGTGGTGAAACATTATCTAATTTTATTATCTTGTCAGCCATATACAAAGGAGAGCAGGACTCACTGACAATGAAACCATGAGAGTGAAAGTTTGCTGCCCACTACTCCCTGATTAAAACAGACTAAAACTTAACCTGTAACTCAGCAGAAAAGTTCTTCAGGTTTCTAATCCTCTGGATAAGTTTGGGCTTGTTTTTTACAGTCTAATAAATCTACCACTGGAAATCTCTTCCTTTTCCCAGCTCATGCCTCTTCTTCTGGAACAGCAGCAACAAAAATGCCTACATCCTTTTGTCCAGATCATTTTCAGCAGATTTTTTGTGCAGAATTAAACAAGCCAAGTTGCATGCGTGAAAGCAAGCTGCCAGAGAGGCTCACAGACACAGAATGCTCCTACAGAGCTGCAGTACCACTGTTTCAACATCAGCAAAATAAACTCTGACACGCAACCATTTAGGGGGACAGCACACAAAAGAATTCCTTCTTCCCCTTCGATGCCTACACTTAGCAAAGCAGGGCTGGGGGAGTAAGAAAATACAGATCTGTTTCCTTCAGGTCTGTTTGTTTCCTTCTGTGACTGAAAGAATAAAAATAATGCAGGAGCACTGTCAAAATTTTCCAGCTCTATTTTGGCACATCATCTCTCAAAACCAGCCTGATCTAAAAATTTCAGGCGTGTTTAACTCAAGAGCCCTTGACAACATCTAATGCACAGGCTATTTATCATAAATTGAGGTGCTTATTTTTGGACTTCACCTTGAAACAGAAAGGAATGTCTGTTTTGTCAGTACCAGAAAAGTTTATAAATCCTGCCAAATATATCAATATTATGTATTTCAATGGTATTCTACATGTACTGCAGAGATAGCCACAACTCTCTGCAAAATTCATTCAGCATTACAGACGTGCATACTTCGACCACAATGTGAAATCAGATCATCTTGGGAACCACTATGACTTGCCCTCTCTACATGAACAATTACTGCATTTAGCACTTTTAAGGAACTAGTGTGATTTCTAATGTACTTTAACACGTGGGGGGAAAAAAGGCTAACTTTTTTTTGTTTCTTCTTTGCCCATTCCACAATTCTGACATACAAACGACAACACTAACTGCAATAACCCTCTGGAGCTTCACAACTACAGAGAACTTTGAAAAATCTGCAAACCTGCAAGAGACACCCTTTGTAGTGCTAAGTTTTATGTACGAAGAGACAGAAATTTCACACTTTATCACTTGCCCCAAACTTGCTGTTATACAGAAACTCAAATTAATAGGTATCGCAGAGGATTATAGGTTCAATAGCAAGCTGCATTCTGAACAGCCTTTCTACAGTCTTTGTCTTTAGTAATTTCAAACTTCTTCAAGCACTTTAAACAATCTTAGTCCGCTATAGTATCCTTTTAATGCTTTCAACTAAAATGAAAAGGCACTTTTCCAGCTACATATATGGGACGTATCACTTTGCCACTTGCTGTGTACACATACCAGACCCTTCTTCTCCCCAGCCATATTTAAATCAAAATAGATTTGCAGAAGGTACCCAAGCAACCCCACAAAAGGGCTTTACCACCATGAAAAACTATCAGGTGCTATTCCATACCTTATTCTCCTCTGCATGGGGCAGCTACTAGGAAGTAAGTATCAGCTATTCACTATGCATTAAGCCTTGAAAACCCAAAGCAGCTTGCAGCAAAAGCCTGGTGCTTTAAGTGATTTGCAAATACATAGCTCTTCAAACCCCAGTGGTTTCATCAAGCCAAAATAAGACCCACAAGCAACATGGTCTGTAAGAACTGCAGCTTTGCTGCTCTTGCAAAGAATTGGAAAGGTTCCTTGTAGCTGTCTTGCAGATCTCAAAGAAAAATAAAACCTTGGACTAACAAATGTGCTGCTTTTCCACAAAATTGATTGTGAGGCCTCAAATTCAAACCCAAAGTAGAAAGTCTAGGCATATGTAGAAAATAAACAAATGAAAAGCAAAAGGCTTATTTCTAGCACAGTTATTTGTGGATAAAGCTGACTTAACATGTCAAGAGTAATTGAGGTGAAAAAGTTAGCTTTGTGCTTAAAGGTTCTCATACCACTGTGAAAAAGAAGAAAAATAAAGGGAACTTCTTCAGACAAGCAAAGATCCTTAAAAAAGAATTGCAGACAGCAAACATGATTCTAGATGACTAATACTGCAACTCAGAAGAAACACTCAAATAAAAAAGATTCTCATGAATCAGGGCAGTCTTTTTCAAGAAACATTTTAATGATGACAAAGTCACATCTGTGTCACCTTTAAGCTCCTCTGTCTCATTTTCTGTTTACCCTTGCAGAAGAACGCAACATTGCAGACATCAGGTTTTTTAATTTTCTGAAGAGCAGAGCCTGTTTTTAGTGAACTAATTTCAATAGCCTGTCACACAGCCTGTGCATCTATTGCTGCTCAAAAGAAAACAGAGGACAGTGAGAAGGACACAGAATTAGACTTTGTCTTATAAATTTAGAGCAAAACTGTCAGTGTAAACCAATTCAACTTAATTTTATATGACCAAAGAGCAATTTATGCTAGAAGACAGGACATAACTAGAGAAACTGCAGAACAAACCCTGAAAATCAAAATTATCATTTTAAGCCTCCAGATCAAGGGCTCTGATTTTCAATGCCTGGATAGTTAAACTGCAGAGTAGCTTCTCAACTCATTTTCTACTTTGCAAACTTTGGAGTACAAGGAAAATAAGAACAAAGAGGAGAGGACAGCTAATTTTAGTGTTTCTGTGCTTTAACAAAACAACAAAGAACTACTGAACCATGAAGCAGTTTTTCCAAGCTGCTATTTCAGTTACAGCCTTTCTTTTCCCAAGTCAGTGCTAGAAAGAAGATGCCAGCTTCTACCCTATCAGAATAATACAAGAACCTTATTTTATGCAGAGGGGCACACAGAGCTCTGAACTGCTTGCGTAATGCTTCTATACATTTTGCTTCACCCAAAATGTGTATTATGGCTGACAGGAAAAAAAAGTATGATTTCTTCAATTTCCTTCTCTCTCACTGGCTGCCCCTAGTAAGAAGCATTGCTCCTGCAAACTGAACTTGAGTCTTGCCTATTATATTTTAACAACTACCCTGAAAACTCATCCCTCTGACAGCTTATTATTACAGCACTGGACTGAAGCTTCATAATCCTCAGTCTCAAGCATGTGTGGAAACAGTTTTGAGGACAAAACCAAGACCTGAGGATCACAGGATTATCCAGGGTCACAACGACCTCCGGAGGTACAGTCCAACCTCCTGTTTCCAAGCAAATCAACCATGAGATCTTTTCCATTCCATAAGGCTCACATGGTACAACCTCCCCAGGCAGCCTGTTCCTCTGCTTGATTGTCCTCGTGGTGGAAAAGGTTTTCCTCACATTAAGTCCAAACCTCGAGTTTCTATTTGTGTCTTTTGTTTCTCCAAGTTCATCTTCTGGATGAACCTCCTTGTAACTACTGGCAGGCTGCTACTCTGTACCCTTGAAACTTTCTCTTCTATTTGCTCAACAAACCTAGTAAGATTTTCATCATGAGATTTTTATCCATCATTTAAGAGTAAACAAGGTACTAAGACAGTTACCTCCTCAAAATAACACTCCAGACTTTCAGGTCTTAAAATAAATATGTGATCTTCGAAGAAACTGTAATCATCTCACAAGAATGGACTTTTGAACTCTGATTTCTCTAAGGAAAGTTCCCTTTTCTGAAAGTATGTACTCAGAACAACCCATCAATACTACTCTGGGGCTGAACAAGTCTCCTGTAATTTAAGGATGAAGGGATTTGGTTTTAGTCACTGTTTCAAAATAAAGCAAACTGAGAACAGAGGGTGAACACTGAAATTTCTCTCCTGAGCAGCAAATTACTGCAATAAATTTGGGCAATCAAACAGAAAGCTAGAACAGAAAATGCTATGCCTTCATACACAGCAGCATTAAAATGTACTGGGTTAGGTTCATAATATTGCTGTTAAAATTCGCTCTTCTCTAAGGATCTATGTGCTATTACTCTGAAAACCTTCACAAGAATAAATTATGCTTTCTAAGCATTAAAAACACATTAACATGACATAGGGCATGGAAAATTCTAACTTCAAATACTTACTGAATCCAATAGATCATAAACCAAATCAGTATTAGAAAAAGGAAGAGGGTTACATTAACTAAAATAAAGCTCTCTGAAATAATTAAGTGATTTTTCAGCTACTGTGATAACACATATTCCAATGGCTTAGATATCAGTGAAAGAGTAATTTAGACACAATTTCACTTTTAGTCATTTACTGGAACTCATAACCCTCTGGTCCAATTCCAGAAGATTTCTCAAATCCAATATAAAAATTTCAAGTCGGCCTGAGTAGCCTATACCATGCCATATGCACAGTAAGCTGCCACAAGACACACACGGCAATACAGCAGCACATTTTAAAACTATCTTCACTTTTCAGTTTTCTTCAATTACTTTAAAGAAAAAAAGAGGCTTGACAACAAACATTAACTTCTCTCACCATTTCACTGACCGTGTTATTAGCCAATTCATTCACCTGTCCCCCACTGCTCATAAATAAATGTTCAGTTTCTTTAAAACATTTGCATGGTGCTAAAATCTGTTACACTTAATCATCTCCAGCTTTAGCTTACTTCTCAAATCAGTAAGTATTCTCTGTATAGCCACATGTAAAACCTCAATGTTTGTCAAATTACAACTAGAATATTGTTACCCAAAATCACATTAGAAACTCAGTTGAAGCTACAACAGTACTGTAAAGTAAATTAAAAACATGAGATTTCTTTTAAATAGACAACATGAGACCAAAATCTTGCTCTTTCACTTTGGCATTTGAACCTGAAATTTAATTTTCAGGATTTTTTGAAAATAAGCTTTCCATATTGTTTTTTTAAACCCATCCCAATTACCACAAGCTGTTCAAGGAAAAGTTGCCTTAACACCATACAGAGCTTCTTACAGACAATCACAGCCATCACTGCCTTGAATGAATCTCAGGTATACACTTTTATACCATTAGTTTTTATGACAGCCACCAGAAACTGAGCAATCTTACAGCTGTACAACCTGGTGGGCAACTCCTCTGGATACTGCAGAGCTCTCCTGATCTGAGTGCACCTCAACACTGGACTTGACCCAGGAACTGCTGCTGCATTTCAGGTCTCCTGTCAAGAGTACCACAGAGCTGAGTGCTGTCTGCAAAAGAGTATCAATGGGTTCTATACAAGAGATTGACTATGGAGAGTTACACTGCACATAGGAATGCTTGCTGGCTTTTACTTCATGCCTTTCATTCTCCTCTGTCCATCAGAAACCAAAGTGCTCTATTTAACCCTGTGGGTTTTACCCCTCTTCCTTTTGCAGCTGTTTTCCTAAGATAAGCTCTGAACTGCATTGCTGAACAGCTCACCTGCAAAGATTGAGAGCCCTGCCCACTGGGACATGACTCAGAGCAGAAGACAGGTACACAATGCTTTCTGATTTTAGCATGGCAATGAGACAAGAGCAGCAGTACAAACAGTACTTTGAACCTTCTAGATGGGAAGATGTAGTTGGGATTACGCACATTCAGCTGACAAAATAATTCTGTAGTCATGTAAATCCACTGGTGCATTCCTCCTGCTCTCTCAGGATAAGGAAGTTTTGCCTTGTTATGACTGGCAATGTGCTTGTCTTCAAGTCTTCACACATCTCCATCCAGTAATGGCAGGTTTGAAGTGTCTTACAGAGACAGAAAGACAGGAGAGAAACAGTTGGGTTTTTTTCTATATGTAGCAGTGCTTATGCTTTGAGAAAGAGGTGGAAAATGTAACTGTTGACCACTAAGTCATTAATTTCAGCAACTCTGGAATCAGAACCTGCCAGGGGAGGATGGAGACTATTTAAGGATCAGGCAGGTCAGCTGCAAAACTCAGCTGAAAAGTTTGACACTGATCTAGGGGAAGTAAAAGCGCTACCACATCTCACCTCAAGATACTGTTCTTAGCTGAAAAAAAGGATGAGTAAGAAGCCATACCTTCAGGCTTCTACAGTACAGAAGTGTCTTCTTTCCAAAAGCAGGAGAATGTATAGGATACGGTGACCCAGAGAGTGACTGGCTGGTCTGAATGCTATCCCCCTGGAGGTCCAAACTCACTGTAAACCTTAAGGAGCTTCCAAATGCCAAGCACAACTGCTTAAAGCCACATCAACCATGGAGAAAGTCTTTTCTCTAAGAAATAATGTGCTGAAGTACCCAAAAGTTCATGGCCAAATAGACATTTTCAGAAGAGGTAACAAAGCTGTGTCTGCAGACGCTCCCTCCCAGGTGCAGGTCCAGCACTATGACAAATGTGAGCAGTGTGACAGGCTTGTTTAGGTGTGCAGCTCTGGCTTCCCAGCAGGCACACCAGATGGCTCTCAGTGGGTCTACACAACAACAACTCTCTTGGGCAAGAGAGCAAGGAGAAAAAAAAACAGAGGAAAAAGCACAGCAGCAAAATACCTCACAAGGAAGCTCCAGCTAAGGCCTGAGTAATGATTATGGTCCTGCACGAGAGATCTTTGTCAAACAAATTATGAGTGAAAGCAAATTACCTCAAGTGTTGGGAGGTGCAGCTTGGACAAATGTAAAAACCACAGCTATTCTAATACTATTTCCAGAATGGAAATAATTCAGTTATATCTAGGTATATGAAAATTACATGTAACAACACAAACACTTCATCTCTGTCGTACCATGAATTGAATTAAAAATTACTAGGTGAATGTCATTAAAATGGCCTATCTGGGGAACTAAGCTGGAATTCAGAGATTCACTTTTGCTAGCTCAAACATAAAACTAATTTAGCATCACCACTCCAAGTGTTTTAAAGGTTTTGATTCCTCTTCCCACCGAGTATCAGCCAACACACAGCACTGAATAAGAGTTCTATGGAATCCAAATATGAGTATTATTTTATATATTACAAATTTCTCTTAATAAATGCATAAGCATGCAATACAAGTGCATCACAATCATATTTATGTAACATTAATAAAAGTTTTTTGGACTTTGCTCCTGATTCCTCGATTCCTCAAACTATCAAAATTAAGTGCTCTCAAAAGAGAAAGCACATGCAAGTCTCACTGAATGGAAGATATGTTTTTGAAGCATATTACCTGTTGCCAGAAAGATTTTAAGTCCTGTAAGAGCACAGGTTATCTAACAGAAGTTGTCAGTAAGTAAAGCAAAAGAGGGAGAGTACAGACAAAAAAATAGTTGAAAGAGCAACCTGGAATGTAGGTTTAATTTCAGCAGAGGTATATCAGTAGTCCCTCACATACAGAGCATTACTAAGTTTGAAGTCCTCTGATAAAATGACTTTATTAGAGTTCTCTCTGGCATGGCATGCTGAGCATGAATGCAACATAAGTGAATAAATAGTCCTTTCTCACTGGCTTTCTGCCAATCTGACTGTAAAGCAGAGGCCTCACACACAAAACCAGCCATCTTTGAAGACCCTGAATACCAGCAGTGCGCTCCTGACTCATCTGGCCACAGGACATTGTAGATGTCTCCATGCAGAAAAGCAACACAGGATGCTATTCTGTCCTCATTTGTTAAAGAAATGGAGACGGGGCACATTATTTTTCAAACATGAAAGACATTAACACCCCATCAAATCCTATTTCATATTTCTCAACAGCTTGTCAGCTAAGTTAAAACACTTGTATCTTAAGATTATTAAACACCATCACTGTAATTCCCAAATACAATCTTAATCTTTCTCAGTAAAAAGACAAGCATTTTGCTTTTCGTGCTCCTCCAAGCACTCTGCATTTCAGACTTGCTGTGGCAAGGAAAACCAGAGACAGCAAATTAATCCTGCAAGACAATGCAAACAGATGAACCAAGAGAAAGCTTTCTATTACTCTGTTCCAAGTACTTTCTCATTTTCACAAGTTGCAAGTCTCAACATTATGTTTTGTTTAGGAGATTTATGTCTAACATGTAAACTGAACAAAAATTCCTGAGAAAGTTCTACAAATGACCACATAAATGCATTTCTACAAGTGTCTACATTTTTCTTAGCCCCAATTCTGTGTGACAGATAAAAATACTGAGTAGTATCAGCAGTATCAAAGTGGAAGAAGTCGTAGAAACATGCAGTAAAACTTTAAAAGTGACTGTCATGACAGATTTCCATTATCTAATTTGTTTAAGGTTACTTGACAGAGTAACCATGAAATAATGTTTTGTATTCTTTTAAAACAGAATTGGGAATCCAAGCACAACAGGTGCCATGAAATAGCAAAAAGAAGATTGTGAATTTTTTGCTTCTGAAGACTGACAACATTCCCTCCCATCACAGCCTGTGACTTGCACTCCCAGTGAAAACATTAGATTCACTGTGAAGCAAAAAAAAAAAAAAAAAAAATCAATCTGTGTGTTCGAAAGAACCTGGCATGCACTTTCCAAGGAATCTTGTCAGACATGGAAAATCCAAGTTTTGAGAAGACACCTACTAGCCCAGGGTAAGATCACTGGTAATAAAACTTGGCTCTCAAATACCCATATTTACAGCACTGCTAAGAATTGTTTTAATATCGTTCTCCTTGCCGAACCATCCACTCAAGACGAAACAAAGAGTAGAATCAAATAGAGGCTTCAGACTTAAATCAGATCTTCACATAGGTACTCAAGGCAAACCAATAAAGGTGAAAAGATTGCCTTTTGACAGCTGCTTTAAATGTAAGATGTCGAGTCAGATTTGCCTCACAAATCCACAGCAGAGTCCCTTATATATACACCTGTACACTGAACTGAGCAAGGTGGTCAAAAAACAACCAGTGATACAGCGGGAACTTCGAGTGCTGCAAGCAGCCAACATGGGAAGTTACTGCAACACTTTCCAGATTTCAATGCAGGAAACATTTCCACCACTTCCACCTTTGAGGCAGCCCCACAGCACCTTCCTCAGCGATGACTGTAACACTAAACTGCAAACTGGACCAGACTTTCACAGAGCTTTAATGTATGACAACCACAGATGAAGAAGCAAGGCAACACCTCTGTTCTCCAGCAAACACATTCATTTCACTTGCGCTTCTCACCCACCAAGTTTTCAAGGTGTTCTGAAAGCAACTATGGGGCACTGCTGATGTGCTGGACTCACCAGCACAGTGCCAACAGCTGAGCCCAAAATATGATATTCCTCCCAAGAGAAGGATAATGACCATCATGCCACAAACACTGCATGATCTCAGCAGGCTTGTCTGCAGCCAGGCAAAAAAAACTCCTTTTGTTTGCATGCTACCCACTGCAGCCTCAATGATCTAACCCACTGGTCAGATTTCAAAGCCAAAGGGGAAGACTACAGTGACACAAACAGAGAAGAGCCATCTTACTAGATGGTTTTCATGGTAAGGAAGAAATACATTTAAACCAGGAATTTGAAATGCCCACCATAATTAAAAACCTTGTGATGCTTTCTATCTCACTTCCTGTCCTTGTTTTCTGGCAAAATTTTGAGAAATAATCTTGTAACTGTGCTCCCAAAAGTCACAAAGTTGGATTTTTTAAATAATCATAAAACAATTATTGTCTTAATGTTATAGACACAAAGCTATTTACCCTACAAGTGAGTGCTCCTTTTTCATTTCAACTTCATTAGTACAGTGAGTAATACATCTTTTTAAAAAAGATGTCTTTATCTCTTCTTTGTAGTGGTTAAATCCTAAAAAAGGAGCAGTAGCAGATCAAGAAGTTGAAGAAAAATAAAATCAATTCAATATTTTCTATTTCTGGAATTTACTTCTGTGTGTTTAAGTCAGAAATCCTTCCCCAAAAGTACCGAGGAAAAAGGATTTTCCTTCATCCACACATTGAAAAGAAGAAACCACACCACAAAACCATGAGGAATCAAAATAGAGGAGATATGAGCAGGGAATAAGATCCAAAAAGCAAAAATCATACCCTATGCTTGCATCAGAACACAAAACAACACAAAGTACAACATCTTGGCATATAGAAAAGCAATAAAGGAATTGCATAGTAATAAACACTAGCAATGTATCTTGTCATAACACTTAATCAAATGTCAGACACTGTAATACCATTGTCTGATTTGTTAAACATTGTTAAAAGGCTTTCATCCCTTCCCCTCAGTATTCTCTTCTGAGGTCCAGCCTAGCCTTTGTTTTTTTTTTTCCTTTCTACTGAAATGAACCATGGTCTGAGATTTCCAAGGCTTTAAATGGGTCCACACTTGTGAAATCAACTAACAGTAGAGGCTGCAGGAAAACCTTGACAACTTAAAAAAAATTAAAAAGGCTGGACAAAAGGGATTTCCACCAGTAAGAAATCTGGCTATTTAATACTTGTTAATGTAACACTTATGAGAAAAACATTACAATGTTCTGGAAAAACAAAAAACATCCTAAAAACTCCTTAGTGCATCCTGATGCACTTGTTACCAAGGAAGGGTTTGTTTACATTAGTTTTACACCTGGGAGGGGAAGGAGGAATTGTAAAAATGAGAACTAAAGTGGCAAACTGTAGAAAGAGGCATTTTAAAAATCACACTTTTAAGGTAAGAACTATCAGGTTTTTTCTGAGAATTATTTTTTTTTCAGTTCTTTTTAAAGGTTTTTATTTACTTTTGCTATGGCAAAAGAACAACTGCAAGGAGCAGCTTTTTTCAGTCTTTGCTGGCATCTGATTACATGCAAAATCCACTGAATTTATGGAGACCTCAGCAATCAACTGCCAGGAGACCAAGAAAAAACCCTTAGGCAGGTTTTAAAACAGGAGACAGTTTAGCATTTTTGTCCTCACAGGACTAGATGAATCATGTTCACTTTTTCTTTCCTTCTTCCCATCCTCCTTCCACAAAAAAAGTTCTGTTGGTTGAATGCTGGGGCAAAGGCACAGACTGTATTAGACCATCTGAAAAACAGAGTCCAGAAGTAGCTTCTGCCTTTGACAACTTCAGTTTAAATTAGAGAAAAGTACCTAACAGGCAAGGGAGATGAGCCACCAGGTGGGAGGACAAACAGGTCACTGAACAGGCTATGTGTGCCTCAGAATCACAGCAATCACAAATGGCATCACAGCAGAAACACAAATCTCTCTTTGCTGAATCTTTCATTAACAGTAGCTTTACAATAACTTGGAACCTAAACACAAAGGCCAGAAGGACTGGCAGGGCCCAGAGTTTGAGTGACTCGTTGCTAAGTGAAACCTGGAAACCCAAACCCAGGTTCAAACCAAATCCAAAACCCCTAAATTAAAAGCAGGGAGAAGCAGTCTGTGTGCTGGCACTGCCTTGGTGTGAGTTCATGGCCCTGCAGTGACAAATGGGTTTGAAAGGACCAATGTTAAAATACAATAAACAGGTAGAGTTGCCACCACTAAGCTCTCTCCCATCTCATTCACCTGCAGTAACCTACCCACAAATGCAGTATATTCTCTACCTACAGAATGCCTACTACATATAAAACAATAACTTTCCAGCAGTAACATTCTTCTTAAGAAGACAGAAAAACAATGGACAAATAACAAAGCCATTTCCACTAATACAAAAAAGTAAACCATTAAAAAAAGACTATTCTATCAAATTCCTGTGAGGGTAACTTAAATTGTGAGTTTCTCCTTGACTATTTTTCCATAAGATTCCAGTCTTGCAGAACATGCCAATAAAATTCATCAACACAACTGAAATAGGAAAGATAAGCAGCATTTACACCAGAAGTTTCTTGACCCAAAGTTCTGGGGTCAGCCAGGTAAAAAACAATTACTCTAACCTCAAATCATCATCATTTTGGCATTATTTTCCCATCCATAAAAGGAGGTATGGATGAGATTTCTTTGCAGAGAACCCTGCAGACTGATAGCTTTGTTCCAGTTCACTACAGTTTCTTATTGATTTTCTCTCGTTTTAGCCTGCATTGATTTGTTAATCTCTTCTCTGTAACAGTCCTAATGACAAATTGAGAATGAAAAACTGCATGCTTTAGGGCCTTTTCCACCAACCTCTAGCTTCAAACCATATTTTCACTTGAACTTGGAACATGTCCATGCATTTACCCTAGATTAGATGTGATTCACCTTACACTAGGCTGGGTGCATTCTACACTGAAACCTTTCTGTTCAGGCTTCTCATGGATGAACAAGGCAACCAAAATCATATCAGTGAGGCAGAAGTGGAATTCTGTCACTTCCAAGGTTGCTGCTTACAGAGACTGTCTTAAAACTAAATACATTTTTAAGTAATTTTGCAGCACTGCCCATGGTTGATTAGCAAGGCATTAACTGCATCATGCATCTGAAGGGCATTACTGAGCATTTATGGAATTGGTTGGTGCAAAGAAATCCTTCCAAGGAGCAGGATCACAAGTCGTCTCTAAGATCAGAGCTGCAGTCATGCTGCACTGTTACTAGAACAATCCATGCAGAAGGATGGGACCCAGCCAGTATTTTTAATTTAAGGAATACAGTATGAGCATAGGAGATCAGAGAGTTACAACAAGGCAACTTAGATTAGTAATTCTGCTACTAATAAGCTCATTAAACAGAGCTGACAATTTGGTGTCACTGTTGGGGCCTCACTACCAACAGCTGAAGCCTGTCTGCACAAGCCATGGCTACTGCTGCAAGTAGTTTCAGTTTCTTTTCCTTTCCTCATACTTTCAGAGATCTCCAACTCATTTGGAGGTACTCATTTGGAATTCTAACTGCAACACACCACCAAATTGAAAATTAATTTATGGCTTCTGAAGATTCAGGCTTGTCCAGATTCACATTTGTAACACCTCAGTCATCACATGCTGAGTGGGTCTCCACCTCCTGACTTTATCCCATGTCAGTCCTCTCCTATACCACCCCATCTGTCAGCAAATTGACCTTTCCTGGTCTCCCATACAGATTGCAGAGCAGCCTGGCCCTGGCTGCCACCTCACTGCTGCAGTACAACTCCAATTTTGGTCATTTAAACCAATCCTTATCTGCAAAAGTGATACTTGGAAAGCCTCTGGTTTTTACCCACACAGCATGTGCTCCCTGGCACGCAAAGGAGTTCTCCTTTGCCATTCCCTTGGTGTGACTTTGGTTTCCCATCTCCCTCTGTGTAATGCCAGCTGCAGGGAAATTGGTAGGGGTGGCAGGAAGGACAGTGCTGGGAACCACTGTCACCTCCTCTTTGCTTTCCAAAAATTACAGACCCAGAGTTGGTGAGCTAGGCTCTGCTCATAACACACTGCTATTCTTAACTTGCAGAAATTACTTTGCTGTGAATGTTAAATGTCTCTCTAACCAGGACATAAGATACTCTGTACAAACTACGGTCATGTCTTAATGGGATAAGAAAAGCACAGAATAAGCGGGATAGCTACCTAGGCAAAAAGTGCCATTTGGGCTGCAGCAGTTTGGTACTGCTCTCAATTTCCTGCTTAGAACAGCAGAGAGAACCAACTAACCTAAGAAATAAATCCTGTCTCCTCTTTGCCTGTGACATGACTGTAAACTCTCAGTGTTCCTGCAGTGCTGCCAAGATTAGTGTTACTCTCCTACACAGGGCATGCAGAGCACACAAACACACCCAATCAAACAGAGACTTGCTGCATTTTGTATGCAGACTGTAGTTTCAATCTTCTGTTACATCCTGTTTGGGTTCTTCCCCCCTAATAATAATTTCAACAATTTGGTCTCTTATTTTCATCCTTAACTCCAATTTGTCACTCGCACAGTGAGCTGTGCATGGAATCAACTTCTCTGTGGCCTTTATTTTTCTTTATTGTTGCTTAAAATTAATTGATAAGCCAAGAACTCAATGCAAGAATATTAAAGGGATCATCTCTATATTAAAATTTTCATCATTGCATCTCTAAAACACCATAACAAAAATCAATCAAGAAAAATTCAACAGTGCCATTTCTCAAAAGACACGGATCAAGACCAACTCATGAAAGACACCAGTTCGTAACACGAAAAAAAACACCAAACCAAAAAACACACAACACAGCCCAAAGTATTACTTGCTTAGCAAGTGAGAAACCACATATCACTTAAACATTTTTTGCATTTACCTCCTTCCCTAACACCCAAAGTGGGTTTTTTTAAGCAGCTTATTGGATCAGTTACTCCATGCATATTCTCAAAATTTGAGCTTTAAAATCTTCTTTAGGAGACTTCAACTTGCGTCTCCCACAAAAATTTAAACCTTTCATTCTCAACATTCAAAATAAAACCACTTACAGTAGCCAGTCAAACAAATAAATATCTAAAAGACACACACACAGAGCATAGAAATTATATATAATATTAGGTTATTTCTTTTGATACCCCTTAAAGCCTCGACTATAAAGTTGACTTTCAAAGAGGGGTCTAACAAATTTCCATGGTAAGTCAAAAAGAATAGTCATTTTTTTTAAAACCAAAAGGTTCTATTTTCAATATTATTGTGGCTGTAATTATGTGTATACATTAATCTATCAGTTATATAAGCAAATAATTGTCATCATACAGATACCTTAGATTTGTCTTGTAGGCAGCTGCTTAATAGTTTGCAACATGAATGGGGAAAAGGAAGAAAAACAAGAATATGCTAAAACCAAAGCTACCTTTCCAACACTTACACAAAAATGACATCTAACTGCAACTGCACTGAAAAGAACAGCAATAAACTTTGACTGCAAAGCACCATGAGAACGCTGGTATTTATGATTTCATTCCCTGAAAGAAAGGAACCATACCAAGGATCCAAAGCAATCTGTATTGCACAGGATGAAGATGCACATTGGAAGCATGGACCACAGCAGGATCAGGACAAATAACACAGCAGGCACATGTTGTCACGAGTCTATCAGTTATTGCCATTCCCTGCCACAACTGGTCTCTACATCCATCATCAAGATTCAATTTGAGTGATGGTTATTTTTTAATTTCCTAACTGAAATTTCAGAGATCCCTCCTCAGAAAACTGTGATCTAGCACAGTTTGCTTTGAGTAGAAAAGGACATGATAAAAACATGGCTCCACGTGAAGCCATGTATTTCTAAAATAATTGCAGCCCTTCCTTCCATCCAGCTTAGCAAGAAACATTCAGCACTGCACAGACATTTCTCACTTGTTTATTGCTGCAGCAAATGTTTGCTGCAATGTGAATGACATGCTGAACATACCACAAACAGTGGAATGATAGCTATTAAAGCCAAAAATATCAAACAGACTAGAAAAGCATTTTGACAAGGAGGAAATATTAAACCAGATCTTTGTAGCATTTGCTAAATACAGAGACTCATCATATTTCGGGCCATTTTATTTAATTGTCCTTTCATCTGAAGAGCAGTGCATGAATGCGCATCAGATGAGTCAGATGTTCTGGAGAGGTCCCACCAAGGACACCCCACAACACAAGAGCACTGCCTGCAAAATGCCTCACACAACAACTTCTCAGTGCCTTGGCCTATTCCATGTTGGTTAGGCACTGAAGCACTGAGAAGAAAACCGCAAATAGACCTGCACTGGCAAAAATTTAAACCCATTCAACACCCCCACGCTTTTAAATCTGCCAGGAAGACACACTTATATTAGTGGATAATTTTCTAAAACTCAGGCTTTTGTTCCTCCATTGCTTCAGTTTAAAGGAAAAAAAGTGCTCCTGTTTCTCAAGGTCAGTGTTTTCAGTTGAAGTCAAACTCACAATGGAATAGGTCACTCACAACACTTCAAAAATCAGGTTTTGAAGTGGAAGACACAGACATTATAACAGTGTCAGTTCAAAGAAAGGAGAATCCCTGGTCTTTGGCGGAGAAAGCAGGCAAGCTATGGGCATGGAGACAAGGAGCAACACAGGAGGTTAAATCTACTGCGCTGTCCTTGAGCTAAACTCATGTGTCTTTTACACTGTCCTCTAATCCTTAGATTAGTTTCTCCACTTTGGCTTTAACAATATTAACTGAAGTGCAGAGGCAATCAGCAGACCACAGCTTTGCCAAAAATTCAGTTGAATCATTAAAAGTGATTTATAAAAATAGACCCATGAATAAAAATCATCAGTCATAATCCTCAACTGTTAAACCGTCTCTCTGCATTAAACACAAAAATTGGAATTGTTAATTCAAGGTAAACATGGAAAAGAATTCATCTTCTCTATATTCCTTTCCATTCAGCTCTCAAATCAAATCCTGTCTCCATATGACAATAAATGGAAAAGGGGGCAGCTTGTGTGTTAACAAAGAACAGCTCACTCTACACAGCCTACATACTGCAATTTAGTGCATTTTCAAGTATAAATTCTAGCTTTGGCATTATTTTGTAATCTTACAGTGAAGTGAAACAATTTAGGTCCTTATTATCTGTTTTTCCTTTTTTCATCAACACAGCTCCTCCTAGGATGCAGATGATCCTCTTAAATCATCTTTGTGTTGTTATCTCTGCAAAGAATGATGTCTGCTCCAGAACACTGCCATTGCTAATCACTCAAATCAGGTCTCTCACAGGTCTATAAGGAGGAACAGCGCTGAGGGCAGCAGAATGAAGATGAGATTGTTGTTTCTTTTCAAGGAATGTATCTGAATACATCCCTTCACTTTCATGGGCCACTTGTCCTACCAAGGGTAAGCTCCACAGTGCAAAAGCTGCAGCTGCCTTGGCTTTGTATTGTCCAACGAACGACAAAACAACATACTTGAGACACTGCACACAGCACAGATGAAAAACAGCGTGAAGCAGATTCAGAAATGGAGCTGTCTGTACATAAATAATGACAAGAAGTAGGCACACTTGTGTCAAAATGGGTAAGAAAGCTGTCTCAGACTCAGAGGAGTTAAAAGTGACTCAACATTAGCACAGCATCATGGGCTCTGGGGCCCCGGACAGGGTCCCTCAGGACGGCATTCCTTCTCTCCAGCGTGTCCTCTGCACAGCACAGCTTGGTGTCACTGACAAACTTGCTCAGGATGCCCTCCATCCCGCTGTCCTTGTCACTGACAAACAGCACTGATCCTAATACCAAAGCCTCAGGAACACCACTCCTCACTGGTCTGCAGGTGGACATCAAGCCACTGACCTCAACCCTGTGACTGTGAAAATCCAGTTAGTTTTTTATCCACTGAGTCACCCACACATCAAATCCATGTCTCTCCAATTTAAAGACAGGATGTCATTTGGGGAAGTGTCAAATGCTTTGCACAGGTCCAGGTAGATGATGTCATCCTTCATCCACCATTTCTGTAACCCCAATGCAGAAGGCCACAGGATTTGCCAGGCTGGTGGCCAGTTTTTCTGTGGTCAAGCCATGTTGGCTGTCACAAATCATCTCCTTATTTTCCATCTGCCTTAGCATAGTTTCTAGGAGGATCTGTTCCATGATCATGCCAGGCACACAGGTGAGTGACCAATCTTGTAGTTTCCCAGGCCTTCCTTATTTCCTTTTGTTAAAATTAGGGGTTTTTTCCCTTTTTCCAGTGGGAACTTCTCTAAACTGCCATAGCTTCTCAAGTATTATGGATGCTGGCCCAGCCAATTGCTGTGTCAGTTCCCTCAGGACCCACAGATGTATCACATGAGCTCCCATGGACATGTGCACTTTCAGGTTCCTTGAATGGTCTCAAATCTGGCCTTCTCCAAGAGTAAGCAGCGCTTCACTCTCCTTGTCCCTGCCTTTGCAGGGAGAACTTTTGGGTTGGTTGACTGAAACTTTTCAGCCTTTTTTAGAACAAGGCAACTCTTGAGAAGTTGCACAGGTTTTCTTTAATACCTCACTTAAGTTTCATGCCTGGGATGACTGCACTCAGAGTGGCATCTGGACAGATCATTTATCTGATTTTAAGACAACAAGGCTGCACCTTAAACAAAGCCCACTTTCTGCCTGGCCCCCCATCTCTGCTTCCCTGAACAACACCCTACAACTCAAACTGGAGACTTCTCAAAGAGCACAAGAGATCAAGAGTAAGCATAGTGGGCAGAAGTTCTGGATCAGCCATCAACCACATGTCTCAAACACATCACAAGTTTTTGTTCCTGCCCCCACAGTGCCGGGAATTTCCACTCTCCTCTGCTGCTGCAATCCAAGCCAGGAGAACTGTTTATATGGCTGTGCCAGCCTCCCCCATGGGTCAGAGGGACCACCAGATGTGATTTATGAGGTGCTGGTCTGGAGTTTCAGACAAAAGTAGTGCTGTACCTGGGCAAAGTCCTACCTCCTCTGTTCAGCTGCACTGCAGGCACAACTTACACCTGCACACATTGATACCTGAGAGAACTTGGAATCTTTTGCTAAAGATTTCCACCAAGGAAAAAAATCAGGTCATGAATGCAATAGCCTTTTAAAAGAAATAATTGAATCTTACTAGTTTCTGAGCTTACAGGAAGTGCAAGCAAGGGCTTGTGCTGCAGGCATTTGAAAGGCTTCTATTAGGAAACTGTTCTGATTATTTTAATGCACAAAAAAAAAAAAAAAAAAAAAAGGGAAAGAAAAGAAAAGAAAAAAAAGAGGGGGGTGGAAATGGTGATTTTCTTCTTTACCTGAGATGCTCCATTTAGGCAAGGAACCGAACCAGGGGTGTTACACAACAGCTCCAAGCTCTGTTCAGATGCTGTGTTCTGCTGCCCACTGGGAACCACCACCTGCCTTCCAAGCTGCCCGTAGTCCACTCTGCCCCAGGTGAACACCTTGCCAGCTTCTAAACACAAAACACATTTCACGATTACTTACCAAGTTCCTGAGATATGTGCATGCCAATTCAAACCACAACTTTTAAATTCATGTTATCTACAGCTTTAAAACCCTGGTGAAAACTTATTTCTAGGAGTGGAAAAAAAATTAAAAACTAGCTCAAGATATTATGAGATACTTCTGTGCAGCTGCTCATTCTTCATTAACTTGTTTTCTAGCAGAATAACATCTGGATGGTGGCCCGGGCTGTAAATAAAACCACATCAGTAAACTGCATAACCTGGATATTCTGCATACAATAAACATACTTTGTTTGTACAAAGGACATATTTTAGGCTAATGGAAGCACAAACAAAACAGCTTATTCTGACACAAAATATTATATAGAAAAGAGAATTATTTTCTATTCCTGTTCTTAGCCAAAGACAATTAATTGCATGACCTGCATTTAACAGAGTTTTATGTTTTCCTGATAGAAGTTGCATTCTGTCACTACTGTTAGCAGAGCTATAGTCCTCAGGAAACAGCTGTTAGTCAGGAATACCAGCACAACTGCCATTAAGCATTGGAAATGCCCTGGTTTGTTTTCACAGGAATCAACGTCGGCCAAGGAAAAGTAACTTTAAATGAAATCAGCACTATATGGTTCTCCCTCCTCTCCAAGGGTTATTATTCCAAGTGAACTGCTGCAGGACTGACACCCAAAACACCATTCTTCTGTATGGATAACATCCATAAACATCCTTTTTACCTTTGCTTTCTTTGAATTAAAAAAAAAAAAAATTTAAAAATCATACAAAGTGAAAGCTCTATTTTCTTAAGGAAGTGACTAGGTCCCTGCAGATAATCCATGACAAGCTGTACCTTCTGGGCTTCCAATTTAAAAAGTTATATACACACAGCATAAGGTAAAGTCCTCAACTTGGTTTTAGTGGAAACATCAACCCACGTTCCAGCCCAGAAAGGAACCTGCAATGACCTTGAGTTATGTACATGTACTAAGCCTCAACCTGCTCTCTAGAGTTGAACTCAAGTCATCACATTTATAGGCCAAATGATGTGGATCTAGGGAGAAAACCCTCCAGCGCAGCAAGTCAGCTTGCACACACACCTCTCTCCCTATCAGTCAGTACATGCACACCCCACAAAGGTGAGAACTGAGAGGTTTCTAAACAGATGCCAAAACACAAACCCTTGGAAATCTGAACGTCTCCCTTTTCCTTAGGGTGCTGTTAAACTGTCTTGGAAGGGACACAGGTGGACACTGTTGGTTTGTGAAGTTTAAGGTGATAATGCATTTTGTAAACAAACTGGAAACCTCAGTTCATATACAGGAGAAGCATAGGTATTTTCCTTAGAAATCTGCTGGCAGTGGTATCTTTCACTCCAGTCACTGCAAGTTTTTCACAAGCATTCTCTGAGTTCACTGATAATGCTTTCCCTAATATAATTACGTGATAAAATTAGTTGTCCTTCTCTCTCAAGGGCATAAAGATTTCTTCCTTTGCAGCTTCCTTTCAGTTCAGACAAAAGACAAAAACAGTCACATACTACATTCAATACAAGTGAGGTCTTTTAACATACATTTTGTTAGGTTAAAGGATAAAAATAAATGTCATTAAGAGAACTATTAGTATATCTTAGATTAGGAAGACAGTTTGAGGTTTAAAAAATATGCTTGTTCTGAAGTTAGCGTATTTACTTTTCAATTTACATAGGTCTCTGCTAAAAATATCTGCAGCTGCAAAAATGTACATAACAAATTTAAATATAGACTAAGCTTCAGGATTTACATCAGACCAGGTTACTGCACTTCTACAGAACCCTATTGTGGACTGGGAATGGATAGGCAGGCTGCTCTATTTTATATAAACTACAGGAACTGAAACTAAGTTTTATGAAATCTAAAGCCAGAAAGAATTTTTGTAACATCTAGTTAGATCACTAATATACCACAGGCTCTCAAGCCCTGCCCAGACATTGCTGTATTGATCCCAAGGACTATAGTTGAATTAAAGCACTTCAGCTCTCAGAAGCCAAAAGAATCAAGTGCCACAGACAAAAACATCAGCGAGCTGCAAGGCCTCTGAAAAGGCAAGCTCTGAATCAATAGTACAAACCCAGATCCTCACACAGTCTACAGCACCATCCCTACCCAGAAGCCACAAGGGTTTCTCTCAACCTTTGGGGGGGAAAAACTCCTTTCTCAAGGGAATCTTGTGCTCTGTCTGGAGCCAGACATGAACAAGAAACACCAGCCACTCACATAACAAAAATGAACTTTTGCACCATCCCAGCAGGGTACTGCTCCAGTGGAACTGAAGACTGCAAGCATATATGAAGGATTAAAACATTAACAATGCTCAGCTACAACAAAACACCTGCCATTCACAGATTCTATTTTCTTTAACTGGACAAGCCAGCAAAGAATCACTTTGCAAAACCAAACAGAAGCCTTAGCAGAATATAAACTATGTCTGTAAAACATGAATGTAAAAGGTTTCCGATTACAAACAATGACCATTGCAATTAACTCTTCCTTTTTTGCCACAACAAGAGAAATAAGTTTCAGGTGGTTATTAGTACTCAAGCATGGAAAACAGTCATTTAAAAAGATTAAAGTCAGATAAATTAATTTTTGCTTTTAGGAAGAACTTCTTGAATGCCCAAAGATGAGTTAAGCAACCAGTTCCTTCTCACTGCTCATCAATGCAGTTCTCAGTTCATATTGAGACACATTCCTTTCACAGACTTGTTCCTTTTTGCTCAGCATTCCCCATCCCATGCTCAGACTCCTGCTAGTAGTCAATCATTTATATTTTTCAGCCCAAAAACAACTGCCTAGGGATCCTTTAAAAAAAAAAAAAACAAACAAAAACAACCTCAAAGCACATAAATCTGTCTTTTCTGTGAAAGAAACTAACAGAAGTTGATTTAGATGTGCCTTTTCTATGAAATACTGATTATACTTTCAGCAAACAAACAAAAAAAACTCCAGTCTCAAGTGGAAATTTCAGGCTGAGGCAAACCCCAATGCATGGAAAATTTCGCCAAAGGTTAAAGTCTCGTCAAAATCCTAAGAAAAAGAAAGCACTGAGCTATGACAGAAAGCATTGAGCAATTGTAATGGGAGGTATTGCTACTGTGCTGCTTATAAAATAGATGGTATTTTAAAATGTTCTAAGAATTTTTGAAAAAAAGACATTAGTCATACAGAGTAAGGAGGTTGCAGAATGAATTACTTAAGAATGAAGGGTGATATAACAAGGAGTTGGTCTAATATTAGACTAGGACAGATTTTAATTAGAAGTCAAGAAAACATACACAGTGATGAGTCAACTGGACAGAGTACATCAGCCATGGAAGTGGCTGAGACATCAGAAAATGTGATATTTCATACCAGACTGTACAGGAAGAGGGCACACAGAAGGCAGGAGTAATTTCTACTACTTGTGTAGAAAGAAGTGTACAACACTAAAAAGCTTTTCCAGTTCTTCTAAGATCTAACAATGCTTCCTAAGACCTGGATCTTGCCATGTTTTGAGCATGGAGGCTCCAATTCCAAAAGGGACTTGAACATCCCTGCTGTGAACATCAACATTGTCCCAGATCACTTTATAGCAACTGCTCATTTTTTCAGCAGGCAAATGCTACATCAAATGAAGTCCAGAGGGTTCAATACTGTTTGGAATTAAGAAGTAAGGGATATAAGTTTATGCATCCTGTGTTATTCCTGTTTAAAACCTGAATGAACCACATAGTACAGGTGTTCAGAAAACTGAGGGGGGGGGGAAAAAGAAAAAGGAGAGAAGACTTTTAAGAAAAACTTTCTGACAGCGCCTTAAGTAAACAACACAAACAACAGTATGCTGTATTGTTTGAGATTGTACATGATCATGCAGATCTGGTTTGCTCATGCTCTTTGAACTGTAGACACAGCAGTCTGCATCAGTGTACACACAGCAGCAAATCACCCAAAACACATGCTCATGTCCCTCACAGAATACAGATGAAGGTACATACATATTCAAGGGCTGGAATACAAACCCCTCTCTGAAAGGTTCCTCTGCATTTTCTTCACATCATCCTTCTGTCCTCATGTATAACAAAGCATAGACAGTTGAGAATGTCCTCAAAATTACAAGTTCATAGCCTTCAGAGTACTGCAAATCTGGCAACATTGCATAAAGTACTTCTAGTTGCTTCCTTCCTGACAGTGTAGCTTTTCCTGTGCTGTTTTATACTGCTACTGAGGCTGGTAGAGCATGTCATTTTTCCCTTTTAGCACTTTTTAAATCAATCTGCTCAGTCAAGTAAGTGGAAAGAATTAGCAATAAAAAAATATAAGTACATTAGTTTTAGAAACGGGTTGGTTGTTTCTCAGTAAAACACAACAGATAAACAGGCCCATTAAAATTTACTTATTTTCACTAGACTCAGATTTATCTTTATATCAATTTTCCTGTTTTAAGATAATATCATGCACTAGTGTTATCTCCTTGAAGTCTCTATTTGGTACCCAGGCAAGCTTTGAACTATCCTTCATACATACTAGATGAAAGAGTTCATCTAGGCTATCTCAGTTCACGGCTGCATTAATCATTACTTTTCAAATGAACTCTGGATATTCACACTGAATGCTTAATCTCAGGCTTGAAATATTAAGTTCTATATAAAAAATACCCAATGCCTTCTTTCACATGAAAATTCACAGTAACAAGCATAAAAAATTGACATTCAGAGGCTGCCTCTTGCCTCCTCCCTGCCCTGTGCAGAATAACACTTCTCCTCCACAGATCTCTGCTGTCCTTAAGAAAATCAGTGATGTCCTTGACCCATTCTGAGAAACTTCCTCCTCTACCTATAAACAGCCCCTGTGCAGGGCAACCTAACAGAAGAACATTCATCCCTATGGCCTTTATTCCTTCTTGGCTGAAGACAGCTTTAATTCAGCAGCTGGAAACCAGGCGTCACCACACCTGCAGCCTAACACGTGTGCATGATCTCAGTGCAAAGCAGAATTTTCAGTCCTGAAAAAGGTTTAAATGGCCCCCTGATCCTTTTAACACAGGAGTTCAGCATACCAGAGATGTCCACATCTCTTCACGCATCATCCTTCCATGACCTCCTTACAAACTGCTGCAACTTCATATAATAGGGCACTCCTGAAATTTTTTCCATATTCATTCATAGCAGCTATTAAAAATGTATCACCAAAATACAAATCTGTGCACAGTATTGAGGTCATGCCTCAACAGGGAAGTTCAAACAAAGCAGCAAAAGCATTTCAGAGATGACAGCAACAGAAAACTAGAGTTATTTCCATTGCCACTTTCAGACTTCTGCAGTCACAGGAGGCAATACACAGCTGGGTCAGAATAGCCCACAGAGCATCCATACAACAAGCTGGAGTTCACAAGGGTTTCCAAGCATTCTGTGAAGAGATTTAAGCCTGCAACAAAAAGCCACAAGTGCCATGGGAGGAGAAACACAAGGACATCACCAGTCCTCCTCTAACAGCTATGGATTTGCCGTAGAACTAATTTAGAACTAATATATTCATTAAGTGGGCCACAGATTCCTGCCATTCTGAGCTGCATTAGATGTCCCCAAACCTGATCAAATTTAACCACAGTCATGAGGACAAGACAAATCAACAAGATTTCACATCCCTACAATCAGAGGCTCATCTGTGATCCAGCAAACAACTGGTTTCTCATTGTGACCCATTCCTACTGCTATGGAAAAAAGAAAAAAACATCCTGTCTCCTTTCAGAGCCTCCTGGTAATATCAAAATATTGAACACCCATAGATTGGTATAAACATGGGATATAATGGAAAACAGCTAAGCAGGTAAAGCTTTGAGGATGTGTGAGACTCACCCAGAGAAGACACCAGGATTGTTTAAGACTGTCACAGTCTTTAACACAGGCTAAAATGCTCAAAGTGCAGAATGAGAGCTCCTTTGGCAACAGTTTACACCAAGAAACTTCGGACTGAAACAGTTCCTCCCAACTAGGCCATCTGCATTTTTCGTGTTTGAACTAATTGTGAAACAGAAGGTAAACCAAGCCAAGTAATTGATCTGGCTGAAAAGCAACCTTGGAAAATGGGAGCTTGGCTACACCAAATACTGCCAAAGGCAGTGCTGTGTTAAGTCAATTTAATATTTCATATGATAGACATAACTTGCCATTTCCATGACATGCTAAATTTGTCATGCACTTGACCAACAGATCCATCTTTACCAGCATTTTGGACATCTTTAAACATCTAAACAGCTTTTACTTCCATTCACTAAAAAATAGGCATACTCCTCCTTTTTTGCTTCCATAGTTACACCAAGTTGTTTCTCAAGATGGGCAATGCTCTGTTAATGGGACTATTCACATACTTAACAGCATGCTTCACTGCTTTGAAAGATTGAAAAATAACTTTGAATGTGGCAAATTCCAGGATCTTCCAGATGCCTTGGAAGTCTTGTCTCTGGTTTAGGATTTAGATGGGATACTGGCCAGTTTCCTCTTAGAGGAGATGCTGGAAATATGAAGTACTACAAAAAGTTCTGAATAAACCAGAGGAAAAACTAAAGTGTAACAATTTAAATACACATGAAGTTGTATTAATACTGCTGGTATCAAACAGAGCTATCATCTTGGCTGAAAAAAGGAAATGGGGAGACATCATGAAATCCATGCAATCATGAAACAAAGCTGGGGAAAGGAGCTGGGGGCAAGGGTGGGATTTTAAAGCACCTATGAGACTTTGCATTCATCCTGCAAGATGAGAAAATTCCCTCCTTATTTCTCTCCACTCATGATTAGAGAGTCATGACTGCCTCACCAGCTGTGCCTCTGGCTTATTTTAAATTCAAACTATGATACATATCTCACTTTTAGACTTTTAATAGCAATGCCTTAAAATGCAGATTGCTGGCTAAATTTAGTTACATGATTAAAAACAAATCTAACTCATCTCTACCCAGCAAACAGAACTGTTGCATTCAAGGTTCAGTAGAGGACTTAACTCTTCAACTAAAAACAAAGTCCTAACAAAAAGCAGAAAAAAGAAAATTAAAGCACAATTTGGTGATGTCTCCAAAAAAGCAAGACACATAAAACATTAACCAGCTATGGAAAACTATCTGCAAATGCATCATAGTATACCATAAGGTTTTTGTTCAGTACTTCTGCAAATAAATTCTGCTCTATGCTACTACAGCAGTATGAGTCATACACTTTTACTGACATTCTATATTTATATCTCCATGCCCTTCTGCACTGTTATATGCTTTCTTCCATACAGGCCTCTCTAACCTGGAATTTCCTTCCTTCTGCAGCTGAGCATCTCTTCCTCTAACATTCCCCAGACAACTGAAAAGACATGCAGGTCTTTCTGAACACCATTTGGGAAAAACAACACCCTTGAACTATCATAATATGCTGTGTGTGCTTTTTGTTTCCAATTATTTTCTTCCTCATCTTTTGTCTGTAAAAGGACTGCTTAGATGTTTATTCCCTTTGAAGCAAGATCCAGGTCCTGTTTCATTTGACTTAACGTAGTACAGTGCTACAGAAAATCTTAGAGATTACAAATTACAACATAGGCATGTTTTCTAGATCATTGTATGAAAAACATTCCCTCTAGCTGCAATGTGGCAAACATTTGTGAATCTGCTGATCTGGAGAAGGTGAGATCCTGCTACTCTCAATATCCCATCGCCCTCTGAGCCTCAGCAGGAACAGGCATGTGTCTACAAGAGATAAACAAAGGGAAGGTAATTAAGTTCCCAGTGCTAATATTTACCTTGTCAAAAGACTCAAGGGCATGCTGGGGAAAGGCAGACAGAAAAAGCAAAATAAATGCTCTGGAATGGCAGCCTGAAGGAGCACTGGGCTTTTTCACTGTTGTCCATAAGATGCACTTCCAATAATCACAGACCAGTTGCACAAGAGATTTCACTAGATAACAAGCCTCAGACATGCATGATTCTGAAAAGTCACAATGTCTACAAGGAAACAGAAAGCATTACAGATATAAAGGGTTTGAAGAGCAGTCCTTGGATTTGCTAAGTGTCTTGAACTTCCTCAGTCACTCCAGAAGCAGACAAGTTCTACATCCAACAGAGTTCAGCCCCAACTACGTGCTGTTCTTAAGAAATAAAGTACAAAGAAGAGAACAGTACCAAAAACCCAACAATGGCACCTCTAGAGCCTCCCAGGAGATCACCCGCCTTGTTCAGAGTCAGAACCATTATAAGAACAACTACAATTGACTAAGACAGAGTGGGCTGTGCACCTCAAATAATGAGCAGCGTTCCCCACTGACAGGAGGAACAAAACAGTCTAAAAGAGGATGGGAAGGAAAATTCATACCCTTTGAAGTCAAGAGATGAATAATGAGCAATAAGGTGATGTATTCTCTCTGGAATATCATCCCAATTCCTCCCTCCACCCACAAGAAAGTTAAAGATTTGGACAAGGGGGTGGAGGAAGAAATAAAACACAACACAAGATTCCAGTATGGCAAGATTAACACCAAGGAGACTGCAGGAAGAGAGTGGACAAAGGTGCAAATGGTTGCTTAATGGTGAAAGCATCCAAATTGCCACCTATTCCCTGGGAAAAAAAAAAAAAAAAATCTGTCTTTTACAAAAGAACTATCTAGCTAGCAGAGTTCCCTTCAACTCCTGACTTCTTGTGTCTATGCCTCTTAACATTGTGAGGTGTTTTCAGCATTTCAGAGCTACAGGCACAGAGCAAATCTAAAAATTTAGAAACATTTTAGAAATGTTACCAATGAATGCAATCTAAGTCCGTCCTGTAAAAGAATGGGAAATTCCCAGCCAAGAGGGAATGATGCTAGTAAGATTTACTTCTGATGTTTACCCAGGGAAGCAATAACTGTGCACAACTACCTCTAAATAGCTACAACACCTGTATCTGCTTGCAGTGCCAGCAAATGTGTGTTTAAAGTTTACCTAAGTGTGTATATGAACAGGGTTGTAAGTATTGATGTGCTATGCAGCCTGTCACTAAGAGAGGCTTAAGTTTTAAAGTGAGAGAGGGGAGAAGTAAGAGAACTTTTCTCATTAGGAGTAAGGAGGGGACACCAATGAAGAACAAAAAGCTCCTGTTTTTTCAATACCTTCTTTTCTCTGATGTTACAATGGAAATTGATCAAAAGAAGCAGTATCCTTCTATTTATAGTTCACACAATACAATGACAGGGCAGCTTCTAAACAAACCATGAGTTTTCTCTTGTGCTAAAACAGGTTTTCATTAACTGTGTTTGAACACTGCTCTGGTGAACTACAGAAATTTTAAATAACTGCCCATATTTAAAAATCACACATGGCAGAAGTTTGTTGCTTTTCAACGATCAGCTTCTACCTGTGTGCATGGCCACAGTGTTTTGGGCTTTTCTGGCATTATGTGTTCTGTTTATTGTGGCAAAGTGAACAAGCAAGAGGAGACAAAACAGGATTTAGCACCCTCCTTTGTACTGTGTGACTTGTCCGGATGATTCTTCAACTCACATGAACATCTAGTAATCCACTGCCACCCTTTCACTGTGCCCACAGCCTGACCTTCACTCCTGGATGTTTTAGTGTTCATTTACTCCTCAATGAATAGCTTTGGCTCCAGGCAGCTGTGTCATTAGCAGGCACAAGCCTGAAACATGTATACAGGCAAATTCCTACAAAATATCCATCAGTTACAAGATCCAAAATTCAAGAGGAGAAATGCCAAACTGATTTGTAGTTTGCTTTCTGTTTTGGGGTAGAAAGGACAAGCAGGAAAATATACTCCTAAAGGAGTTTCTGTATGTATATTTTGGGCAGCTTTATACAGGTAAATTTTTGAAAATTCTAGAAAAGATTTCTTATATTAATGATAAAAATATCTTAGCAAAACTGACATAAAGCAGTATCCCTGGATAGATCTTTGACTACACAGCATTTTTTTAGATTTTTTTCCTTTTATTTAGATTATTTAGAGTAAAACAGAGAATGAGTCACCTGAGGAAATCCCACCCCTCCTAGGGTTTCTCTCCTGCATGAATCAGATGCTAATATCGCCTATTCATCCAAGTCTTTGTCCCCCAAAAATAAACGATTCTGTTTGTTTTATTATTATATACTGTGGGCCCCATAATACTGGATAGAGAAGAAAGCAGACATGAACCACACAGGTTCTTAAATCCAGCATAACATCCCAAAAATCTCAAGTGTATCCTAAGAAACACAGAAAATGTAACTCCCCTTCATTTGCAGAGCTCAATCTCAGCTGTTTGGAATCCATACAGAATATATGTAGCTACACTGAGAGACAATGAGGTCAAAAAAAGAACTACAAAAAAAAGGAGTTTATCCTCACTTTCAACTACCACACCACAAACTGTGGTTCCTCACAGCTGGAATACTTCAAAGAGTAAAAGCCACACACTCTTGGCAGAGCTCATCATACTACCCAAGTATCAGAGCCATTCTGCAAGACTACAGACTTACTACTGAAAATTTACAGCTGTCAATATATCTCATGTATCCTAGAGTACCTTACATCAAATTATTTATTTCAAAATTAATTCAAGGTAATCGTGAAAAGAGAAATCTAGGTAGGATTTATGGATATTTTTCCTGTTTGTGTCTAGGTTTTTAAGAGCAAAAAAGTTCCTGAAAAGTACTGTTTCTCAGAAGTACTCAACTGCCACTAAGCTCTTAAAAAGCCCACTACCTTATGTTTGAATAGTTAGACTCATTAGTGAGCATTAAACCTGAATAATTAATTACAAAACAGGAAATGTCACTTAAACATTATGAAAACATGTATTTAATGGCCTTAAAATGTTACTAAGGTTAAATAAGATCAATGCACTTACATACATAGATTGTGCACAAAGCTGCTTTCAGAAGCTGAGCTTAGAAATGCTTAGCTTAGTAAATGCATAGCTTAAAATGAAGTTATTTGAAAATGCAGTAGCCATTTCTCAAAGGCCAATAAAAGTAAGAGGGCAGAGTACATATACCTTGTTCTTGGCAATTAGTTACCATGCGCATTAATTCAACTATGAGGTAATGAGTCCAGATTCTTATTCCATACAAAGTGAGTGCAAAGCACTTCTGTCTTACTAAGGATTCCAACTGTTTGTCTGAGGCCATGTTATATCAACTTGGCATAACTGTAGAAATTCCGAAGTGCAAATTCTCACTGTTTCTTGTGTGCTTCACATCAATTCTCTACACTAAGAGCTTCGAGTTGCCAAAATTTCAATCAGTCCCATCATCCTTTTACTACATGCAAATGTAGTCATATGATATGATAACACCCACAATGAAATTGTAAATGCTTTTGTCCCCCACTCAGATCTCCCAGCTGGAAGAGGGGAAGAAACCCCCCAACCCACTCTTCCAGTCCATGCTCTTTTTGCTGGATAACAGGCCTGACGTCATTGTCAAAGCTGCTGGGACCCACAGCATATTAAAGCCTCGAAGCTGAATTAAAGGCTGAGAGGCAAAAAAAGGAGGCGAGTTACGTAGTGTCTGGCCCAGTCTGTCATACCAGCAACCAAACAACAGTGGTCTTGTGAATTTACATTTAGATCTCACTCTTGTGAGTTCTACATTTAGATCTTTCTATATTAATACTTATGAATATGGAATTTGTAGGCAGCTTATGACAGAAGTTAAGAAACAGTGAATTTTCTCTTGCCTTTATCTTTGCTTCTTTTCAGCTTCAAACAGGTGAACCGAAGAGACGCAAGTACAATGTGAATGATTTCAGCGTGGTTCAGGATAAAGGCTTTGACATATAATGAAGCAGAAACAGTTAAACAGAAGTGCAAGTGGCTTAGATAGTGCCAGCAGTTCCAGCTACAAGTAGTCAGAAGAACTAGACAGAGACACTTATGGCCAAACAGTTCTTCATTTAAGGAAATTTTTATCAGCTTTGTATCCTGGTTTCACAATAATTGTGCCTTCAATGCAATCATCATCATTACCATTGCAAGAGTTTAATTTGCTTTAAGAGGAAAAAAAATAAGAAAAAATAAACCCCCAAGGAATAACTCAGAGCCAACAAGGTGCCCTTCTTTGCCCACAAAACTACAGCTCCTCTTGCACAGTTGCTCTTGTGCTGGAGGATACTGAAAACAGAACATCATGTTTACAGATTTCCTGCACACAAGCACATACTTATTAATGCATCTGACCTTGTTTATTACATTTGCTAAATAGATGGGTAGCCATAAACTGCAGCAATCCAACCACAGAAACCAAAGGAAAAAAATAGGAAAGTTAAAGAAAGTAATGAATTCCTTATCTCACCCACTAATGACTTGAACAAAATTTATACCAGATCCACATTTTAAAGCTACATTTTTTTCTGAACACTTTATTTAAAGATGAAAATTCTGTCAAATTGGGATAGTTACATTATTTAAGCCCGCAACAATCACTGTTCCCACTAGTAAAAGAGAATATCACACACACAAAAAGAAGTGGGGGGTTGGAATTCAGTATAACAGTCCCTCTTTCCACAGTGGCCTAAAGCCCAAGAACATAATGCTGAATGATGACTGAGTCACTTTCCAAACTCCTCCAGTCATGGAGTACTTAGTAAAGTACATCTGGACAGGACTAAGCAAGTGTGAATCACAGAAGCATTAAAGTTGGAAAAGAATTCTAAGATCATCAGGTCCAACTGTCTACCCAGGACCAACGCCATGTTCACTAAAACATGTCCTCAAGTGCCACATCCAAGGGTTTTGAATACTTCCTGGGATGGTGACTCCATCACTTCCCTGGGCAGCCTGTTCCAAGGAAGGAACAGGCCCTTCCATGAGAGGAAGCCAGAGCCAGAAGACCCAGACAGATCCAATGTAATGTCACAGCTCATAAAGGGAATTTCAAATATTGAGATAAGTTCCTTCGTCCCTAATGCCAATCGCTGATGTTTCTATTTTACAATGAGTATCTTCAATCAACTTGGTGATAGTTTAGCATCTTCCTAACACCTTTGTTTTCACACAAAAATGATATAAAATGGCATGCACAGCTATTTACAACTGGAAGTTCCTAGCAACAAGGATAGGTAAAAGAGGGCTGGTGACTGAAGAAACAGCTCAGTTACTCATATGATGATGTTAAGAAGATTCTGTGACAAATCTTTGCATATGAACAACTCTCAACACTTGATAAAAACCTTTCAGAACGCACCTTCAGTTCCCATTGGAGCCAACCTCCTCTTCAGCAACCAAACCACTGAATTAATTTCTTCAAGTCTTATCAAAACCATGTAGAAGTAACTCCCAGCAGGGAACAGCATGAAGAGAGTGTAGAATCACAAAGCAAACATACACATTCTTAATTTTTTAAGTTTAAAAATAAAGCCAAGTAATGATGCCAGCCCATGAAGCCAAAGAAAATGCCAGAATCTTCTAGGAATTCAGGTATTCACAGCTATCTAGAATAAAACTTTAAAACAATCATTGTGTAAATTGAAACATCAATGAGATGAATGTGTGACGGAATGAGGAGACAGCTCTGAAGACAATACAGAAAACAAGGCAATTTCCATAAGCAGCTAATCTTTTATCCTGTTATTGCACACTAAATTTCCCACAGTTCTCAGTGTTCATTTCTGAATTTTGGACCCCAAGCTTGTGCATTTCTTTTTCTCCTCTTACCATGCTCTACACTTTAAAATCAAATGCAGGAACTTCAGAATAGGCTCTGAAGCTTCAAAATTGACCTCCAAGGCAGGTGGACAAAGGCTTTTCTTTTTTGAACATTCATTTCTTGAACTCAAGTTCTGCTTCCAAGAGCTTCAAGGTACTTATAAATTTGGAGGTTTTGATTAAGCTATTTTTTAGTATTTCACCTGTATTCCCAAGACCCAGCATCCTTCCAATGAAATACAGCTACCTCACATCAGGCTTCAGTTTCGAACTCTCAGTTGCTGTGTCTAAAAAGAGACAAGCATTAAACCAAAAAAAAATATATTATATATATATATATATACACGCACTAATCAGTATTTGCTGTCCTAGGGAGCTGCTGAAAAATTCAATGTAGAGAAAGTTTGCTTTCCAGAGGAAGGCTGCAGAGCCTGGATTCAAGTGCAAACTGGAAAGGACCTCTAGTGGGCCGAGGCTGTGCTGCTCGGGTGCCAGACATGTCCTCCACCTCCCTGCAGCTGCACAAATTGCCAGCAAAGCCCAACAGCTTTACCTTGTGACTGCCATCACAAAAGGCACCTAGAAGTGCAACCACAACCTCTGTGAAAGACTGAAGTGCTAAAGGTTAATGACTCAAACAAGATCATTAGAAATAGTCTCTCATTCTGCTCTCTGTGCTTGGAGGGACACACTGTCATTTGCTTCAGAGAAAACAGGAGATGGTTTCTATTTTACTGTGTAGGTCACTAACATGTCAGACCCTTTCAGACTGGTTTTATGTGGCCTAAATGACACGACATCATTCAAAGATGCACAAATTCAGATGCACATTTGGAATGAGGATTCAGAATATTAGCCAGGCTGTGTCACCACATTTGTTCTTCCAAGACTTTTCAGCTGTAGGCAGTTTTGCACAGGCAGCAGAAACACAATTTGAACTTCATTTCTGAAGTAACTTTCTGAGTGAAAGAGCTTGGAATTCTTTATCTCAGCTCAGACAAAGCATAACTTCATGTGACACTATGTGACAAATAGATTAGGAAATGTATTCAGGAGAATACACAGATAATAAACTAGGCCAGATTAAGGAAGGTTATTTATTAGGCATCCCAGTTTAAAAGAAAATATCTTGTTTTGAAAGGAAGTTGATGATTCACCTCTAAGTCTTTACAATACCTATGTTGCTATATTTAGGTTTGCCTTCAAGTCAGACTGGTTCTACCATTCTCCAAAGTAGACTAATTCACATCTTCAACATTACAGGCCACAGCTTAGCCCTCTTGTAAATGACCTAAGCCATAACCTCTCCTTCAGCAGTTACCCTCAAAATGTTTGGATTAACTTGAGAGGGACCACAAATTAAAGCTGACATTGTTAAGGAGAACAATGCAAGACAGATGCTCATTATTCAAAAATAATATCACCTATACTGCAGTGGAGCTCCTTGTGCCATTAAGCAGAGTGCTGGATAGGAAACAAACCTTGTACAGAGTGGTTGTCTGAAGAGAACAGCACTTGTACTTAGAATCCAAGGCCACAAGAATGTACCTGTTTCTTCCTTGACATGGAGCAGCAACAGCAGTGCCCTGCCATGAACGAAAAGCATAAGCATTCACACAGAAAATAAACCAAAAACATCAGCAAGTTAGTATTTCGTCATCAGAGATCTAATCTAAGAGCAACCAGGCCTTCTCAACCTTCATCTTGTCAGACCAACCATCATCAAACTAGGACTACCTCTACTATCAGAATAATATAATTTACTTTGAAAGTGAACTGGGCATGCCATTAAGTCTGTGCTTCCTTTCTCTGTAGGAAGCAGTAATCAAGGAAGGAAAAGAAAGCACTCATCTGTCTCAAAGGGTTCAGTGAGCTATTTTTCAGTGAGAGTGTGTACAGTGCAAATAGCCCCAAAAGATACCTCTGTAATAAAAAGAATAAGGAATTGAAGCTGATGAGGATCAGTTAAAGATAAGGATTAAAACCACAACCTCTCATGAAAACATTCCTTAACACCTTTAAGTCACAGAATTAATTTCTCAGGAATCCTAACTGCTTTATGATATAAACAACAGCAAACAAAAAAAGAATTGATCAAACTCCAAAAAGAAATGACAAGAAGCCTCTGCTGAATGAGGTAGAACATAGGATATGAAAGAGATGCAGGCATTGAAGTGATTTCAGGTGCAATCAAAATCCCTTGTAAAGAGAGAATGGGCAAAAATTAAAATGAGTTAGGCATTTTGCTTTCTGTTATAATATAAAATTTTGCCACCAGCATGAAGGAAAAACAAAGCAAGTCTTAAAACAGGCCAGCTTACGAGGGAAAGACAAGACAAAAATATTTATGCTGTATTCCTTTTTTCTGATAACAAACTTGATAATTTGCTTGGACTCACTTTAAAATTGTCAAACCACTGCAGCCATGAAACTGGCAACTATTCCTCCAGATGGTTGCTTTTAACATCATCACTCTCTCATTTACTTTTCACTCTTCTGATAGTTCAGCAGCCAGGCACTGCTCACCTGGCAGATAAAGTTCAAAATGTCATTTTGAAATGGCAGAATTTGTGAATTTATGCATTGTGTCCAGTGTTTATCACTCAGTTCCTTCCTGTGTCTTTCCAAGGAGAAGAGTTTTTAGTTACTGTCAAGACAGCTGCAATAACAAATTTTTTATTATTACTACTCTGACCAGGATTAATGTTCTGGAAAAAAATTCAAGCAGAACTCCAAGTATTCGTAACAGCCTCTTAAAATTCACCTACCTTCTGTGGAAAACACTCCATGAGACTTCAGATACAGTAACAAACTTGAAACTACTATATTTTACATCATGGTGAGATTATTAATTTTTAAAAACTTATTCGTTCTTTCATGTAGCAAAAATCCCTGCAATGTCTTTCCAAAGTATGTTTTTTATCATTCACAATGAGCAGAGAAGCATCATACTATAAAAAATATCCCTTCTTTCCATTTTCCTGTGTCCAAAAATCACTCTATTTTGCCTCCTTTCCACTAATTAGGGAACTCCCTAGAGTATAGCAAGCAGGAAATATTTGTATCACTGTCTCTACAGTGAAGTGCATGCAGCCCTAGGTATTCACAAGACAATCCACTGGAGGGCAGAATGAAAATTACATATAAATATTTTAATTTATTAATAAATTATTAACAGTTTTAATTAAGTTAATAAAGTACTATTTTAAGTAGCGTTTATCTCGTCCTTTGTAAAATTTCTATTGTACATATTTTATAGTTTGCATCTTACAGCATTATATGTCTATAATTTATAAATAAATAAGTATAAATATATTGGATGCATGCTTGGGAATCACTGGTTTATGACTTCAGCACCAGGAAACTGAACCAACACTTCCTCCTTTGCTAGGAGGAGGTGAAAATAGTTGTGAGAAGAACTGCATGCAGGGGACAGTTCTCAAGTGGGCTGCGTCTCTCAGTTATTCAGCTGCAAGTTTAATGCAGGGAATGATTTTCCAGAAAGAGTTAAGTGCTTCAGCTCGCACTACATCTACTAGCTGAACAACCCTTGAAATTCCCATAGGATCCTGATTGGTGTCTGGAGGCTGCCAAAGGCCATTCAAAGTCTTACTCTAGATGATTTAGGTTCAGGTCCATTGCTCTTGAAAGAGATTGAAAGTTCTAAATACATAAAATATGGTTTCAGCAATAACTTGTGCCACTGCATCACTTGGCCAGTTTTCTAATGCAGATGTAGAAGCCTGTTTTTATATAAATTCTTTTTAAATATTCACCAGCAAAACACCTGTGCTAGTCACTTGACACACTTGTTGTTGTATAAAAACGCCTACTGAAATATTCCATGTCTGTAATACCCACAGATAAGCATCATGTAAGTGAAACATTGAAGTTACTAAAACTCTGGGGAAATTTTATTTAGTGGGTATGCTCTATTAAGAAATAGTGAAAAAAAGCAAAACAAGTTGTCAAGATTCCCTCCTTAAAAATCAGGTTATCTTAACTAATGGCTTCTTTCTACCATTTCTGTTCCAGTGAGGATGACATCAAGCACTTAATTCAAGAGCAACAGATTCTGAGATAAATTATTTTACTCCACCTGAAAAGTTTCCATGCAGCTCATAGCACTGATTGCAGCTTTGAAATTTTCAGTAGAGAACACTCTAAAAATCAGAGCAGCTAAAAGAGCAGCTGATGTAGATTGTTTACACACTTATCTCATATACTTTGATGCCAAACAATGAATGCTATGAAACAGAAAACAACCAATTTGTTTTTCCAGTCACACATCACAGCTCTGGCTGTTCCTTTTCCTCTATGTAAGGATTCCACCCTCCTGTTAGTCTTAACTATGGCACCACACACTGTGCAACAGGAGAAGCAAAGAACACAGCCAACACAAAATAGCTTCAGATGCCTGTCTTGCCTTTCCATCTCATCTACCTTTCCCTTCACGTTTCACACTCAGATGAGCTTCATCAGATCAGCCGTCCCTTTACACATGAATATCACTGTTACATAACCTTCCTCTCATCTCCTCCTAGGTAAGGATCTAACCCTACAGCCCTCCCCACATGCCAGCTTTCACACTGTCCTCATCACAAAGATTCCCAGGGAAGTACAGCTTCATCATGAAATCTGCTTTCATTTTCATCTTCAGGGAATGCTATTCAAGTAGTGATGCCTCTTTTTACCTGTCTTTTCCAAATATTTTCTGGGTTTGGCCACAAACTCACACATAAGCCAGCTTAATTAGTTTACTGATTTTCTTCTGAATATATTGTTTTCTTTGCCCTTAATGCCCTACTAAAAGAGCAGGCAAAGGATTTCTGTCCTCATCATATTTCAAGAGACAACTGAACTTGGGTGAAACTGCAGCACTCTCTCCAGCCACTATCAGAGAGGAAGAACACTGCATGCCTGCAACAAAAACAACTTACAATTTACTGTTTGGGTGCCATAGATATCCTACCTGTCTGTGCCACCAGGTGGGTCCAGCCACTCCAAACTGCTCCAATCTTTTCGTGTGAGAAACACTGAGTGTCAATCTTCTTGGGCTCAGCAAGAAAGATGTCTCTGCTCACCAGCTGCCCGTGTTTGTTGCTGCCCCAGACATACAAGTGTCCTTCATCTACAATAGACAGAAGTAAAATCTGTTTAAAGGGATATAGATCTAATACCACCATATTCAAGCTCAGTCTCAGTTCAGTGATAGTGAGGAAAGAACATTTTATTCAATTTGTGTTCTCACTGTATGCTTTCTCCTATCATTCTTTACCATTGTAACTGGGAGATCAGAAATATTTGCAAGAGCCTTAACAACCCAGCCTATTTTTTGAGGGCTACACAGACTCTCTGAAGCAACAAGAGCTTTCAGGTCAAACTGCCTAGATGTTTATAACAAAGACTAGTTTTTATTAAACAACTAACCACAGTAGTCAACTTCTCTGACTGAAAGAGAAGCAAAGCATTTTGGAGACATTCACTGAGCAGCACCTCTCCGTCCACCCTGTCCTTGCAGACCAGCTATTATTTCCACTCCAAAGCTTTAATCAAAGTAAATAACTTTCTGGACTGCAGAAATAATTCAAAGTCTGGCTGGCTGCTCCTGCTCTGCTTTACAGTCTCCCAGCCTCTCTACAAGAGCTGGACTCCCAGCTCTGTTCATACCAATTCTGCCTCCTTCAGCTTGAGCAAATAATCCCCCAAAGCAGGGACAGTCCAGTGCTCCTTGACTCACTTTGCACAGTCACTTCCTAAAGGAATTGGACATGCAGCTATGAACACACTACTAAAGCAAACATCACCCATCAACAGGCAAAATTAAAATATTATCATGTCTCAAAATGACACCAGACAACACCTGAGAGACTTCTGTAAGTGGTGACTAGCCTTCCACATCTCTAAAACAAGCATTTGTTCAAATGCACACTCCAGGATTCTAACCACGGGGATAAATCTTTTTACAGAAACACCCACAGTACTTTATATCAATGCAAGCTGGAGCTGCTCACAGCCTAACAACCAATGGGCACTGACACAGTGACTGCCCAGATGAGTCCTTCTGCAGACATGACATATCATTAGTTCCATCTTTTCAGGAAAAAACCATTCCTCCCAGGCCCTAGGCTGCCACAGTAAAAAAAAAAAAAAAAAAAAAAACCAAAAAAAAAACTAAGAGAACATGAGCTGTAAGGCCTCCCTTAAGTCGTTTCCAGCTTGCACAAGATGGGAGCATAAGAAATAGATCTTGCACACACAATCTTGTACATTATTACATTATTATGAGCCCAGAAAGACTGGAAGCCACCTAAGTTCCAACATGGAATTGCCTGGACCACACATCCACAACATTCAGGCTATCAGAATGCCTCAGGTCAGCACTGAACTCATTACAACCACCATGGCAGAAGTAAATCTTTCAGAGAGAAAAGAAAAAAAATGTAGAACTTAGGTTACAGTGTATTTAATAATATCAGTTTGGTAACAGCAACAGAAAGAGTAAGCCAGGAGAATTCCACTATACTACTGCTGGTGACAAACAGGCAAGAATGGGAGTGGGGCAAGAAGCCAATACTGACAGTCATCTGTAGGACTTCCCATTCAAGCAATTGTTTATTCAAATATTTGAATTCTCCCCTAAAACTGATAAATTCTTTCTCAGCATGAAGTGCACACACCTTCTGGAGAGGGGAAAAGAAAAAAGAAATAAATTGACAGAAACACAACAAAGAAAAACACTGTGGCCATTCACATGCACTGCCTCTGTCACCCCCTTTTACAGGAGGTGTATTTGCTTTATCCTGGGAAAAGTCACAGGCTTGAGTAGGTTTGAAGAAAAACTTAAGACACTGAGACTCGGCACCATATTCTCACCCCTGGAGGGTTCAGGTCAATTTGGATACCAGTAGACTCTACCTTTTTTTTTTTCAAAGGAATCCCCATTCATGTTTGTAACAACCCACATCAACAGTTGTGTCCCAAACCTGCCTGGCTGCAGGTATTTGATATCCCACCCGCAGGTGACTCATGGAACAGAGGCAAAGAAAACTGCACCACAGTGCAAGGCATTCCTACAAAAAAAAGTCCCATTTAAATATTACACCTGCAGTAGTATCTTTATTATATCAGGCACCCTTAAAATACAAAATATTTACAGAAATAACTATCTTGCAGGATGAAGAGCAGCAACAGCATCACATTATAAAATTCTTTGGCACTTACTTTGTCAATCTTGGTCCCCTTGCTACCAAATAGATCACTCTCTTAAATAGAAAGCAAAAGCATGAAAGAATAATCTGTTCACTGTCTAAATAGAGAGTGCCAGTTATCCAAAGTAGATTTTATTTGTTCTTACAGTTTGTCTTCACTAATCTTGCATACACTTTGCATCTCTGAATTCAATATAATTTACATCTTGGAACATCTCTCCATATAACTAAATCTCTATAGATCTGCATAAGCAAATACTCCAGTGCTCCTTTAATGATGACAGAGGTACCAGATGGCTGCAGATTTGCTAAGAACTTGTTCCTGTGAAGTTTGGCAAAGACTTGTCTTCATAAGGTTCAGTGTATTTTACACACTTCAAAACTGTAAGATTACAGCATGAAAGCTATTCTGTTTCCCCTTCTCCCAATCTGTCAAAATAAAAAGAAATCTTTATTAGACTTTCATTACTGGATGCTCAGTACTCCAGCATGGGAGCACTGCCTAAGGATCAAAGAACAAATGGCAGATATTATGGAAGTGCCTAACCAATTAAAGCAACTTCTTACTCTTCAAATAAGCTTTGTGCTCTCACACCACAGATCTGCACACTGTCACAGTGGAGCCCAAGACACCTCAGACAGCTCCAGGCCTTCTCACATCCCTGCACTGCCCCACACAGCATTAGCTCACACTGCTTCCGTTGCCTTTCCTGGGACAATCGCCTCTTCTCCATGGGCAAAGGGTTGCACTGGTACCAGCAGTAACCAATCACCCAAAAGGGCATCCTGCTGCAGCTCCAGAGACTTACAAATCCTTTCAGAGTTTCTAGCCATTAAGAGCCCAGACCCCAAATTAAATAAGGGCTAAGGTCACACCTGACCCCAAGAAAAATGCAAAAAATACAGAACTTGAAACATGAAATCAGCTCTTAAAACGAAAGGAAAGTTCTCAGAGTGCAAAACTATTACAAAACAATTAACCAGCACTAACTAGGTCCGATCAAATCTCACCAGTTTAACCAAAGCTGACATTTCAAAAGCAGAGAAACCCCTGAAGGGTGAGATGAGGACTTTCACCTCTGTACCCGAGTCCTACCTGTGAGGGACACCGAATGATAGGAGCCTGCAGCAACTGCCTTCACCTTTACACCTTCCAGGCCTAGAAAAAAATGTAATCCCATAAAATTTCTACAGCAAGTATCAATTCAAACACAAGCATGCATACAAGTGTAACAGAATGGTGATGACTTTTATACCAAAAGGCTCTGCCTTGGGCCACAAACACGGCAGGACTCTCATTTTCCCACAGATCATGATTTTCTGTCACTATTCTATCTTTCAGGTACTCCACTTTATGTTGACAATACCACATGGCTTTATAAAAAGGAAGATGCATACCACTCCAAACTATTTTCCAAACTATGTTTCTGCTCTACCACCCCCATAAAGGAAGCAGGATCCTGGATTACCTGCTACTTCACAGGGCTCCTTTGCTGTCAGGAACAGAGGGAGGGCTTTTCCTTGGCTCGCACGCTTTGCCCGAGATGCCATCCCAGTCCCCCACTGCAGCACCAAACCTCTGTCTTTTCAGAGTAAGCACAAATAAAAGATTAAAGCACATAACCACCAACAAAAACCACTTCATGCATTAAGGAACAGTCACTCATTCAAGTCATTTTCACGAATTCAAATTACACTTTAAAAGTGTAACTTAAAAAGACCTTTATGCCAAAAATCATTCAGATAACCCTGGTAAAGTCAACAAGCAACAAACAGTATAGTCCCAGCATACAGGTAAGAAAACTAAGAAGGTGGGAAGCTATTGGAGACTCAGTAAGAAATCCCATGGTTGCAGTACCTCAGGAATGGATACAAAGCTCTTGTACTTTATCTTCCCCTTTCCTCCCTTGATGCCAATTTGTTTGCTGCAGTGCAGCACAGGGATATCTCAATTCCCACTATTCATACAAGCACCAGAAATCCCACGATTCTTCCAAGCACCTTCAGCTCCACTACCTGGAATCCATACTGAAGTTCAGGCAAAACTAAACCAAGAACAAGTATGGTTTGTTTATCCTCAGTTTTAACATAACCATGCCAAAAGGAAGGTTTGATTTCTATTGTTAGACCGTGAATCAACTCGGAGTCCCTAATAACAGCAGAAATATTTAGTTCCATTCTTGTGATTTTCCAGGTGTCAATTGCAATCACATCAATTGAAAAGCCACAATTTATGTGCAGTTTCATTTTGAAGCATCTTATACAAACTTAAGTTATTTTGCATACTATAATGAGCTCAAATCCTAAGCTACTTTGATTGTTCAGAAACGCTTTTTCCTGAAAAAACCTCCTTTTATGTTTTGCTTCAGAATAAAAAAGATAAATCAGTACATTTTCCATCCATCAGCAAATTAACTTGTTAATAAACCATCACTATGGATTATTCAAAAAAGTTTTTCCCCATAATTTTCCAGGAAGATGGCTCTAGAATGTTTACTATTCATGTTAATTCGTCCCAAAATCTTACAGTCCACAACTTTAAGGTGTATTTTCCCTGTGATATTTAAAATAAATAGCAGATTAAATAAATTTCATCCTTTTTTCCTCCCTCTCTTCCTCCAAGTCATTAAAATCCCACTTCGTTTGTGACTGAAAAGATGTTAAAATTATGCCATACTTACCTGTAGCAGCAAGAGCATGTCTCAGTCCTGCAGCAACATTCACCACCTTCTCTTTGAGAGACTATGCAAATAATAGAAAATTATAATTAAGTTGCTTTTTGCACTTAGTGCCTCTTAAAACAAAAAGGCCAAACTACAAAAATAGCACTCACAATTCCAGCCTGCATGTCCCAATGAATATAAACATTTTGTATCACAAAGTAAGTAAATTTTGACCAATAAAAGTTAGTGGGAACATCTTCAAAAATAAAAAATAAATCAGCAAAGCAACTGGATGCACAGTGCTATGTCAATAAATAAAAAAACACAGTCAAAATATTCACATGAAAGAAGAAGCCTTGGTGATACAAATGTGTTTATTTCTTAATTTTAACTCTGTGCTCCTCAAGAACTACACCAAAACCTCCACAGTAAATACTGGTGGTAGGCAATACTATGTTGCATTAAGCTGTTCAGTCTTGCCAAGTTACTGATGGAATTTTGTTTTCCACTGGAGAAAAACTTAAAAGTTTCCTTCCACAGCAACAGATCTCAGGAATCACGTGGAAGTTTCCCCCTTCTGTTATCTCCCATCCCATCCTTTCTTGCTCTTACAGGATTTTGAAAACCCTCTGGGTATCTATTCTTGGTGGAAAAACAGCAAGTGTATTTAGAATAGGTGGCATCAAGCCCAAGAATTTAAGAGATACCAACCAAAAGAGCAAATATTTCACATGAATTCAGCAAATGAAAGTTTGGTGAGGGATGAGAGAGATTCACATCAGCACTGTCAATACTACCACATTTTAAGGCACCACACTGCAATGGATGCTCTCGGGAAACATCAAGGACACAGAAAGTTCACTGAAGTAACTCCTACTCACTCAAGGTCACCTAAGGGATCAGCTGCCGTCCTTCTCCTACATTAAAAAAGCAACAAAGGACTATCTGGCATTGAGCCATGATGCTAAATAATTTCTTGCCTGAGAAGCAAAAGATTCAACTTTCTGGTAGAAGTGAGAAAGCTTACAAAAAAAAGAAAGCTTCATATAGCAAGAAAGCTTACAAAGTAAAGGCCCAGAGGTGAATTTATCTGTAGTAGATAGGCACTATAAAAAATTAGTGGAAGAGTATGGCTTAAAGCCCATTGAGGTCAGATGACCTCTGTAGGCTGCTGGAAGCAATATAAAGTACAACATCCTCTAAATCTTTACCTCAATCTTTTGTGGAATCAAGCATGGGCTTGAAATTTGAGGAAGTCCCAGTTGTCCAAAAGAGTTTGACCCACACGACAGCACTAGGCCAGATCCTGCAAAAAAATGAAGTGTTAAAGCAGGATCAGTAAACCCCTGGGCGACAGCACTCTAACATTCCAACAAGCATAGTAACACAGCCAAGCAGCTCAAGAAATGACCTAACATGTCCTGTTACAAAGCCTCTGTTGCCAAAGGCTCCTGGTCTTACACATCATGTCCACAAAAGATCTCAAGTTCACTGGGACATAAGGGACAGAGAGTGATTAAGCTTGCAAGGCAAGCAGCTTCAAATCTGAGTGCCAGCACACAGCATCATAGAACAGTTTGGGTTGGGAGGGACCTAAGGATCTTTCAGTTCCAACCCTGTGCTATGGGCAGGGGCACCTCCCACTAGACCAGGCTGCTCAGAGCCCCAACCTGGACTTGAATACTTCCAGGGATGGGGCATGCACAGCTTCTCAGGAAAACTGTTCCAGTGCCTCACCTCCTTCCCAGGAAAGAGGTTCTTCCGAATAACTAATCTAAACCTGTTCTTTTTCAGTTTAAAGTCTTCACCCTTTGTCCTATCACTACAAGTCCCTATAAAAAGTTCATCTGCAGCTTTCCCGTGGCTGCTTTAAAGTTCTGAAAGGTTGCTATAAGTCACTCCTATCACAGATGTCCCAGGGCAGGTGCAGCCTTTATTTTATGCTGGGGCTGTGCTGCTTTGTGACCCCAATGCACCAAACAATACAAGGCAGTATAATCACAGGGGTGGTAGTTCCTTTGCTAAATCTATGTGCAAAATACAGAAAATCATGGCCTTAGGTATGCCATTCTTAATCAAAGTAAGTGATACCCTACTATTCACTCAGCTCCACTGATGTCAGAGGGACTTCTCATGTAGATGAGACTGCTCAAGTACTACTAAGATTGATGGATATCGTGATTGGGTATTTGATAATGAGCTGCAAACAAGTTCTGAATCCATTACTCTTAGAGAATGTTTGAATTTGCTATAAAGTGAAAGCCATCTTTCAGATATGTCATGCTTCAGAAAATGGCTAAATCTTGAATTCATTACTAAACCAAATCCTATATAAGGTTAAGAGAATTTGTCTAAGGTTAGGACGTTCTCCAAGCTGAACAGCTCCAACTCTCTCAGTCTTTCCCTGTAGGTGCACCATCTCTCTGATCATTTTGGTGGCCTCCTCTGGACTCACCCCAGCAGGTCCCTGTCCTCCCTGTGATGGGACCCAGAGATGGATGGGGTCTCACCAAAGCAGAGCAAAACCCTGCTGCCCATGGGGCTCTGGATGCAGCCCAGGACACATTTGGCTCTCTGGGCTGTGAGTGCCATGGCTGGGTCATGTCCAGCCTCTCCCCACAGCATCCCCAAGTCCTTCAGGGCAGGGCTGCTCTCCATCCCTTCATGCCCAGCCTGTGCTGATACTGGGGGTTGTCCTGACCCAGGTGCAGCCCTAGCACTTGGTCTTTTTAACCTCATGAGGTTCCCTTCTCAAACTTGTCCAGGTCCCTCACGTCACACAAGTAATAGCATTGTGGAACTCTCAGCATGCCCTCTACATCAGGGTATTTCTTCAACTCTTAGAGAGAAAGGCTTACCTACTAATATGATTGTAAAATCCCAGCCACATGCAACTTGTTTAACACAAAAGCCAGACAGGGCAGTGCACAAAGTAAAACGCAGCATATCCTCTGTGTGATTCAATCCTAACTGCCCATCTTTGTTGTGGCCACATACAAAGAGTTGTCCTGTACCTGGAAAAAAATAACAAACAAAACAAATTGTGTTCCACTTCACAGACTAAAAAGAGAAACCTACATCTGTGAGATCCTGTGACAAACAAGTGATTATGTGTCACTTCAGGCGCATCAATCAAGTAAAAATTAAGAGAAACAGTTATTTCTGATGCATCAGAAATATCTCTGAATAACTGCAGCTGTGGAGAGCTGGGTCTGTCAAGGGAGACAATCCATATGGTGAGACAGGCACCTCTCACACTAAGATGCTTTTTTTATCATGTTCACATCTGTCTGCATTCCTTCTTTCCCATAATTAGCTGTGACATACAGCCCAACCTTTCAAAAGCCAGATGTTATGTCCTGCTCGTTACCTTAGCAGTTCTTGAAATTGAATAACCTCTGACTCCTCCTTCCCACTCCTCATCCTCAAAACCGAAAATTTGGCTTCTTTGTATGAAAGAAACAGCTAAAGAAACAGTCCTCACACACACGATATATGAGCAACAGGAATTTCCCCAATTTCCCCAAATATTGAGTTAACTGGGAGGAGAGAAAGGCTGTTTTGCAACTAAGGATTGTACTTGCTCAGAAACAGGAGTCACAGAGAGGTGGCAGCACTGAACCAACAGGGAAACAGAAAAGAAAGTGATTAAAAGCCAAACACCCCGTGCAAGAGCAGTGTTTTTACCAGTGGTAACTGCAGAATGTCCCCCGCCTCCAGCAATGCTTGCAATGTCTTGACACTTGAAGGAAACATCTTTCAGGGCCTGAGGAACCAGCACATCCTCTTTATGACCAAGACCAAGCTGCCCATAGCTGTTTGCACCCTTCAAATGTACACAGAAAAATAACATATTTTTTTGAAAGTTAACAAAAGAAGAACACATATGCTCCCAAGGACAAACAAATATATTTGTGATATGCCATGGGTTAACCTGCTCCTAAAAATCCCCTGATAATGTCACACAGGATTCCCAGGATTACGGACCAGAACTGTCTCAACTTGGCTGTCATTAAGGGTGTCTGTGCAGCCTCAGTATTTCAAAAAGCATATTGGAATATAACCTCTTAAAACTTTAACTACAGACTCACAGTTAATAAGGAGGAAAATCTTTCTATCAGGATGATTACCACATGTTTAATTTTAATGCCAATGATTCCCACTCATCACTAAGGCCTTATTCATGCCACTGCTTTCTGGCAGACTACCTCCAAAATGAGAATAGAAACACCATTTTTTTGGAACCTAAACAAGTAAATCACAAACATTTATGCCTCATTAACTAAATATTTTAAATTAGAGAGGTGCAAATAAAAATATACCAGTTATAGGTAGTTAAAATGTATAGATACAAAAATACAGCTACTAAACACACCATGGAAAGCAGCAATTATGAACATGGTAACAAGACAGGGAATTTCCTCGTCAATTCCAGCTCCATGCCCAAGAGTTCAACCTTCATTCATGAAAAAGGAGATGCCACAACCTTCCCCATCCCACAGAGTGGGAACAGCAATGTTCCACATCCACAATAATCCCAGCTGGTGATCCCCAAGAAATACCTTCCCTACCTCACCTGAGCACCCATCTGCTCTCAACTTATCCTCCACCTCCCCCGAAAGATGCAGCACCTGGTGAACGCTAAAGGCGATAAACATTTTGTACCCACAGAAACAGCGACACTCCACACAGAACCCCCAGCCCCGAGCCCACAGGTGGGTGAGATGTCGGCACAGGCACTCCAAGTTATTGTCTCATAGCCACTGCTAGCAATACCCACTTTAGAGCGTGGTACTACTCAACAGGTGCAATTATTTTCCAAAAGATGTGTCACAACCTCCCGTTTCAGCCTGTAACTCGCAATGAATTTCCAAGCCTTCAACCCGAGGCAAGCCGCGATGAGCTGCGAGGGGCGGAGAGCCACCCGCGGCTATCCCAACAACGCCAGCATCACTCCAGCCACGCTGCCCGGGCCCCGCGGAGCAAACGGGACTGGAATGCCCCTTCCCCGGCTCTCACACCTGCTGTGCCCACCGGGAGAAACCGCGGCGTTGTTTCCCTGAGCGGCGGGGACACTGCGGCCTCAGTATCTCGGCATAGGGAACAGCAGCCCCGCCGCCCTCCCGTCCCCTGTGCCATACCATGCCAAGCCGAGCCGAGGCCCACTCACCCAGGCGAACAGCTGGGGCTCCATGAGACGGGGCCGGCGGCTCCCGGCGCTTCCCGCCGCCCGCGGGCCGGGCAGGAAGGGGTGGGCCCGGGGCGGGATCACGGCCGGGCCGCGAAACGTGAGCGGCTGCTCCGTGCTTGGCCATAAAACCCAGCAATGCCAGAGTTTCGTGGCCAAAAAAAGGAGACAGAGGAATCCTTTGTCCGAATAAAGGGAGCGAGTCCGCCGGAGCACGCACCTGCGGGGTTTTCTCCCTCAGGGTTTTAGAGGACACAGCCTCTTTTTATCCCGGCCCCGTTGCTGAGGCACCAGGAAAGCACAGCCTTCCCGAAGCGCCTACCACATATTCCCCCCTTGAACCCACCGTGCTACCCCAAAGCTGAGTTCTGGGCTCTGCAACAAACCCTCTGTCCAAAGCCAGCAGAGACAGTGGGACCCATTTCAAACACATTAACTCCCCGGAGCCGAAGTAAAGGGCTTCGGTGGTTCTGATGATTACCAGCAACTCCTTTATTTCGTTGACATTAAAGCCTCCACAATGGTTTAAAGTACTTAAATTATCACCATTTTACAGCAGGTTTGGGGGGTGAAGCCAAACATTAGTGCTATAGAAGCGCATCTCTTCGGTATTACTCCTAGCAGTTTACTTTTCCTTTTGCTACACAAAGGCAAATAAAGATACAACTGCTGTTTTTACAAAGTATGTGAAAGTAGGTGCTGATTTAACAAGTTTAAGAACTCCTACTTGAAATGCATACATAGTTCAGACAAGGCTTGAACTAACACAGACCTGTGTATATTTCAACAACATCATAAATCCAATGTTGTTAAAGCTGTAGCTGAATATTAACTGTTATCACAGAAGATGACAAAACAGATCCTCCCTTACTACTCGCTTAGAAGGTTTCTTCTTTAGAAAGACAAAGTTCCTAAAATCTATTTTTAACTGAAGTGTAATGTAAGCCATACATGTTGTAGCATAATTCTACATCTTTAATGCTCTTTAAAACAAAGTTATAGTGAGTTAATAGCCACAGAAATAACGATCTAGCCTTGATTTAAACAGTGAGTATTCCTGGAAAGGTTGGCCTGGCAATTGCTTATAGAGCAGAGGTGTCCTACTAGAAAGCATATGAAACTCAAGCTAATTTTCAAGCACAGAGGTTTCATGAAAATCCTTCCAAGTTCTCAAAATCCTATACTAGCATCTCCAGTGTATTTAAGATTTCAGACCATTCTTCCAGCGCACCTTCTGGATTTCCTGGTAAGATCTACATAGGAAATAAAACAGTCCCTAGGATGCTGTTAAATACACCCGACACATCACAGATCCCCCATCAAATGTCTCACATCCTGCACACATGTCCATGCCAGGACAGGGGCAGCAGAAGCTTTGTTCAGCTCTGCAGGATGATTGTAACTGTGGGACCCTCAACACAGGCAAGTTTGCTACTGTGCAAAGCAGACAATCCAGCAGGACACTGCTTCCCAACACTTCTAAAGTGCTCTTTGGAATCAGCTATGCTTTACACTACAAGGTAGTTTGTTGCTTCAGAGCCACAGAATTCCTATGAAATGCTTGGGCCTTTCTGTTATAGTTTGATGGATAGAGAATGAAGGTGTTCAGGTCAGGTAAAGAAGAAACTAAACATATGTGCAGCCTGTGCAGGTCGAAAAAGTGACTGAGCAATCAACAGGATATTTATTTTTACATAAGCACACTGGTCTATGAGCTTTGGGTGTTACTTTAAACTTTGATGTTATTTTAGAGCAAATTAAGCTATTTTGAATATGAAGTTGCAGTTTGGAAATGGTTTTAGGCTTAATCCTAAGTCAATGCTTGATGGCTTGCTGTATTTTTTGCTAAATTAATTAAATCAGGAAAAAGGCAAATGGTACTCCGTAAGGAAAGATCTTCCCTCAGGTGCAATATCAAGGACAGCAACAAATCCTGACTCTTAGCCAATAGCAAATCGCTTAAAATAACCATAGTTAGGATTTCTTGCAACAGCTGTATCTCTGCCTTATCCTAGAAGCACCCCAAACAGCACACTGGCAACTCCTTGTGACAGGAATGGTCCCTTTGAAAGCAAGATTTGACCCCTCCCGTTTATCATGTTGAACCTCCAGCTATTTGTGTCCTGATGCCTGCATTGTAATCATTCAAGTTTCTAACTTAGTAGCACAGACTTAGAAACACCGAATTATCACAGCTTCTACACTGTCAAGTCTTCAGCACCATACAATCAGTAGCATAGACTGCTGGAGTCAGAAATGGAACTCTCCCTAGGGTGAATTACTCCATTTTTGCTTCATAAGCCTCCTCCTGCAGCATCTGATCCCAGCCCTGATCCACAGACCACACTTTTTCTCCAGTCCAACAATTTCTCTACTCCCCTACAAGCTTCTAAAAGGCAACTCTGGACCTTTTATACCTAAGAGGGATGGAGAAATGCATTTATGTGAGGAAATTTACAGAGAGCAACATGATGAAATTGTAATATTCTTATGGGCCATTCACTCTTCCATGTGTAAAGGAGTGAGTTCTGCATGCAACACATTATATGCCTAGAAGGAAATTGGTGGGGAAGAGGGAAGAATTGGCTTGCACCACAGTGCTGACAGGGTTTTAAACTTCCAGCTGCTTGCCCATCTTGCTGAGGGCATCGCTGACAATGTCCAGCTCATGGCGCAGCTCATTCACCACACTGGCGATGCTTTTCGTGTCCTTCAGGATCTGCACACTCTGAGTGTAGGGGTTGTACTTCACCCCAAAGGGGCGCTTGATGGTTTTTGCAAACTCTCTATTGAGGTAAAAAAAAAAACAAAAAAAA
>VRYO01001269.1:33806841-33843972 GCA_009812075.1 Sialia sialis | reverse complement strand
GAAAAATAGTTACAAAACTGTGATCAGACTAAAAGGGTTTGGTGCTGCTACAGAGAGATATAAAACCAAATCTGCTTTTATAAAAAGAAGGGGGGCAGAATCTGTACCTCATCTTTTCCTTTGCTTCTTCAAAACTTTCAGAAACAAAGTAAACCTCCTGGAAAGTTGTAATGATACATTCTTGCTTGCAGGTGACCTTTGGATCAAATGGCTTGACTTTGGCGCTGTCAGACAGTGAGTGCTGGTAAGGTGTTATCGTGGGTCAAAGGAACATCACCATCCAAAAAAATCCAGGAGGAAGATGACGTGTGATAAAATGAATAAAAAGGATTATGTGAGGTGATTTTAATGCCTTGCATGTTAAAATTTTTATCCGCAGATGAACAGTAATTAAAGCCTAACAAACTGAATTATTCTGAATTATTCTGCCAGTCTGGGTGAGGAAAGAGATTCCACAGACACAAGGCTTCTGTATAAACAACAGCAATATTTACAGAATCTGGTTTAACCAACAAAGCTTTAATCTGAAAATAGTTACCTGAACTGTAACATCAAGAAATTATGCTTCATAAAAAGCAGGGGGAAGCAGTGGCAATAATAATGAGGTACAAAGAAAAGAGGCAAACAAGCAGTAACCATTCTTACCTTGAGCTCACTGATCGAAGAGAGCAAGCCAGCCCCATAAACTCGTAGCTGTCCCTCTTGCTTGCACAAGCCAAACTCTACCGTGAAGAAGTAGCACTGAAACAGAGAAGGAAGTTAAACAATTCAGCCTTCATCTGTGCTGAACTAGATCGGAGCATTTCTATTTGAAGGCAGCATCAAATAGTGGCAAATTTCAGACAGTTATCATTCAGTTATTCTCAGATATTTAAAGAGGAGGAAAGCCAGAATGGAAGGGTGAAGAACCATGGGATTGCATGTTTCTCATAAGAAAGGTGGGTGTTACAGATCACCCAGCTGGACAGGAAGATGCTAATGCCAGTGCAAACACTGAGGTGTAAATCTGTTTTGAGAAATACTGACATGAAATCACAGCCTCAGCTTAAGGCAAACACTGGATAGAGAGGATCTCTGAGCAAGCGAGAGCAGCTCACTGAAGTTTGTTTCTCATTTGTTTAGTGTGCTGGAAAAATAAAGACAATCAGTTCACTGAATTTCAGGATTTCTGCAGCTACACAGGAAGGAACACTTTTCATAGAGGGCTTAGTTCCGCTCTCACTGAAGGTAGTACAAGTTATACCACTAGCTACATGGGATGGGAAAAGAAATTTTTTAAATCAGCAAGCTAATTCTTGCATAACTGGCACTAATTATTTTTCATCTAAATGTACTTTTAATCTTAAAATACTCTTGCCAAGGCATCCAGACTGATATCCAGAAAATCAGTTTAGTTTATATTATTTTAATTTCTTGACTGAAAAGTATCTAATGCTAGCACTCACCTCATTCAATATGATATAATTTCAATTCATTCTACACATAAAGAAATTTCAAATCATTGAATCATGTTCCCAGAAGAAATAAGACTTTGTCTGAAAGAAATAGACCATAAAATTTCTGTCTGCAAGAAGTAATCTACCACTAGAAGCTGAACCATTACTTGACAGTAGAGAGAAGAAAAATACCAGTCATATCAACTTTAAAGTGGGTATTTTTTTTCCTAGCATGGAAAATGTTTTCATGCTTTAAAATCCAGGGACCAGTGAAACACTGGTGTGGCTAACATTGACATGAAGCTCCAAATTTATTTGATGGTGTGGGTTCAGCCTAGCAAAGCACAGAATTTATGATGGAATCCCCAGACACTCAAACACTCACAGTTGCCAGCTTCTGGACAGCTTCATCTGATGCCCCAAGTGATGCAAGACCAATTTCCTGGGAAAACTGAGCAAAACTGGGTTCAGCCAAAAGAGGGACATGGCCTAGGAGCTCATGGCAGGTATCACTGGAAAAAGAAACAAAACAAGAAATCTCATGATTTGTCTTTGTGGCAAAGTGAAAAAGTAGCACCACTGAACAGATACAATGTCTTGCATTAGATTTTATTACCAAAAAGACATAAAAGTGTCACTCATTTCTCTGAAAGCAATTGAGTAAATCATACCAATCCTATATAAAGTGCATAAAATCAGGTTTTCAGATGAAGGTGCCTAAAATTGAAGTCTGAGCTCCCCATTTGTAAAACAACAGACAGTGATATCAGTAAGATCTCCATTAACATGCTGTACTTTTGAAAATCCTGGCAGTAGCCCTTCAGCATGCTGTAACTTCATCACATTCAGCATGAAGGCTGAGTCTTCAGCACCTTAAAATTAAGTTTTATGCTGGTGTTCTTGATCAGCTTTTAACTAACTTGGCTCTGGGCAAGCAAGATCCAAAACTTTCAAATTCTACCACAAGATGAAATGACTCACGGCTCTGGTGTATAGAGAGGGTCCGAGCTGTGTCTGACATATTGAGTGCAGTGAAAAACTCGGAATGCTAATCCTGCCAAGAAGTCTCTGGGCGATAGATATCCAGCAACAGGGCGAATGGTGAAGCCTGTGCGCTCTGAAAGTGAGCAGAGAAACTGTGTATTAGTTTAGTAGAGGCTGCCCAACATTGTCAGCTTTCCTGCTGGAACTGAGGTGACAGCTACAGCACTACCTTGGCTCAAAAGCACATGGAAAAATGAGGCACAATTAGAAAAATTAGATGTAGGCTTGAGAATGAGCAACATTTTTTTAAATGGCCCTACCTTTGTGCTAAAGGATTTCCTAGGATTCCTTGCCTAGAGTCAGCAATACAGCCAGGTGTCTCCATAGCCAATCCTAACAATCTTCTCAGACACTGCCCCTCAAATGTCACTGCATGCATTGAAGATACAATACGTTCAAACACAAATGGCCAAAAGGCCTCTTAAAGGACCAGAATGAATATTAGTCTCCAAGGATGTTTCCTTTTGCCCACAAAATAGTGGGATTTGCAATGGACCTCTGTTTATTCTAAAAATTAGAACATTTTAGAGAACTAGCACATTACCTTTCAGGAAGCGAGACACATCTTCCAGCTGGGGGATATTGTCTTCCCTGTACCCGCAGTGTTTGGTGAGCAAGGGTAGGTTCTTAAGGTACTCTCTGCAGGCATAAGTTGGGTAAAGATTGTTAAGCTCTCGGTACACAGTCCCCCAAGTCTTGATTTCCTCCTCAGTGAATTCAATCTTGGGAATCGGGTCACCACTGCAAGGAGAAGAAGAAAGGACACTCCTTAGTAAATGGCTATTAAGAGGTGACTCATTTACCTACTATTAGTATTTAAAACCTGTATGACTGTGACACCCAGCATTAGACTGTCAAATACACAGTGAGATCTGGTCTATGACCTGGAAAGCTTTTAGGCTAAGGACTTGCCTTTTTATCACTTTAACCAGTTGTCAGGAATCTTTGCATTGACCTCAGTTAAAGCATTGGTTCTGTAAACCAATTGTTATTTGGTTAATTGTTAAATGCCAAGAGTAATGTTTAAAATACCTGCACAATCTCTTCACAGCTTCAGAAGCTGATAACACATCCTTTTCTATGTTGGATTTCTAAGCTTGCAATCATATTCTGTTACCCTTTTAATTTGTTTTAGGAAAAGAGAATTCCCTAAATTAACAACATATTGCATGACAGCAGCTAAATATACACATCAGGTAAAAATTATGCTTCTGTGAAGAGGAGTCAAGTGCCAGTCTGAGCATATTAATCTCTTTCATATTTAGTCCTCAGGACCTTGAATAAAGTGAATTATGGCAAGGCCAGTGTTACACTGCATTTCCACTGCCAGCCAGGGAGCTGGCAGGGAAAATGCTTTCCCAAGGGGATGAATCTCAGTCAACAACACATGAACAGTAAAGTAATCAGCTCGGGACTGGTGCGAACACACAGTGCAATAGAACTCTAAATACAGACCTTATCTAGGTCATTGTCAATTGAGGAACTTGACACCTAATTTCAATCAGGCACATGAAAATCATGTTTAGAAAGAATTTGCAGCACTGAGTTGTGAAACTCTTACTGCTTTAAGAGCTCCACCCCGCAAAAGAAGCTTCTCTACAGACAGAAGCTCTTAGAATTTCTTTTCACAGAAAACTTCTTATCTACACATCACACATGCTAGTTTGAACCAGGAAAGAAAATTCAAGTATTAGCATTTGCTCAGGAAGTTGACTCTCAGTGGTCACTGGGATGTATATTGGGATTTGCCTCCCCTCCCTCTCCTTTGCAGAGCAGCTGGCCAAGCCACATGGCCTCAGATCAACTAGAGCTGCCTCCATACACCTTCTCATCTTGCCTTACATCTCCCTGCCTTTCACCTCCTTGGCTCTGAATGCTGAGCTGAACCTGCATGTCTCAGCCTGATCTGAGCCTAGGAAGGTGAGCTCTTCACAGTCCACTCTGCTGTTATTTCAAAGCACCCAGAAGGCTTCTTCTGGAAAAATTCAAGCTTACTGTTTGTAGTTCATAGCCAGGTCTGCAAAATACTTTCGCCTCTTGCGATAAACATTGTCTTTGAAACCCTGGTGAAGAGAAAGGAAAACACAGTTTCAATGAGTTTCCAGGCCATAATAAATAAATCAATTTAAAATAGGACATTTGACATTTCTTCAGTTGGAGAACAGAAAAGTATAGTGTGTAAGAATAAAAGGAGAGGGTAGGAAACTCATAGCTGTAGTCTGAAATGTTTAATAGATGAGAACTAAGCAAATACTCCAAAGTAGGAATCAGCTGATTTAGGCAACTATATATTCTGTAGAGAAGGGTTCATTTTAGTCATGTCAGTATCTATACAAAGTTTGTCACTTGCATGATTATTCAAAATTAGAGAACAAACTGCCCATTTTCACTGCCCAGATACCAGTTTGGTTTTTCCAGTAAGAAAAAAAAGAAGAGGCAGAAAGCATGCCTCAAAATAGCATTTTTTAGCTTCTTTAATTTGTACGTGACCACTCAAGGCCCAGACCTGGAGTTCTTGCACAAGTAAGCCCTGCAGAAAAGCACAGAAACTGAATTCAGACAGTCTTCTGTGAACAAAGAAAGAGACGCGAAATCCCCAAGAGAAGGTGCTCAGAACCCCAGAGACGCCACTAAGGGAGAGGAGAGGAAAGGAAGGAAGAAAACCTGCAATTTCTTTTAGGTCAGCTCCACAAAGTATGTTTCCAACTATGGACTGGATGTAGGGAGGGAAAAGTACTTACAGGATGGTCGGCATCCAAGTCAGACCCGTACATCAGCACCCGGTTTGCGCACTTATCCAAATCTGAGATCTTCTTGGGAAACCAGGGAACATTTTCCATGTCTAGGGAAGGCATGGAATCCACAAGGTTATTAATAGTGCCCAGCATGCCAGGGGAGGAAATACTACTTTCAAGTATGGCTATGGTGGTTACAGCTCACTCTATAAATTAAAGGGGCATGAATAAGACAAGAGAGTCCTCTGCCTATCTGGCACCAGCCTCCAGCTCACACTTCCTCTTTGGTCACTGCCACAGACTGCCTGCAGAGCACAGCCAGCCCCAGAGCCTCTGGGAAGGACAGTTAACACGGGTTTCTCAGCTGGAGTTAGAGTAGCAGATCCAGAGGAACCCATGGTCTGCCTGTGAACAGCTGCTGGGAATCTTGCAGGGCACAAAGGAGAACAGAAGCGATTTGTCTGTGGTCCCTGGGTAGAGTTGGGAGCAGGTTAGAGTCCTCTCATCCTGCCTTACTGACCATGGGAAATGGATGTTTCTCTGTGGTTATGTACGTGGGAAGAATCCAGCTTTGCCTTCAGGGTTCTGTGGGGGAAGAAGAACAGGAGGCCCTGCTGCCTGAGAGAGAGGCATCATCTCAGTTCTGCTACCAACTACTTTGGGGTTATTTTTAGCCTAAGAGAGTTTTTTGCCAAGCTCTCAGCAGAGCAGTTAATACACTGTTTTTCTGCCTCAATGCTCTTCAGTTTACTTAAAAAGGTCAGGAGACTGTTTAGATTGAATTTCCCCTTACTTAGGGCTAAAGTAAGCCATTCTATCCAAGAACTCCACATCTCTCTTTCCCAAGGACAGTGACTGAGATATACACAGGACCAGCTTCCTGCTACCCTGAACTTTGGGCTCTCTTTAATTAAAAAGGTAAACACAACATGTAATATCTAAAGGTAAAAAGCACCTCTGTCATACTGATATAAGTAGCCAGTTATAATTAAAAGTGGGTAAAATAGAAAACAAAATCAAGAACTAAATGAGGAAACTGCACAACCCATCCTCCACTCTCCCCAGTGTCTGAACTGAACTGGGTTCTGTCAGTATCACACCCCTGCCATCGTGGTGTACTGGAGCCCTGCACTCAGACTTTGCCTAGAACCAGCTTGCTTTGACCTGCGGGGATGCAGGATCCCACTGGCACCAGCTGGGATGTGCTGGGAAGGGACAGGAGCACAGACAGCAGACACACAATTTGTAGCAGCATCACACAGCCTGAACTCCCAGCAGACAGCCAGACTACACTCACACAACACAGAAACAGGGACCTGGCAGCAGCTGCCTCAAGACACGAGTGCAGGTGTGGGCAACCATAAAAAAGATTTCAAACCAACACATTTGGAAGTGCATTTTCATCAAACTGCCTTTTGTACCTACCATCTGCCTGTACACTGAAATGCTCTGTTGAGCTCACAGAGACAATGTTGACATGGGATTTCAGGAGCTGGAAGATCTCGTTCAGTTGTTCCCTGTTACTGTCACAGTCCACAAAGATCTCGAACTCAGAATTTCGTCTCTTGGACTTTCGTGACTCAATGTGTACCAGATTTACATGCTTCTCCTGTTTGGTAGGAAATAATATTCTCAAAGAGATAGGCTAAGAACAATTGACGAAAAATTAAAATAGTTTTTTCGAACTAATAAATATGCTACTGCCATGAACTATTTACTACCTCTATGAAGCCATTTTAGTTAATTGGATCTCTTGACAGCATGCTGCTTATTGGAGGGGTGGAAAAGGTTTGATTTTCTATTCAGAAAAAAATGAGAGTGATCCTGTATTCTTTCAGCTTTATTTATATTCAGGAAGCACATAAAGACACACAGTCAGGAGGTTTAAATTCATAGACCTTTTTCTTTCTTCTTTCCTGCAGGAAGCTGATTAGCAAAATTCACCAAAATGCCAATCAAATCACCATATAATTATCTCACATGCAAGCAGGATTTAAAAGCAGTAGTTTTCAGGGCATTAGTTTAACTTTTCTTTAATCTGAAAAATTATTTAATCATGCGTTTTGTACTAAGAACATTGAGAAAACCCTAGGCTAAAACACGCAGGGCCACACACCAGAGTGCAGTGGCACTGCACAGATTCCTCACACAGCACCTGCCCAGCAGCTGTGCAATTGCAGCTCCTCTGCCACCTTCAGTCTGGCTGGGCAACGTGACAAGGGCACTGCACTCATCACAGTACAGATCAACACCCCAAGTATCTGCCTGCCATTAGCAGGGGCTTCAGACCACCTCTTATTCCCAGCCAAACCCCTGAGTGCCATTCCTCTTGCCATGAGAGGAAAAGATAAACCTCTCTCAGTGTTCAGTCAAGGCAGATAAGATTTTTAGCCAGCTATGATCTAACTTCTGAGGCATACATTTGCCCTCATGGGTAATTTTGGGTGCAAAGTGGGAGCCAGCTTAAGAATCACATCCTTAATAGACAGATGTAATCAATTCTTGTGTGCTCCAAAACTGCCCTTACAATTTCAAAATGCAGAGCTGCTGTGATGATCATGTGGTTATAACATACACACCTGAAAGAGTTTTAATGCTTTTACAAGTCCTCCAACTTCATTCTTCAAGGAAAAAATTATGGCTGTCCTTCCTCTTTCATATGCATGGTCTTCATTCTCTTTGTTATCTTCAATCATCATGTAAGCTGACTTATTTAACTAGATGCAAACAAATAAAAAAATTTGTTTTAATGGGTAGGAGTGCGAAAAGTGTATGTTTTTACATTTCAGGGTGTCTTGGGGTGATGTTGTGCTTTGATCAACCACAAAAGGAAAATTATGAATTCAATTAATACACAATAATTGGAATAAGATATAATTTATGAGAGACTAAAATAACAACGTATCTTTCTTTTTAGCTGAATGATTTTATGGACATCTTTAGTCATTCCCTAGGATGCAAAAAACCTTTTCAATGTATAGTTTATAATTAGCATTTCTACTGGGAAGAAAGGGAGCAATAAGATGTCAGCAGAAATAGTACATTGAATAAAACACTTGTTAGGTCAGTGAACACTGGCAAAGAGAATAATCCAAATCCCACAGGACATAGGTAGGAAAAGATGAATCAGGATTCAGTAGATCAGAACCGAAAAATCACTGCCTCTCTCTTGTTACATAACTAAACCATTGTTTTTGTAGTTCAAGGAGACAAACCTAAGGAGGTAAAATGTTTTGCTGATGAGAATCTGTCGGCTATGGAGGCAGTCTCACTCTGATCAATCACAGCCAAGCTGCTCCATCTGCCACATCCCCCAATTCATGTATAAAACCCTTGGCATAACCACCCAAACCACACACTAAAAATTCAGATACCCCACACTGCCAGACCATGGTTTTGGATCTTACTAGTGATCACACTTGTCACTGTGAGGAAATCAGCAGCTATCACAGACCATATTCTTAGCTACATAAGTAAATTTTTAAAAAATTATTTATTACTGAAACAGTAAAGAATAGGGAAAATGCAAAGTAAAGAAAAAATACAAGGCTCATGAGCAGAGCCTGTCTCTCACATGTCTTCAAACTTTGCAAAAAAGAAAGAATAAAAGGAGAGGTTTCTGAATGAGTCACTGAGAAAGAAAATAGGAACAATGAAGGTACATTATTGCTATTTGGAAATTTTTTTTATCTGACACAACTTTAAAGAAATGGCTATCTTGAAACACTTTCAGAAATAAAAAGAGCAAAACAAAAATGCAATCAAAATGCACCAGTTCCTTTGATTCCCTAATATAGTCTCTCCATCTTAAATGATGCAATGAAAATTAGATTTCTGACTGGCTTCCCACTTCTAATGAGTTGCCACAATATGATGAGCCTGGACAACAGTGCCAGACCATCACACTGGTTCTGGTCACCAAAGTCAATGAACTTGATCAGCTTGAGTCCAGACATCAAATTTTCTGCTGAAAGTGTGTGGCAAGCCCAGAGCAGGTTCAGCTGAGCAGCCTGCAGGTTTCCTAGCTCACTTCAGTGTCAGGTCACAATCACAAGAGCCAGGAACAGGCACTGATCAAAGGCACTTCAAGCAGAAAATAAAAAGCCACAAACACCATGATTACATACAGGTCATTGGTTGTCTTCTCAAGTGCAGAGAGGCCATTTTTGTGAGCCAAATCCTGTTCAGATGATCCTGCTGCAGGAGAAGCAAAGAACTCTCCACTACAAGTAGAGTTAGGTGATGGTCTTTGAAGGCAATAAAGGTAGGGCTGGTTTATTAAAGAGGCTCATATGCAGCATGTTGGCTTGACTCCACATTTAGGATCATTGACTTAAGCCTGGATGAGCCTTTATGACATTTGGCACAGCTGCCTGCCACGTTATGAGGTGCACAGATGGGACAGACTACCTGCACCAAAAACTAATGATCCTCTTTTGTGTTTTGCTGCTGTCAACTTACTAGGATCAGGTGACGACATCTACAAAGTTATACTTTTAAGAGATCAATGAAGAAAATACAACCAAACGTAGAATGTTCTTATATTAAGCTCTAGAAATTACCTCTAACTTGGGAATTGTATGTAGGACAAGAGAAACTGAGATGATTACATTGCCAAATGCACACCACATACACACTTAACCCTACACCAAAGCTAATCTTTTTCTTTCATTAAAAAATGAACTGAAGACAGTAATGCAACAACCACTTGGGTGCAAGGCCACAGGAGAAAATGGTAATGCAGAAACAATTCCTCTCCTCCTGTGGCTGCACTTCACTTATATTTTATTCTCTATCAGTAACTCAGCAACCCAGCTCTAATAAAATCTGAAACTTTTCCTTTGCATGGTAACACATTCGAGCTTTCTGTAGGGTGAAGGGGGAGTTAATATTGCACTGGCATTTTTTTATTAATGATGCAAATCATTAATTGATTTTCCACCAGCCTGACTCTGTCCTGATGAAAATACACAGGGATATTCTATAAATAAATATCTATCTTTTAGATAGATAATTAGGAGCTGTCCAGTTAAAGAATGCACTTCCCTTTCTCTCTCTCCCCAAAGGATGTTCAGAGAGAGAAAATACATGAGGGTGCATATATTATGCTTTCATTCTTTATATTAACGGATAATCTAGATTTCAAATTATTCAGACATATTTGCCAAAAAAAATTACATTTTAGAACCATAAAGTGAAGATTAAAAATTCTTTTCAAAACATGTGATACTGATTGACATTAAGCATGATTAATAAAAAAATGTCAATGGGAATTTTATAGTCTCTTCCCTTTAAGTAGCTGCTTAATTTGTCTCTGTCCTTTTGACACACTTCTAGGGAAGGGTGAATGCACGATGTTAGGAGTGACCACAATCAGATATCACATTATATTTTCCTGCCAAACCAAAGTTCTTCCTAAGATTTAGCTCTCAGATACCAAACGAAAAGCTGTGCTGAGCAGTTTATTTGGCTTCCAAGTATCTGAGGAACACAATAAAGCAATATTTTTGTGAAACTTTACTCTGTTACTGTGAGCATTTTTCACGGGGAATTTTACAGACTATCAATTGCATCAGTATCAGCAACTGCAGCCAATGCAGAGATACTGCTTTTATCTGATCTCTGATGCACTAAACAAATTCCCACTATAATGTGAAATAATACAGGAGTGAGTTTTTCTGGGCTACACCACACCCTCTGACTCCTAAGCAATGATGTGCCAAAAGTTGTTTTGCTTCTACCTTAGTTTCATACGCTCGCATTTACACGTTGAGATTTTTTTTTTCCTCCTGTTTTATCCAGAAACAGCAGTCCCATCCCAATCCCAGCTGCCACGGACATCAGAGGAGCTGCATCCCAAGGCTCTCCAAGTAACCGGGGCCAGAAAGCTTCCGGTTTTCCAAATCCCCGTTCCGAGAACTGCAACAGCGAAGCACCCGAGCTGTGACTCCACAAAAGCGGCGTTTCCTCCGCAAGCCAGGACCAGTCCCAGGCAGAGAGGATCCCGTCCCGCACCTCCCGTGCCCCTCCTGCTCCCCTTACCTGCGCGCATGCTGCTGGTCCCGTGCCCACGCCGCTCTTCACCTGTGCGCATCCCTCTACTCCTGTGCCTACCCCGCTCCTCCTGTTTCTATCCGTCTCCATCACCCGGGCGCATCCCCCTCCTCCTGTGCCCATCCCTCTCCATCATCTGGGCGCATCCCGCTCCTCCTGTTTCTATCCCTCTCCATCACCTGTGCCCGTCCCGCTCCTCACCTGCCTGGCAGGATCCCTTGGGCTCGGTGCCGCCTCCAGGGACGCGCCGCGGCGCGGTGCGGGGTGCATGGCCGGGGCAGGCTCAGGGCAGCGCCCGGCCCCGCCGGCTTTATGCAGGGGCGAGAGCCGCCCCTGGAGGAGGGGAGGGGTGCAGGGAGGCGGGGGAAGCGCTGCCCGACCCAGCTGGGAAAGGGGCGCCTTGACCCTCTCCACAATGTTCGCTGGGTTTGCAGAGCAGCGCTGATCGGGTGCACCCCGGAGAAACCCGCACAGGAACAGCCCTTTGCCTCCCGAGTTCCACCTTCTCGGTCACCACGGTCACTCAACAGGGGTCACAGGAGGCTTAGTGGGTAACTCTGGGGATTTTGCAGTCAACAAATCTGCACACCACATCTTTTTCCATCATGTCCACACAGGTGTTTCCCAACACTCATAACACTGCCTGTAAAATGCTTTTTCCTCTGGGAAAGGGAAGGTAAACTGGATCAGAAGTGGGGGCTGGGCCTGTAGCAGGGGTGCTCTGAGCAAAGTGCCCTCCAAGGCACTCAGCAGTGATGGACACCCCTAAATTCTCAATAGCACAAAGAGTAGGTTGTAGTCTCAAAGAGGAACACAATGGGTAGATGTGTTGAGCTCTTCACTAAAAACAGCAGTGCATTTCTGCTGTGAAAATAAATTGTGGCATATTACTTCTTTTCTCAAAACCTGTGCATATAGGAAGAATAACTGCATTTCTATTAGCAGAAAATGACATGTTTTCATATAATTTATGTTGTAATTTATTTTCTGCACACATCTAGACATGTTTATAATATAAAAACTCATGGTTTTCCACTCCAGTCCTCACTGTCTCATCTCAGGTCAGACTTGGAAACATTGAGATAAGGGGATTTTAGTCCACAGCAGGAGAAGCAAAAACATTCCCTGGAAACATAATCTCTTGGAGGTGTTGGGGGTCTCTTGGGGAGGAGAGATTGATTCTTTTGTGTTTGAGCTGCCCAAAATCAGACTCTGTTCCTTTTTTTATGTTTTGTTTTGTTGTTTTTTTTAAGGAACCTTTCAAAGAAATGCTCAAAATCAGCAGCAACTAGCTTCACTCTAATATACTTAAGTGTCTGAAAAAGTCCCCAGTATCTTTCTCTTCAGTGCCTAAAAAGGTTTCAAACCTGAAACCTTGATTTCAGCTAGATCCCTTACACACTGGTGTAACACACCTGGAAAACCATGTTGAGGAAGCCAGTGTGCAGGGTGGTACCTAACCCAGGCAGGCACAGTCACACTTGCACCAGCATCAACAATGGTATCAGGGTCTTCCTTCTTCCTAGAAGGCACTGAACTTCAAACAATCCTGTTTCTGAGAGGTCTGGGGGTGGCTAGCACAGCCCTTCAGACACAGCACAGGATTGAAAGAGCACAGCTGTGAATGATGACATAGCTGGAAAAACCGTTTTTTTCCCAGTTTGCTAAGGGGACATATTTTGTCACCAGATGCTTCAATTTTCCCTGCATTAAAAAAATGCAGCATTTATTAATATATGAATTATGTCTACAACAGGCATTACACTTCCTTCCTGAAGAACAGATCTCCCCATCAAATGAGCTGACTCAGAAAGCAAACAGTTCATAGGATCTTTACCCAGACTCCTAAGTGTGTGAGAGCCTGGTGTTAATGATAAATCTGTAAACATGGGCACAGGAAGACACTTACGATAGAATATGACTAATCTGTTAATTTTCCCTGGCTCAAATGAAGCAATAATAATGGGGAGCCCACAGGCAGCCTGACCTATAACTGCTGAAACTATGGAATGAGGTCAGGAATGGCCAAGGAAATTTGACCTAAGGTGAAATTTATTAGTTACATAATGAGATAACTGGGGTGCCCAGAGTTTTGGGGAGCAGATTAAAGCCGATTCACTGGTTTAATAAGAAGTGCTTGCTCACCACAGCCAATGCCCCATGGTCTGAAAGGGCAGAACTGCAAAGCATGAACGGACTCAATTACAGCCTGTTTCCACTGGATGCTCACTGGAGCCTGCTCTGCTCCTCTCCACTCCGAGTTTCCAGCTCCTAGGAATAGCTTCATAGGAGAACTACTTAAACGTTTTTATCCAAAAGCTGAATCTTCACAGTTCTAGGGTTGCAGGGTTTTGGAAAACCCTCACTTTGTCATTAGCACAGTGGCAGCTTTGTGTTTTCACACACAGAGAAAAATTTCTACCTTTTCCCAAAAGCTGGTAGAATAATCTATGAGTTAAGAATTGTGGCTTGGGCCCCTCACCGGAGAAAAGAGCAATATGGCACAGCAATCAGGTATGGAGCACAACACAAACAGGGCAGCAAAATGCACAGGAGCTGCCCTGCTCATCCTGGCAGGAGGTGGCCCAAGAAAACATTGACCCAGAAAAGGTCTGAAATGTGACCTCATTGGTCTGCAGGAACACCAAGGCAAAGAAGGCCAAAAGTTTTCAGTGGGATGTCAGAAATCTACACACCCCTAATGTGGGAAGGAACTATGAAGAACAGAGACAACTGGGGAATCAAAACCGTAGGGAGAGAGACCTCCTCTTATCCCACAGGAGATAAGGCAATACAGTGATTAATTTTTCTCTAAAGCCTGCAGGAGATTTCTCACTCATAGCCTCTCATGCAGACAAAGCCCTCCAGACAGATAATCAGCACCTGAGGATGGAGCACAAGTCTGACCCTCTCAAAACTGGGTCAAGCTGATCACATTTTGCAGGGCTTTGCCATGTGCAGCTGCCACAGAACCACTCTCACTGGCACAGAACAACCATGGCAGCACTCACCATGAAGGCTACCAGAGTGGCTTTCAATTATGTTTTCCCTCATAATTCCTCATTAAATAAATTCTCCTCCACTGCACTCAGATCCAAATGATGGGGTGGTGTCAGACATTGCTGGAGTAGCCCCAGGAACAGCTGCTGCTCCAGAAGAGACCACGAGTCTATTCCTCCTTCCCATCTGCTAGCTCAGAGGTGACTCTGCTCTAGTTTTCAGAGAGTTTCTGTTTTTTTCTTCAAAGCAGTAACTTGACAGCAGAGTTTGCAAGCAAACAGTGGTTCTGACACTTGGGGGTGCACATTTGTAGATAAATGCTCTGGTGATTTTTAGGCTGAGAAGTATTAAAATCACATCCGCAGATCTTCCTCTCCCTAGAGAGCCACACACTAATGGGATGCTTTTTGCTCTCTGAAACACAACAACATAAACCTTCTGCCCTACCTTGCCTCTTCCTCCCACTCTGAGAAAGTTTGCTCTCTGTGGGTCAACAACATAGGGACTCAATTAACCTGGCACATCTTTCCAGACATGGCACAAATCTTGTATTTACCCATTTACTCTGAGGAAGATGGTCTGGGAGGGGAAAAGAAGGTGGAAAAAAGAAAAATCAGTGTAATACAGGGGTTCCACACTGGAGAAGAGATAGAGTCCAAGAATGATTTTGTTGAATTGGTGAGGCAAGAACCATGGAAAAGCAGATTGAGAACATTCTGTAAGGTTACTAATCTTCTGCTGAAATATGAGATTATCCACCTGGATGCAGAAAGACTGAAGGAGACAATCAATCGGCCCTAAAGTCTTCTGAATCCCATCAAGGTCATCAGTGGGAATTATCTCCCCATGTGATAGGAGAAAGTGCTCTAATCTCCAGTAAGGCAGTTTCACAACATCACTTCTGAGGTACAAACCCCCTTGGACTTTATTTGGCCCAGACACCTGCCTTTCCAAGCAGGACCTTTGTCTGAGGCAAAGGGGCCACTTGAAACTTTTCCAGAAGAAGGAAGGTATGAAGTGGTATCTCCCTGACCAAAACAGGTTTAATACGAATTAGTACCAAGTCTGCTCTAATCATAATTAATTTCTCCAGAGCCCACAAGTGAAAATTCTAATCACAGCCCTCTGCCTTTCTGTTAATTAACTGCTGCAGACAAGTCATGCCTTAAGAATCTCATGGCACTTAAGCACTGTGGAAGTTACAGGGAAAGTGAAGATGAACATCATGCAGGCCTCTGCACAGTTTGTTTTCCAGTATAGGTTTTACAGGTCTTCCTCATATTCTGATTGAATTTTTTCAATGTCCTTTTTATACTGATGCCCAAAAAACTGCTAGTCAGAAAGTGTGGCTCGTTTTCTTCTATTGATTTTTAAATATTTATAAAGTATTTATTGTCACAACACTTAAGCAACAGCACTCACTTCCAATCACTTTCTAACCTTCATTCTCTCAACCTTTGCCTTCTCCCACCTAAATGAGGTAACCTGTCATTGTGGCATTTACCTAAATGCAGGGAGTTAAAAAGTTAAAACTTTTCAAATTTTCAAAGAAATGTATAGGTCTGAAATCCCTTTCTACAGGGAATTCTTCCATTTTCTCCCTTCTTCTGTGATCCACAGTTCTCCCAACAAAGACTTTCCAGAGCAATTCACCCAGCCTTTCACCAGCATGAGGCTGTGACAGTGTCACACCCTGAACTAGGGTAACAGCTGAGAAATGCCTGGATGTCTCAGTCCCTGAGAAGGAAACCGCATCCCCATGAGGGTGGTTTAGCAACCAGTTAATGATTTATGCTACTGAATAATTGTCAATTAATAAAGCATTTAATTCATAAATATGAATATGTGTTAATATGTGACAAAAGGAATAGGAGGATTTAAATTATGCAATTATTTAAAACAGTTACAAATATTTTTTTTCCAATGAAAAGTGCAAGAACCAATGAGGTAAATTACCCTCTCATTGTGACTCAGCCAGCTGTAGCATCAACAGCCTTCAAGCACACTTATTTTGAAAAGCCAAAGCTGCTGTGTAAACCTACTGAACCACATCCAGCCAACAGACCATTAACTGTTTGTATATTTGCTTTGGACTGTTTAAAGAAGTAATATTAGCCTTTTCATCTGAGGCAGGAAATATTTTTCATTTCATAAAAGCTAAATAAAATCACAAGTGACATGAGTTACTTGCAGCTCTGAGCAAACAAAGTGCAGTTTTTCCTAACACCTTTGTAAACTCTTTACAAAACGTTAGTTTAGATGCTGCTAGGACAATGGACATACCAGGCTCTGATTTGTTTTCTCTAGTGGAAATTATATCACAAAATTAATATCAATCGGCTACATTTCAAACCAAAGTGTAGTCTGGCTGGGAAACAAAGTCCTGAAAGAGCTTTTTGCTCCAATTACTTTGTAGTTACTGGGTACAGAAGTGCCAATTACAACTTTCTTTTATTTCCTTATCTGCCCAGGTTTGGTCAAGTCATCTCAGGTTAAACATGGTCCCCCACCAGCCAGAGATTTCCTGTGTTAAGGTAACCTCACAGCATTCAGGGCTTTCTTCTGACCAGGTTCTGACACTACTCCATCCCTTAAGCACAAAGCGTATTAGAAGTGGACTGTATTCATTGAGGAAACCACCTTGGTACCATTATTTCTACTACATTATCATTACAAAACCTCAGGAATTATCCAATGCTTTCACATCACAGACAAACACAAAGCAAAATAGTCAAATGCATAAATAAGCCTGCTGATAAGAGCAGTCACAGAGTGTTTGTTAACCTCAGCCTATTGGCCTAATTAGTAGAACAGCAGCACATTGTGTATTCAGAGTGAGGTGGAGGAGCAAACAAAGGAGAAAGCTTTGTACTCGCTAATGATATGAGTAAGCAGAGCTCAGAAAGCGATTCAGCAGACTTTGATCCACTCAGGGAAGAGAACAAGAGCTCTCCAGGTACTTCTGACATAGCCTTGCCACGGGCTGGCCAGCCTCTGCCATATTGACATTCATTTAGAAAGCGTGTCCAATATTAGATTAGCTGAATGCAAGAAGCTGGCAGACTATATCCCATGTGTTTCACACACCCTAAACATAGCTGGCCAAGGGAAACCAAGAGAGGACTCCAAGGCCCAAACAATGACAGAAGACATTGGGTTTGCCTGTTACAGCAGGTTTTCCACCCTGTGCTGAAGATGATCAGCCTTCCTGAAACAGAGGATATGATCATATTTTTCATTCCTAGCCAGTCTGTTAAAATCCCTCAAGGTTTCATAACAAAGTGAGCTGAGAGGTCTGTTCTCTGTTCACAGATTTTGGACACCCCCATCCACTGAAGTCCTGAAATCACACAGCAACACAGATGACAGAGGGCAGCCTCTGGTCTAGACACTGCCCATTGACCAGAATGAGCAACAAAAATTAAATCACAGTCACTTTTTGCTCCAGGGATGAAAACCAGCAATGTAAACCCATCAATACACAGCAGCAACTTTAAACACACTGGCAGTTGTAAAATGTCCAGCCTTAGAGCTGTGAAACTCATCATCAGGCAAAAGATGTTTATCTTGCTGTGTTCTATGACAGATGTTTTTTCCCCCCCTAAATTTCTCATATCTTATTAGATTTTAGCTCCCATTATAGCAAGGACAATTTTGTATTGGGGCAAAATTAATTAGTTTGGATCAAAGTAAATTTCTCCTTGAAATGTAACACTAATGAGTCTCATCTGCCTGATTAGAGAGCTTTGCTTTTAGGAACACTAGGTACAAAATTTTATTTCAGACAAATAAACCATTATAGGATTATTTAAGGTTGAAAGCATTAGCTAAACAGTAACCAGGATCATGAATAAAATATTAGGGTGGCAAACTGTGAGCAGACTTAAAACTGACAAGAGGATGCAAGTGTAGACCAAAACAGGCTAATGAGGATTTGTCAAAGAGGTGCAAGCAGAGCTCAGTGCAATTCACAACAACATATTTAATGAACTGACACTGTGCCTCCCATCTATTCACAATTCTTTTCACCTATTCATATGCTTGTAGGGACTAAATGGAAAAGAGTTACGATTGGAAAAGACCATACCAATTTTTAGAAAGAAAATATAGGGGAAAGTTGATTCTGGATGAGTCAAACTAATCTTTAATATCTGGCAAACTTCCTGGGCAAAACATTTGCTTATTTTTATATCTTATTTTAGTCAAGAACAAGTTGTATTAATCAATGTTGGTTTTGACTGATGTAGGAATTATTTCAGAGAACAAAGGGGGTTAAATAGAATGGTTACATATTTCTCATTTTTATTAAGCTTCTTCACCTAACTCTCTTTCTCTTACCCCACTAATACAAACAATTAAAAAAATACAAGCTAGAATTCAATTCCCGAAAGACAGGGGCAAATTCACCTGAAAAAACACTTGGTAAATGTAGTTATCAGAGATTTTCTGGTAAATTTGGCATAGCACACCATAAATGGCATCTGCACAGCCACGTGCTGGGTCATTTGTGAATGACAAACACATGACACAAGCACATGCAGTACAGTATAAGGGAACTGCCTTCCCCAAAGGGACCCTCCCTCCACAAACCTCTCCAGCACAGACACAAGACTAGGAATGAAGAAGTGGTGCTTGGAGAAGGCACCCAGGCAGGTCCCAGCTGCTGGCAGAATCAGCTCTGTGTGAGAGGAGGCAGGAAGCCCACGACTGGACAAGGATATGCTTTGACACAATGTCTGTGGCCAAAGGAACCACTGTAAATTTGTCAGTGTGCTCTCAAAGCCACCCAGGCAGGCACTGAGCAGTACAGCTGAGCAGGCACTGCCTCTGGCTGCTAGAAAACCATCCAGACCTGCTGCAGAATCACACTGAGGCACCGAGGGCTTGCACAGCTCTAGGCAGTTAAAAAAAGCCTTTGGATAAACCAAGAACTGAATTCAAACCTCTTTTGCCTCTGTTATGATAAGGTTTCAACTCAAACATTACCACTTTAGTTAAAATTACCTTGACCTGCAACAGGCAACACTGAAACGATGTTTTTATCATTTTGCAACCTAACACTGGAATTCAAATTTTTAAAAACTCATTTCAAACACCCATGTGTCATCTTCTTCTGATGCCATGCATACTGCACCTGTGCATAATATTCCTCCTGCCAGCCTTCTGCATTAAGTCAACAACAACAACAACAACAAAGACCACTGTGCCTGTTATTCATAAGCTTTTTGTTACCTCATGGAAGAAGCAAATGGACCCAGAGCATGTGTGGGAAGGAAGACCTTTGTTTAATTTAATTATATTTACTTCTTTCAAGTCTAAGTAAACTCAAGGATCAGCAGATCAGAACTGATTAATTAAATCATGACAGCATTTCCTTTACCCTGTGTGGGAAATCACATCATGCTGTGTCACATTCAGCAGCAACAAAGCACCTTCAATCTTTACAACACTGTGGACAAGAAACGAGCCTGCCTCCCAGATGGCACTGCAGTATTTAGAGCTCTTCTAATGCAAAAGCTGACAGCTGTGGAGCAGCACTGTGGTTATTTTCAGTATTTCCATCATGGGGTTGACTTCAGATCTTCTGGTTAAAGTTCCTGGCAACGCTGCAATAAAAGATCTGGTTCTGATACTTGCGTTCATCACTGAGTGCTGGACAAGAGGGAAGTGAGCAAGGTGGGCTCAAAAGCACATGTGCATAGACACACTGCTGGATGCAGTCCTCACCCAGCTGCTCTGGTGTCCAGAAATGCTGGAGAAGCAGGAAAGCTGCAAGAAATTTGCCTCTCAGGGTTACCCCTCGCTCTTCTTGCTTGTGTCTGTAAGCACATGGACCGTGCGGGAATTGGCCTGGACAGCTCTGACCCCTTTCCAGAACAACTCAATGCCTGTATATTTTGCATCTATCTCCCATCTTCTTTTAAAATTGTGAGAATCTCTCCAATAAGGGAAGAAGGAAAAGGACAAATCTTCCCTTCGGGACTTTCCCATGAGAGCAGCTCACATTACACAGTGCCAATACATTAATGTCTCTCAAAGACTTTCCTTGTACCTACATAATTTGTCAGCTCATCAGCAATTTCCTGTGTTTCTTTTTGTCTACTCACAAATGCTTTTTATCTACTAACCCACAAAACCAGACTCCTCCCTTGCTCTTCCATGTTTTTTTCATTAATTTTTCTCTTGCCTATTATTCCAGCCTTTTCTGTCCACTACTGCTCTTCTTTCCATTCAGCCAGTGTAATGGCTTCCTCCAAAATGACAAAAAGGAGCAATTTTTCAGGTTTTTTTATTCCCACCTAATCTGAAATGTTTGTCCTTCTTTTCTACTCTCTTAACCTATTAAATCGAAATCTTCACTAATCAGGCTGGCATAAACTCAAAATGTCTTCCCATGGTTTCTGTGTCCAGCCTCTACACCTGACTAATGAAGAAACTCTCTGATGTTGAATAAAAGAGTTTGTGCACTACAAAGAAGTTTCAATGGAAAATGAAACCTTTTAACATCACTGGCTAATTATAATGCAGCACTGTGGCTGTACTGCAGGGCAGGATAAAAGTGTGCACGTATTTCCTGTGTGTTTCAATATCCTCCTATTGACAGAAGATAGGGTGACTGGTCTACTACTGGAAGCCAGGAAATTATTTTTTCTGATTTCATTGGAATAATTGACATAAGCATTTCCTTTCTATGTAAGGTTAACAGATGGCTTGTTAAAGTTACATCTTCTTTAAACAGAGCTGTCGCCAAAAATTATATACATGACAACAAAAATAATATTGATACAAACTCACTGCAAAATTAAAATGAAGTTTGCATAACCTAAAGCACAGAATAAATAACTGCCACTATTGCAACACAGAATACCAAGGTGCATTTGCTCTTCTAAGATTTCCTTGGAAACTGGACGAAGGGATATAAATTGGGGAAGTGTCAACATGAGACTTAAGTTACCATGGGCACAAAGATGCAACCAGTCACTGTGCCTGTGCCAGGAGCAGGCTGCAGGCTGCTACAGACCAGTGGGCAACACAAACACCAACCCTGCAGGACTCTGCTTGCACATCTTGCCTCTGTCATGCTCAAAACCTATGCCAGGAAAGGGCTTGCAATACCTGACTGCCTCACCTCCATCATGATTTGGCTCCTTGAAGCCTCACCTAGCCAGTAAAAAACAAGGGGGAGAGTGGTTGAATTAAAAAAAGAAGTTTAAAAAAATCCAGCAATACTCATCAGACCACCTACTGTGGTTTTTAAGACCTCACGTTCACCTTAAGCTTATCTCATTTCCATAAGAGCAGGAGAAGCTGCAATGGATATTCAGCTTTAAAAACAGAAAACGTGATCAGTATTAGACTACTGATAGATGACTGCACATCAGCTATTCCACCTGGACACATCTAGAATGCTAACATAATTACTGGTATGTAATACTTTTCTCCTTCAATGTCACACTTATTATTTATCTATCCTCTTTGTCAGGATTTTTCCAGGTTTTCCCTATGTTCCTTCTTCCTCCAGTACCTCTTCTTCATCTTTTTTCTTTCTCTACTGTCTTCTCTTCACAGCCTCCTACCATCATTACATTTTCTTTGCAAGCTCTTTCCCAGTAGCCTTTGTATGAAATTCAGCTCTCAGACTTTACTGAGCCATCACTGAGACATGCAGCTCACAGGCAATGACCTGGGGGAAAAAAAATGGAGCCCCACTGGGTTTTCCCTGGGTTCATTCATTTTCTCCACAGTAACAACTCAGAAGCAAACCTGTTCTCTTACCCATCTTAGATGTCAGCTCCTTGCATTATAAAATGGGGTTCTTTTTGCAAAAGTGATTCAGGGTGGGAAACAAAAGGAGGTGTAAGAGCAGTCTTTCCCACTACAGGACCTCTGTTGATAGCTGTTGGCAATAACCTGGTTTGTTTTGCCATGCTGGTGATGTCAGGTTCGCTTAGCCCACGCCCTGTCAGCTCTGACTGAGGGGCTTTGCTCACTGCAGGGCTGACACACATGGCTGCCAGGGCTTGCCTCCACATGAAGGGGTCTTGGGAAATTGTATAACATCACAACAGACTGGTCCTTGCCCCAGGTGTATCAGGTTCTTCCTTTCTCACTGACTTTGGCAGAGCACGTGAATTTCATCATCATCGGCAACAAAGCAAAAAGTAAATGACGAGCACTGAAAAAGGACATTTAGTTTTGAGGGGGAAATAAAAGGGTGCATTAGGGAACTGCTGTAACCAAAAGATTCTGCTCTAGGAAAAAAAAGGCAAATTCTTCAGTGAAAAATAGAAGAGAGACTGCTGCTTTTGTAACTCCCAGTAGCAGCCAAAATAAATGTAGTGAGAAAGAACCAGATTTTCCAAACAAAACCAAAGTAACACCTCCATGCCTTTTAATGCAAATATAATAAACTATTAAGATACCTCATTAGAAATAAAGATTTTTATCTTTTGGATTCCGCCTAGTTTCAGTAACAGGTGTTTATAACAGGGCAGTTTCATCCTACAAAGGACTCACCAGAGCACTTAGACAAAGTATGGACTAAAATAGTAATGACAGAAAATTAAGCAAGCAGAGTGACAGGGATATGGAGAAGCACAGAAAAGAGCCTTTTAGGTTTCATGGTTTAGCCTACCAGAAAGGACTGATTTGCATCATGGATAGTGGGCAAGCATTAGGGTATCAGCAACCACCTCCTTGCACTGCCAAAGGACTAGGTAAAGCATTTCAATGGCACTGTTTTTTTTTTCCCATGTTCTAGATTTCTTTGGTTTTGTGGTGCTTTGTCCCACCAGGAAAGAGTTACAATGTGGGATAAAGATGCCAAATGTGCATTAAAGTCGAGTCAACAGAATGTTAGAATCCTATCTTTGAATGAAATTATTATATGGATCTATTAAGACTAATATAAAATAAGGCCTTCCAATCTGCTTTCTGCCTTAATTTTCTATGACTGTTCTCATGCCACAAGTCACATCCAGCTCTGTCCAAGCAGGATTGAGTTCCTGCTGCTTTAGTTAATTAATTCAGATACCTACTTTTGTTCAAAGCAGCTACAAATATTTCTCATCTCTCCCCAAAGCAGGATGTTCTGGAGTTAATCAGATATTTCATCTGGAAGAAAGCTCTCACCTGCTTGTAAATAAACAAACAGATCACCATTCTGAATCAACTGGCCTAGAGAACTCAGGCTTGCCAGGAGTGTCAAAACAGGTCTAGGAGAGTGAATTAAAAAAACAAAACCAACAAGCTCAAAACCCAGCCACTACCCAAGCCCTCCCTGCCCCTGCCCACAAAACCCCAACCCCACCAAAACTCCAAACACGTGCTGCTCGTGAAGCACAGGCCAAGGGAGGTCCCTGCTGGCAGAATGATGAAACACACCTGCACCGGTTCCAAACACATCATTCACCTACTCCCACCAATACTTTCTTCCCTCTCTGAACCCCACAAACACGGCACAGTTACCTTGCATTTACCCTGGCACCAGGCTCTCACTCCCCAAGGCAGCACTGCACAAGGGCTGGACTAAGAGGGAATCCCAATCTCCGCTGTGGTTATCAAGGATAAAAATTCCTAGCATACCTGAATTATCATCCTGCTGAAGCAAGGCTGACTGACCATTCCTGCAGCTACTTCTGTTGCAGATGAGCAGGAGGACGGGACTCACCTGGGCTCCCACATGTCGCACTGACATCAGTCATTTTTTCTGTCGCATGACAGGCACCAGATATCAGTAACACTTAACAGTTCACCAGCCAACACTGGATATTGGCGTATTGAAAAGGAGAAGGAACAAAATTAAACAACAGATCCCGTCTTAGCTTTTTTTTTCCTATATTACATTATATGGCTACTGCAGAATTTCCATGGTAACAAATTTCAGGAGATTCACACCAGAAATAATTGTTCACTATGGTGGAAGACATTTATGATACAGCTAGGGACAAACTAAGCCCAAAAAAAGTTTATGGGATGAGACACATGTTAACTTCCAGACCATAAAAATTACTGTGCAAAAAAAGCAAGAGCTAACATAAATATCCAATGAAGGAAAACATATTTTACAGCACAAAGACATTATGAAGAGGTTCAACTTTCCTCTTACAACTGACACGCTGAAGAGTAACAGATATTTCCAGTGGCTCAGATAACAAATTTAATTGACACCAGAATGAAGGAAAGTATATAGGTAGTTTTTTTTACAAAAAAGAAGCTTTATTACAAATCTGTAGGTTTAAGAAAATATCCCAAAACTGTCCAGTAGTATGAAAAATGCTGTTATCTGAATCACAGTCACCAGTTTTCTCAACAAACATAGCATACAAAAATTGATATAAACCACAGCAATTCTTTTTGGTGACACAAGTCAGGTATTTGCAGTTCCAAATTCCCTGCTCACAACTAAGATGCTGCTGGCAGGGGGATGATTGAATTGCACTGTTTTTGAAAACTGCAGGTTGGGATGGAAAGGTTATATATACATATACACATACTGTATTTTACCACATGGCCAGGTAAGTCTGGTAACATAACATGGCCCAGCACAACATTGAAGTCTGTAAAACCTGGAGAGACAGGGAATGTGTGTATGTGACATTAAGTTATTCTGGTTCCCATTTGCTTTTACATCTCAAACCTTATAAAGACCAATTGTTTTCCATTCTCATTTACAAAAACAGGGAAGTTGATGTACTGCTGTGCTATCTCTTCAGACTCAGAACCTCTCAGGTGCACTGCATGCAGATACAGGATCTAAAAAGGCAATGCAGTTAAAATATCCTATAATGAAAGTGGGAGTTTTAGGAGATTATACTCTGAATTTCCTGCAAGTGACCTAGCACCCTAAGCTCCCCCATGGAAAACATGTCATTTGTCACGCCATTCTGAGATAATTCATACAACAAATCAAGAAGGAAAGAACTGATATATTACTCTCCTAAACTGAAGCACAGACTGGTGTAAAAAAATCCAAAAGGTCTGCAAGAATACCAGGGATTGAATCCAAAGCTGCCCTGACACTCATAACTGTGGTAGTTACCTGCAATGGCTGCAAGCTGCAGCACAGACCATTGGTAACAATATTCTAAAATCCTTTGAACTGCATAGGACTGAGACACCACAGCTCAGGGCTGCAGTAAAGATGATGCTTCAGTAAAAGTGTGAAGATTTGAAAAGAGCAGAATGAAACATTTCTGTTACAGCACCTGCTCAAAGTATCAATATGATCTAAAAAAATCCCCAAACAACTCTATAACTGTTTTTATCAGATGCTTGAGGGGGATTTCTATTGAGCAATCCTCCTTTTGCCAACAGCAACTTGAAAGAAACGAGCACCATGTTAAAGAACTATGCAGTGCATTTCATTCATTTTGCTGTTTCAACTTCAGTTGAAAAAGCATAGAATTGAGAATTATTCAAAGAAAACTACTCTGCAGGAGAGCAATTAGAAATCAACAGTCTCTCATTACCAAAGCAAACAGGATGGAAGATGCAGAAGTGATTTACAGTCATTTCCTTCCCCTTGCAGAACGAGGTTAACCCTAGGTTAATCAGGGCGACCTGGAACATTTCCTAAAAGCCACCTGCTGGTAAAGAGGTTGCCTCATTCTCCTGCATTTACTGAAAACTTGATTTCTGAAATGCTGCAATGAAACAGTCGAAAATCTTCATTCCAAGGAAGGAAAATATTTCGTGTACATTCTTAGGTGTGAACCTTCAGGCTTGGGAAACGTTTTTCTAGATTGTCAGCAAGTGTCTGATCAGCCTCACGCAGGACTTCAAGGAAACTCTCCACCTGGAAATAAATAACACACACAAGGAGAAAAAAAAAAACAAAACCAACTTGCATGGAACACAGAATTCTTGCAGTGGCACAGGGGTTCTTCCTACTTCTGTGCTTTCCAAATATGAGCAGCCAACAAGAGCCACTCTAATGAATAATGGAAAATGCCCCACAGCAGTTATTTTCCTCCTAAACCCCACAATTCCAGTTGGTCTAAATTTTGAAACAGTTCCACTTTGCTCAAACCCTTATTTTCTTGTTTTAAAAAAAACACAGAAACTCTTCTCACCCAGAGAAAAGCTGCCTATGAAAAATATTTAGAACAATTCTTCTATAAAAATATACAGGACAAATTTTCAGCTAGGATAAATTTTCAGGCATCCATTCACATCAGCACAGTTTTGCCCTTGCATCAGCTGATGATCTCAGCAAAGCTCTGGCTGAAGTGAGGCAGAACAGACAGAGGGGATAAGACTGTCTGGCACTGGATGGTGTTTTACCTGTGCCTGAGCAATCCTGCCCTCTTTGTATATCAGATTTGGAAAGACCATCCAAGAAGCATTTTTTCAGCTGTGTCACAGACCTTGTCACATACTCACCGAAGCAAAATACAGAGGCAAGAGGTTCTGAAAAGCACAGGAACATGTCTGTTCATTCAGGTGTCCCTGGTGCAGTCCTTCTAAGGTATTCTCCTGGAAAATCAGAAATATAACCAGTTGTTGAAAAAACAAACTCAAAACTGTACACAACATCTACGAATGTACTTTGTTCTTAAAATGGGTAAAACAATCAGAACTCACAGTTCTCAAAGAAAATCAGACACAGGTGATACAGAAGGCAGTGAAAACTCACACATCACAAGTCTCTTAACCTGAATGCTTCCATAATTAAAAAGTCCAGCTGAGAAGGTGAGATTATATATTAACAGTATTTCCTTTTCTTAAATAAACTTCCATTCAAAAGAAAGGGAAACATATATGTACAGAATTCATCATTCTTGGCACACACCTCAGAAAACCTGTGTTCCTCCCATCTCCCACACATGTTGCTACTTCTGGTTGATTCTCTAACTAATTCCCAGTTAGCAACTTCACTTGCATAGAAAAATGTCCACAGTAATAGTAAATACTTTTTTCTTACCTACCCTGCAGAAATGCCTACTACAGTTTTGTTTATTCTTACCTTGGTTAGTTCTTGAAGCATATTGGAAAGTAATTCACAGCAAATATCCTTCAAAATTTTTAAATGGAAATCTTCATCGTTTACATCAGTCCTTCCAGTCTTCTCTTGCTCAGACTCCTTGGAGTTCTCAACAGCTCTCTTCCCACAGCTCTCCATGTATTGTAAAATACGAATCAAGCTCCCAATCAGTGGCATATCTTAATACAAAGTAACAAGAACAGTGAACTTTAACACTGAAAAGTCTTGTCCATCCTTTCAAGCCAACAATTTTGAAATACACCATCAGATTTTACACAAAAGCCAGAGGAATGTATATTCTGAGAGCGTTGTGCTTTGTTAATCAAAGACAGTTTTAAAGAAGCAAGTGAAAACGTAGTAGAAAACACAGATATTTTTTTCTGAAGCTGACCTGTATCTATAAAATCTATAAAATCTATATGCCGGTGTAAGAAGAAGGAAACTGTCTTTAGAAGCACCCAGTGAGGGCAACATGTTAAATTTGCATCCAAATAATCCTATCTGACAAACCAAACTGCACAGCATCTTTCTGCTGCAGGTCACCCTGACTCATATTCTCAAGACAGGCTTTTAATTATAAAGAATTGAAAACTAAGAAATGATAGAGGGATTTAAGTAAGTGCAGAATGTCCCCCTACTAAAAAAATAAAAAATTACTGCATAAAAATATATGTACTATATGTTATGTATAAAATAATAATGCAATCATGTATTACTGTATTTTAGCAAAAATGAATTCTCAATTTTCACTAATTCACCAATGGAGAAGACTGAGCAGAATCTGTAGATTCTGGTACTTTAAACTGCTCAGAATTTACAGCCCACCCAGTAACAGAACTTTGGGCTAGCTGTGATTTTGAGTAACTAGGGAAGAGTCTTACTGTATGCAATGTCACTGATTTGAACCACTTTCCACACCCACATAAAGCCAAATGTGAATATTAACTTTTTTTTTTTTAATAACAAAAAAGTATGACTTGCTTTTCCTCATCCTGGTGTATCCCTGCTCTGTCTGTGAAGCAAACATAGCAGACAGCACGGACAAAATAGAGGCCAGCACAGTCTTCTGCTCCTGCACAATGATGGGTGGATCATCTGGCTGGCAAAGCTCCTGGCAAACAAGGTCATAAAGCAAACTCCAAGTCTCTTTTCCTCCATCAGGAGCCTGCACTTGAGAAAGAATGAAAGACAACCCACCAACAAATTTAATCCAAGTACATGAATTCCTGTGGTGATCCAGAAGTTATATAGCCTCTCTTGCCCCCCCCATTACATATAGCAATTCCAGGCTCTTACCAATAGCCTGGATACCCTCATCCACCGTGGTCAGGAGCTGCAGGATATGCATATAAACATCGAGTCCTTCTGGGTTATCTGATCTACACAGAACAAACATCAAAAAGACAAATTAGGTGCTGCTTACTGAGCTTATATTCTGTGTTTGATCACAGAGAAGCCCATCACTGCGAGTCCCTCTGCAAACTAACACGTCGACTCATTTCAAACCATAAGTCCAGGAAAACATATCCCAGTGATCGTCAAACTGTGCTGTTCCCACTAAAAGCAAGATGTTTGGGCACAGGCCTTATAAGGTTATAAGGAACCTCCCCAGCCATGAAGCCAGAAAGAAATCTCCCATACCGGACTTGCTTGGCTGCTTCAAGTATACAAGGCACAATCTTAAAGTCTGGAAGTTCCTCAGGGGAATCATCTACAGATGGTGCCACAGAACAACAACTGCCATTTTTGATCCAGTTTAACATCAGCTCTTCATCCAGATCAAAGAGCTTGTCCACCACTTCACCCACTTTCACCAGCAGGTCAACTGTGCAAGAGAGAATATTATTTTTATTTCAACAAGACTAAAAATGAAAAGCAAAAATTAGCTCACAAAATGGTAGTATATACAAGTATTTGGAGTAAATTCAGGACTGAAATAAATTCATTTTCTTTTGACCCACTACTGGTTGCTATGTTTAATCCCTTTATGTGGCCAGGTAAAGAGTTTGATAGATATGGATTGTTGGAAAGCCCAGTGACACCTTCTACCTTGTCAATGCCACATGTGAAGCAGTAAATTTACTCTGCAAAGAGACTCCATGTTCCTGAAAGGTCCTAACTACTGCTCCTGAAGTAAAACTTTTCTAGATTTGTTCCTAGATACACAGTTTTATGCTAATCTTCCACTTGCCAACCTGTATTTTACTCAAACAGATCTGTTACTTCAATTGGATGGAGCAGTATTTCTGAGAATTTGCATTTAAAAAATTGATTAAAAAATTGGAAAAGCTGTATTATTAGGATTCCTTGAGAAATGACAACAGCTGAGCTGGATGTTAAACATAAATGCTATTCCAAATATTTCCATTTTTAGGTTTTTGCTAAATTAGTGCTAAGAGAGATTTGTGTAGCACTGTCTGCATACCTGAAGCCTGCACAGTATTCAGCTACCAGAGTAACTGAACCATTCCTCCAGTTCACATTCGACAGATATGGTAGTTTTAAAAATAGAAAACCCATATCTGACTTGAAAAAAATAAATTAAATGAGGTCTTGTTTCAAGTTCAAAAATTACGTATGTATATCCTTGAATGAGGACTATGTACTTTCTTTTATTGTGGCAAATAATTTCTTCAATTAAACATACTTTGATTCCTCACCAGAGCTTTCTACTTTCTCTATGAGTGCTTTTCTGGTTGGTTTTATTTATATTTATAAACCTGCAAAGGGAGGGCAAGTTTGTTTTGGTGTTCTTTAAACTCACAAGGTTTCCTTTATTTTATAGAAATTCACCCAGCTGAAAATATTTGTCTTTGAAATTGCAAACTTCAGCTCTTATTTTCCTTCTGCAAATACCCACAACATCCCAGCTTGTTTTGACAACTTACCATTTGTGGAGCTGGACATGATAAAGCAAACACAGTCGTACACAGAAGGATTTTCTCGGATCCTCTCCACCCAGACATTGGCCACCTCAGGCTGGGAGAGGCAAGTTAACAACAACCTAGGCAAGAATTCCCCATTTAACAAATCAGAAGCCAGTTCATTCCTTTGTGCAAATCCAAAACAATGACAGTGGAAACAGGAATCCACTCACAGCAATTCCACAGTGATTCCACAACAATGCACAAACAATAAAAAGAAAGGATGAGAGGATAACAAAATAGTGAGCCCACTTGTCAGTTTTCTCCCCGGGCCTCAAAGCACAGCAGAACCACACTATTGATGTACTAATTTCTGAGCTGTCCTACCTGCTTGTTTCCAGAAGAGTTGGGGAGTCTGAATCACACAAACGTTGCAGTAACACTTGGCTTTAAGGAGAAAATGCAGGGAAAAAGAGTTAGCAAAATCCATATTTGTTTTTTTTAAGGTATAAAAAGGTTAATTGCACAACTGCAGCCATGTTCTAAGATTAAAGCCAGCTTGTCCTAACTGTGCATGCACTTCCAGTATCTCAAGACCACCAAACTTAGAAACTAACTTGACTGGTGATTAAAAATCTTCAAAAATAGTGGTCTGTGTCCTTTCTTCCTTTCCTGAGCACTTTCCACACAAACATGGCCAGCCAAAAGTTATGAATGAAGATGAGGCTAGGCAGGCAAGCTTAGATCCTTATCTAACATGAACTTCCTGACTGTGAGTCCAGGCAAGCAGTACCTGTTTATACACAAAGCACACAGACACTTACCCAAGATTCTCATCTTTGCTAATGGACATGCAGATGTCCTGGAAACAGGCCATATTCCCTAATATTCCCACACAGATTTCCTGGAAAGTCAAAATACAGTATAATGAGACAACTGCAACTCCACAATTTCACTTCCAGAGTGGTAAGACAAAAGCAAGAGAGGTTCAAAGATGTTTTCCAGTTTGATTTTCAAGCCTGTGTGACCCCCTGATTTCATGACAAAGATACAAAATTTTCCACAGATTCCATACACACTTTTCTGTTCTATCAGACTAGCCTACAACACACAGGTACTGTGCACATATTTAGGTGTTAGGGTGTCCCTTAAAAGCAAATGTATCTTGAAATCAGCTCTGCTTGCCTGTATACTGTTTTGAAGCTAATTTGACAGCCCTGTTATTAAAGCAAAAAGGGTCCTAAAATGAAAATATCACTACTTAAATGTGACCCTCACTAATATTCACTTGCTCACAAAAGAAAGGGATCTTAATACAAGCTTCCAGCCAAGCCCAATTTCTGATTAAAGAGAAATAAAATAAAATAAAATAAAATAAAAACTCCAAAGCAGTGCATCCCATTAGGATATTCACACCAAGATAATCATTAAGAGGGTGCACATCTGTGTAAAGGGGACCATGAGAGCTCTGAAATACCTGCAAGTGATTGGTGCTAAAATAAAGTGAATCATTAGTTTGCAGCAATTTAAAGTCAGAAATCAACTCTCTCCACTAGGGTTGTTTTCTTAATTACTAACATGCAAATACTTCTGCTAAATTACAGCGGGCACTCCAGCAAACACTATTTCACAAAAGTGACTATGACAGCCAATTTGCACTCACTTGTAAATTTGGGTTGCAGTCTCCAAAGACAAAGTATTAAACTTTCAAAGCTCTATTCGTCTCTACTCATCTCTTGGAGTAAACTATCTTGTAACTTCTCAGAAAGAGGATTTACATCAATACTGAGTATCTTTTGAAAATCCTATCTTGAGTCCTGCAGTGCATTGTGTAGCACAAGCTGGAAATCAGTGACATCAAAACAAGTGGAAAATTAAAAAAAAAAAAAAAAAAATAAAGTATTGGTGTCTTAACAATTGCCAAGACGACTTTTTGTGTTTATGTCTCATTATCTTGTTGTGATTTGATTGGTAATAAGTTAATTTCCCAAGTGGATGTCCATGACAAATCACAGCAACTGGTGAGTGATCTCTCCCTGCCCTTATCATGACCCATGAGCCTTCTGCTGTGTTTTTCCTCCCCTGTCCACCTGAGGGACATAGCAGCTTTGGTGGGCACCTGTCCTCCAGCCATGGTCAAACAACCACATTTTCACAGGTCTGACTAAACAAATTCATGACCATTCTGTTCAGTAATTATGAAACAAATCTAAAGGAAAAAGAGGCCAGACTGCTGGGTTTTGTAACAGGTCTTATAACTATGTTTGATAAACTCAGTCCTTCATTGTTGTATCTAGATGAGAATGTGTAAGCAGACATGTACCAGCTTCAGCATCACCACAATTCTTACTGATCAGACCATCTTAAAAACAGTGAAAAAGCATTTTACATTTGATTTTGGGCTTTCTCCTGATTCCCCTTTTACATTACACATGCAATGAGAAAACAGACATAAATGTAAATGCATGTATAGAGCTATCTACTGTTGCTATTAACACAGGACAGCTTTTTGACAGCCCATACTTACAGTTAGGCGAGGGCATTTGGACTTGGCAAAAACTCCCATGAATATATCGGGGGCATTGAACTCCTGAAGAAATAAAGCAACATCCTGTGGAGAAAGTGAATGGAGAAGTAAATGGATCTCTACAATTTCCAAACACAAAATCAAATGTGTTCTTCCAGCACAAAGATTGGATCAAAAAGATGACAAACTCACTACAAGAAATTTGCCAACACTTAATACCAACAATCCTTGTTTCTCAATAAAAGAAGGCCAGCAAGCCACTCTGGTGATTCAGCATGCCGGTGATTTGCTGTAGAATGAACGAAAAAGTCACACTTGCAAGAAAATGCAAATTGCTCCCTATCTCAACAGAAACACTCAACCAGAATTCAGTTTTAAGGCATGACATTACCATGACATATTAAAAAGAAGCAAGTGAAGGGATTGCCATTAGTGCTTGACAGGAGCACACAAAAGAGGAAATCTCCTCATCATTTTACCACATTAAAAAACAAGATTAGTTCTCCATTTGGGAATAAAAGACCCATATCCCATGTTTATTTAAAAAATCTGAGCAACAAATTGGAGAATAAAATAGTAGTGCTTAAATTAATATATATATATATTAGTATATCTAGAGAGAATTTGTTCCAGCGTTTGAGAATGCTGAGAAAAATACCAAGAAGCTGTGCCACTGCAAGTCTGCAGCTAAACTTTGAACGCTGTTTATCTACCACAGAGAGCTGTGCTTCCCATCAGGACGTATGACAATTCCTGAAGGAAAATAAGCGTGTTTGGAGATGGCATCAATATTATTCCCCTAACCCACATGCTGAAGACACTCGAGTTAATTCCAGCAGCTGTCCTGCCCCTGCTCCTCTTTCCAGCGCAGGCACCATGCGGAGCCCGTTTGGTGCCGCGCCAGCCCAGCCGCGCCGCCTCGCCCTGCCCAAAACACCGGAACGAGCCGATTTCCTGCCTTCTCCCACTGCCAGCGCGGTGCTGGCCGAACACTCGGGGCACAAGGCTCCTACCTCGTCCATCGACATGTCCCACACCTTGCAAATGTCATTCTCCATCTCCTCGTCCAGCTCCGTGCGGGCTCCCTCGGGGCTGGCGGCGGGATCCGGCTCCGCGGGGGCGATGACCTGGGACACAGCGGGGCGGGGGAAAGCACCCGGCTGAACTCCCGGCACCACCCGGGAGCCGCTGGCTTCCCAGGTGTTCTCCCACCGTGACCCCGTGTTTGTCCCCTGTGGGTCCCCGCTGTGTCCCCTCCCGGCCCCAGGAGCGGTCGGGTCCCACCCACCCGGCGCTGACCGATGCCGGGCCCGCCGCCCGCTCCCTCCTGGCGGCCGCGCACCTCGATGAGGCGGGTGAGGACGCTGAAGAGCCAGTGCTTGCTGTACACCGTGTTCCCCACCGCGTCCCCCTCCTCCTCCTCCGCATCGCTGCACGGCGGCGACGGGTTGCGGTCCATGGTGGCCCCACAGCCGTGCGGGCCCAGCGAGGCGCGGCGCGGCCAGAACGGCGCCCGCGGCCCCACAGCGCCCCCTGCCCACCGGCGGCCGCTGCAGCGCCCGGGCCCGTACCGGGATCGTGACAGGATCACAACAGAACCGTGCCGGGATCGCACCGGGATCCGCCCGCCCAGGGCCGCCCCTCCGCTCTCAGAGCACCCGAGGGTCCCAAGGGCCACCCTTTGGCATCCCCGACACCGCCGCCCCGCAGTCCCGCGCGCCCGGGAGGATGGATGCTCGCAGCGAAGGGAACAGTTTTCAGGAGGATTTCTTTATTCTTTATTCCCTGTACAAAGGGAGGTGTGACAGGAGCGCATTACAGCGCTAGTATTTGCTGGGCAGCCCCTTGGGCCGGTAGCGGTTCGGGTCCCCGCCTCTCCGGCCCCACTCGTTCGCCTCCTGGTCCGCCCGGGTGTCCTCGGCGCCTCTACCGCTCACGCCGCTCTGCCAGTTCTCCCGGGCATCGCTGTGGGGAAGGAGAAAAGGCCACTTAAAAAGACTGCATCTAACTCAGCCTTGTGTTGGTTCCTTCCTTCATGTGAAACTCAGTATCCATAGGGCAGCTCGAGGTGAGATGCAAGCGCACACTCGGCCTTCGAGAGCCCGCAGTGGAATCCTAATCTGTTAAATCGGGAAATGAACAAGCAATGGAAGAGTTCCTTATGAGAAATGCAGAGAGAGGAATCTGCCTTCTTGAGAGGACAAGAAGAAAGGCTCACTCTCTCGTGGCACCATTCCTACAGAGACCGGCTGTCCACACTGGAATTACTTCCCCTCCCCTCTGCCAGCCTTCTGATACAAAGCCGAGTACAAGTCAAAAAGGACCTCACTCCAGCTGGAATGCCTGGATCCCTAATAATTCACTGTTAACAAGCCAAGCACGCTCCATTACCTGATCACTCTTGCTGCCCAAGCACCCCCAGGTCCTCTCCGGGCAGCGTCATAATTCCCACGGGCATGGAAATACTTGTCAGCTCCTGTGTAATTTGCCTCACGCATGTCCCGGTATGCTCTGTACATGTCCTTTGCCCCTGAAGGAAGCAGAGAAACAGAGATGATGTGGGCTTGAAAGAGTCACAGCAAAAATCGTTCAGTACCATTTCAGCCAGGAGCTGAAAGGCCCAAGGAGCAGGAACAGAGCGAGGCACTGCTCCACATCAGCCTCTGCGCAGGGCTGTGCCCACAGAAAGCACCTGTGGGGCTGATCAGCAGCAGAAACCAGCAGGGTCTCTGAGGTGGAGCTGTGGATTTCCCAGCTCTGAGGGCTGCACCACTGACTGCTGGGGGAGGGGGTTGCTGAGGGAAGGGCCCCTGGTAACAGCAGCTTACCTCCCACTGCATCCCGGACAAATTGTCCAGCTCGGACTATTCCTTGGACAAACGCTGGTCTCTCAGCACTTGCACACAGAACGGTGGAGAGCAAGGCGATGCAGACCCAGAGCCTCATAGTTCCTGGCCAAGCTGACAGGGAGCTGGGAGACAGTGAGAGAGATGAACAGTTCTGGAGCACCTTTGAGAATTCACCACACCTCCAGCTGTGCCCAGCTGCTGTGCCCAGCTTCTACCCCAGTGCTGAGGGCTCACCCAGGACCCCCTTCTCCCCCTGCCAGGAGTGGTGCCCTCTGTGCAACCACAAGCTCCACAATAGAAGCAGGTGCACATGAGAAACGCACATTTTAGCGCTCCCTGCTGCTTCTGTAACTAGTACAAAGAAGCCCCGTGTGCTAAAGCATTGGTCCTGCTCCCAAATACCAGCTCAAAACACTGCACACAGCTCACAAACTCAGAATGTCACTCACCACTGCAGAACGGCAAAGCCAAAGGAGATGGAGATCGTCTCGTGTGCTCTCAGACTCAGAGGGTATTTATAAGCAATTTAAACCCCTCAAAAGAGGAAACTGGAAAGGATGCCCATGGTTGGGAAATCCCCACCAGCCCTCCCAACACAGAAATCATTACTGGAAACCTGTCCTTGTCCTTACTGAAAGTTCATAGATCTTGTTACACAAGTTTTTAGAGAGTATATGGCACTTCTTCAGCTGTCCTTGGGACTATTTGCTCCTCATAACAACCAGACTGACAAATTGCCTTGAAGGCTGAAGAGTGTTACTGTTTTCTTATGGGTGACACTTTTGCCTGGATCTTGAACTGAACAGAGCTCAGAGGGGAAGATGCCTGGCTGTCTGCACATTGAAACACAAGGTCAAGTCTGTGTCTGTGCACAAGGAATGGTGAGCTGCATTACCAGAAAGGCTGCAGGAGCTGCTAAATGAAATTCCTATGCGTGCTGGGATTGCCAGATGAATTCCAGAGCTAACAAAATGGAAAATGTGAAGCATTGCTCATAACTCCGTTACAAAGCAAACCACATACACCTACATCCCTGCTGATAATGCTCTAACATAGCACAAACACACAGACCAGCAAGAGGCTCTGAATGGTTCATCTTGCCTTGGCTTGCTCTCACAGACCCTTCTCAAGGGACTCGAGCCACCCTGCTGTAACAGTGGCTCTGTGGGGCTCAGGTGGAAAGTTTTGGACGCAGCAGTAAACAGTTTGCCTAAGGGGAAATGCAGATCAATACAGCTACAATTCTCCTGGATTTTAAATCAAATGTCTGGCCCTATTGGCATGGTTCACTATTTAAGTTCCCACCATGCTCTCCTAGTTTAAAGCCTGCTAGCTTCCCTCGGTTAACAATTTTGTGCAACCCTTTCCCCAGCAGAAAACTCCAGGGCTGAGTGCAGCTGCACTGGAGAGTGAGTGTGCAAGAGGTGTTCCCATTGTGTGGCTTTGTTCATGATTTAGCAAGTCTAGGAGAGCACCGTACATTCCCCTCAGAAGAGTTAAGGGTAGCTGCCTCACTTACAACTCTGTCGCTGTAAAAAATTTGCTCCTGAAGCTGTAGGGCAGAGGCATGAGTTGAAAGAGGTATGTTATAGGTAATAAACGAATCAAGCCGAATTAAATATTAAAACAGCAACTTT
>VRYO01001269.1:33784747-33801356 GCA_009812075.1 Sialia sialis | reverse complement strand
AGAAATGGAGGCTCAGGGGAGAACTCATTGCTCTCTAGAACTGCCTGAAAGGGGGCTGGAGCCAGGTGGGGGTCTTTTTCCCAAGTAACAAAGGATAGGACAAGAAGAAGGCCTCAAGTTGCTCCAGGAAACATTTCTTCACCAAAAGCATTGTCCAATGCTGGAATAGGCTGTCCAAGGAAGTGGTGGAGTCACCATCACTGGAGGCATTTAATAGCCATGTAGATGTGTCTTTTTGGGACATTGTTGAGTGGTGGATTTGGCAATGCTAGGTTAATAGTTGGAGGGTTGGATCTTCAGGGTCTTTTGCAACTTAAATGACTGATTTGAATTCCACTGTCCTGAAGTTTGTTGGAGTATCACAACTGATGTCTATGGTCACAGTATACCAACAGGTATAGACAATTTAGAAATACCATGCTTGTAGTTTAACAGCAAGTTCATTTAACAAGTTTGTCTATTAATCAGCATTTTTAACCATAAAGCCACTACTTTAAAATATTTTCCTCCCATTTTAAGACTTGGCGTAGTTAATGTATTTCAAATAGGCAAGGCCTGGCCATATAATTTAAGAAGGGGGAAAAAACCAATGGGTACTGTAACAGACACTTCTATAGCAACAGTAAAGGTAAATGTGATTTACAGGTAAGTTAAACAAGTGTAGACTTAGATGTTGTCAAGAATAGTTTCTCATGTTTCCAAACAAACAACAAAAAAAATGTTTACACCACAATTTAATACTTAGGGGCTCATATCCCTGAACACTTAAGTTATGGACTCGGAAAATAAATTCAGCAATTTTCATCCTGGCAATCTGTGAGCTTCATTTTGAGATAAATACTGGCTTGTTTTGATCTATATTCTACAGTTCAAAACCTGTCTCCAAAGGAATAAGGAAGAACTGTCACTTGCCAGATGGAGACTGGCTCAGTGTAATTGAACTTTTAGACAGGAGTTTGTTATTTTTAAGGGCCTGTGAAATTTAAGAGGCACTTGAATATGCAGTCATTACAGTATAAAACGTTCCCAGAGTTCTCCCAAGTTGTTTTCTATGCTTGCTGAGACCACAAAAACCGGTCACACCTTTCCAACATGGACTGAATCAGTGCTCTGCAAATAAAGCAAAGGGGAAAAAAAAAAGGTCAAATAGTAAAAAAGCTAACAACAGAAAGAACAACAGAGTTTTAGTTTGCTTTTTAAAGTGAAGTTTGTAAAGAACATGACTGCATTTCAGAAGTAACATCCTGGCATCACCATTCACACCTTTGGAAAGAATAGGAGAGATCAGAGTGTGTACAGGCCTCAGCAGGATGCATCTGTTTCAGACAAACAATCTCCTTCACGTATATCTTTAATGTATGATTTCCTGTTTCCTCACTTTCAATTTTAAAATGCCTATATTGCAAAACACACAGTTCTTAAATAATAGGATAGCTTTCAGATGAGTCTAAAACCAAAGGTCAAAATGTGAAGCACTTTATCTTCTTGTTAAGCAAAAAGGAAGCTTAAAGCACTGAGGAGATCCAAAAAAGAATAGTGTGGATTTTCTGCTGACACATCTCTTACCTCTGCCTTTTCTCAGCGATTCTCAGTATCTCACAGACACCAGTAAATCTCTCAGACAATTCTATTGTCAAGCCACACTCCTGCAAGAGAGGCAAGGCACGATTTGGGCCAATGGCCTTGGCCAGCAACAGAGCAACATTTTCCACAGTGATGCAGTCTGGGCAGCTCGGAGCCCCATTGCTGACAGCATTCCCATTCTGTGGGCTGTGGTGGTGGAAAGCTGTGCTGTGATTCTGTGCAAGATGCAGAACAAACTTCCACTCTTCTATGGTCTCTGGAATGGAACCTGGATGTAAAATGAGTTTGTTACATTGTTTGTAAAACAAGGATTATTCTAAGACTACTATATTTAAACTATATCTGTACTCAAAAGGGAAGCTAGCTTTTCTGTTTAACTCTGAAGATTTTAGGAAACCAAGCATTATCAACAAGCAAATTGTGCATAGAAATGTACTGCCCTGACTGACTCAGTGTAAAGATTTAATGGTGAACACATAGCTTCACAATACTTCAGTATTCAAGGCTTTGGATTAAGCCAAGAGACAGTTTTGTTCATCTTAGGGCAGGTGTGAATTTTCTTCTGAGCTCTGCCGTGTGGTACAATACTTTGCCTACCCTAATTTTGGGTGTGTGCACATGCTGTCAGGGAGTTTTGTGCTGTGCAGGAAGGCTTCCTATTCCTCTGTCTGCAATATCAAGGTTAGCTTTTACTCCCAACTGATAAACAAATCAAGATTCTTTAACTTGTAAGCATTTTCTAGCACAACCTATTTCACAAAGTACAGCATGAAGATACAAGAGTATAATACCTATTTATGTGTTTCAAATATGCTGTACCACACACAGGGCTACAAAAACACTTAAAAAATAAAAGTTCAATTCAGCTTTGGGCAAACAACTGTATAAGAGTAGTTCCTACATTACAGAAGTATGTTTACACAGCTTAAGAATCACTAACCATCTTCTCCACTCAACAGGCTCAAATCATCCAAATGAACAATATTAGTAAAGGCTTCCATTCTTCTATCCAGCTCCAGACAGAGAAAAAGATATCCAGGCCAAAATCTTGAATAAGAGAGTAAAGATTTCCAGGAATCAAATACTCAGTTCAAACCAAAGTCAAGAATAATCACATGCTCATTTAAGTATCAGTCAAGACAAAAGCATCTAAATTTAATGAATGTCAGAAACAGTAATATGAGAAATACCTCCCCATTTGGCACATTAAATTGGACATTCAATATTCACCCAAAAGGAAAGGTTTTTAAAAAAACCCTGTCCAAACAAGAAACAGATACAAATGTAAATGACATATATTCTCAGGGTCAGAATACCCACTAATCAAGAATTACTAAGTTCACTCCTTACCCATGTGATTTACAGATGTCAGCCATCTTCTCTTTCATAACAAAATCAGCTGGGAGTTTAATCAAGAGCAGAATGAGCTGGCTGTAGCCCCAAGTAAACAAATGCGATCGTGGCCTATAAGATGAGAAATTTAGTTTTAAAGCATTATTGATTTTCTTCAGAACATTATGGCATATTTATGAAAAGAGAGGAGGAAAAAAATGCGCAGTCTCAGTAGAGCAGTCACTCTGGAAGGCATTGCAAATAGAAGTTATTCAACCCTTTGGTTGATTCTGCTGAACTCTGCAAAATGCTCCAAGGAGTCAGGGATCCAAACTTTCACAGAAAATCTAACTCAAAACCAGTCCTGTTAACTCTTTCTGCTGGACTCCGGATCTTGGGTGAAACCCACTTTACCTGGGATTTCCTTCTTCATCCACAGTATTTGTCCTTTGTGGAGCATCATGAGAAACTGCCAAGCACAACCAATCCAACCGTACAGATTCCGGCTGCAGAAGAGACCTAAGGAGAAATGGCCTGAAAAACAAAGCAGATGCTAAAAAACCCCAAATCCTACCAGTCTTGAATACACCAGATATGGAGAAGCAGAGATTGTGTGTGGACAAATAAAATAAATATTAAGAAAGGAATGTAAATTTGGAAAAGACTAAAATTATTTACATCTCTAGAAACTGAGGCAACCACAGAAAATCAAGTTTACTGGTTGAGTTCCTCCAGATTTGGGGGTATTTTTGGGTTTGCTTTTTTGGGTTTTGGTTTGCTTGGGGTATTTTTTAAACGCCATCTAACCCTGGTAAACTGAACTGCAGACATAGGAACAAAAAAAAAGTCATTTCCATTAAAAGTATTATTTAGGAAATCCCTTTCAAAATAAGATGCTAACCTAACAAAAACTCCAGTCTAAGGCCAGCTACAACTGGCAGAATTACTTGGAATTTAATGCTTAAGAACACCAAGCAGACAGATATAGAAACACAAAAAAAGGTCACCAAAAGCCAAAACAAAAAGAACCACAAAAACCTGCACACAGCTACATGATGAAGAAAGCAGACAGATGAAAAGGATTTGACATTCCCCTCACCTTTTATCCTCTGGTTTTGATTTCACCAGACTATCCAAATATGCTAAAAAGTGAGCTGGATCATTCCTGCAAAGCTGTTTAATATCAGAAGGCAAAATAGATGGGTGGAACTTGATCAAGGGCCGAAGAGCTGTTTCCCCAAATTTTTCATAAAGCCTGGAAAGAGAGAGAGAATAAAAGCTATTTTCAGTTCTCAATAGCAATTTTTTTTCAAGGTCTCCTGCAAGTTCAGTGTAGTACAAAAAGGTGATCTAAGAGATTCCAGAAATCTTCGTGACATGGTAAGTGAAGCAATTCCTGGCAGGAAGTTATGAAAAATGAAGATATGGGTACAAACCTTTGAGCATGTGCCAGCAACAGTGGGCTATCATCCCATGGCCCCAGGTCATGCAGCAGCTTCAGTATTTTCAACATTTCATTTTCATTTGCCATTGCTAAAGCCACTGGACTGTGACAAGTTAGTTCTGAAATAAATTAGTTCACAAGTTACAAGATTTGGGCAATTTTTTTTTGCTTAACATGTCCTGCCACTCCTTTTGTCCTTCTGCTGAATAACAGCTATCACTGCTTTCATGTGAAGTGCAACACCCATCTCAGTCCGGATAAAATGCAGGTATTAATCTCCAGGCACAAGTGCAGTCCAACTAAGGACAAACTGGGAATGCATACAATACTTTCACTTCTAGGGCTCTCAGATTCCAAACAGTGAAGAGATTCCCAGAAACACATACACCAAACACCAACCCTCAAAGCAAGATTTTGTTTAACTGCTCTCTGCTGGAGCAGAATCAAGGCTAAGGCTTTAATTCACTCTTAAAAGAAACAGATAAGGTAGAAGCTGAGTGCAGAGAACAGAAAATTTCTGTTTTCTAATATCATCATGAAGCTTTGGTTCAATAAAACTAAAGAGGCATCAAAAAGATCAGAAAGTACTTCTGTGGAACAGAGAAGCGTGAAGTGATCACAAGCCACTCATCTGCATGGAATCATCTACTCCATTCAGTATTGTCTCATATTAACCACATTCCTTTACTTCCTTTGTATTAACCACATTCCTTCCTTGAAGCGCCTCCCTTCTGCCTTGTTTCTGCAGACTTGTGATTCTAATTACAATGCTTTTGCTCTTAGAAGCTCCTATGTTTGTAAACAGGATCACTACAGTGTTCAATCAACAAGGTCCACACAAACTTAACAGGTTCAAAGTTGCAAAGTGGGAGGAGAACAATCTCTCTCCAAGGAGCCAGCAATTCCTATTTTTAAGAAAACACAGGTTATTCTGAGTTAAAAGGGACTCAGAATGATCATCATGTCCAACTCTTAAGTGAATGGTCCATACAGGGCTTGAACTACAAGGCTGGGATTATAAGCACTATGTTCTAACCAGGTGAGCTAAGTTCTTCCTAAGTATTTGGGGGGAAAAAAAAAAATCAATCAACTGAACAACCCAAAACTAGAACAAAAACTCCCACACACCAAGCATCCTCCCCCTGCCACACTACAGTGGCAGAAGGCAAATCTGCAGACACAACATTGTGAGTGTCTTCAAGGCTTTTTCTTTTTCTCCCAAATAGTGTTATTTTCATTTTAAGCAGCAAAAAAATGTTCATTATTTACCTTTCAATCCTGCAACGTATGTTTCCCATACTTGAGGGCTGGTGGCACACATAGTTAAAATACACTGCTTTACTCTCTTTAAATCCAAAAGGAAGAAGTAGCTTTGCATAAACCTACAAGCCAAGGTCCCTGAAACTGCTGGTGGCAGACTTCTGTCAGAGCTCTCCTCAGCATCACCACTCCCACAGGAAAAGACACACAGCTCAAAGCACAGAGTGCTCAACTCCACCAGATCTTTCAGAACATCAGGTTCAATGGCACATGGAAGAGACACCTGAAAGCCACAGCCCAGAGGCCCTATCACATCTGTACCATTTTCACACGTGGTTTTGCTTGCACAGGTTTCATCAGTATTTTCCTTTTCAATGCAGTCTTCCAAAATACCATTCTGTTCCTTGTCTACTGGGTCCCTGTAAGCTGGAGTCACTTGCAGGTTTTCCTCCAGGATTGCCCTCTGTCCTTCAGCACACACAGTCTTGCTTTTCTTAACAGACAAAGCAGAATTGTCCTTGCTGAATTTTTCTTCTAGATGGACAAGCCATTCCTGTAAGACCCTTCTCATACTCTGAGGCTCTAACAAAACCAGGGGATCCTGGAGCTTGGCTCTGCAGCATAGAAAAAAAGTTTCCTAAGTTGTACAATTATAAGATGCCACAAGTGAAGTTTCAAATATGCTTCGTGTAACTAAAATCCTACACGTGACTTGGAGTCAGTTGTTGGGTTTGTGATTTTGAGTGCAAACAACAGAATTTAGGCTACTTCACACTGTCTACATTTGAGCTCAGCACATTTTGAGCTCCCTAGGATTTCTTTCAGAATGAATTTTTATTCGTGATTTTGAATTTTTTAAACTATGCCTGTACTTAAGACAAAGGGATAACACTGGAAGAGCTTTTAGTAAGTTTTGCTTGGTTTTAAAAAGAGGAATCAAATCAGTCACCAACTGAGATCCTTTCAGGTTATGTTAATAGACATTTAGAGCATGACTCTTACATGCATGTAAAATGAATGAATAGAAAAATTTTAAAAACCAAATAATTTTTTTCTGCCAAAGTCCAACATAACTATACAGTAAAGTTTCTTTGCTTACATAGTTTCTGTTGTTGCAGCCTTGAGATCTCTAAGAGGGTCCTCCTCAGGAAGTTGGCAGTTCTGGGTTTCTGACCTAGAAAATAACATTCATTTCAGTTTTATCTAAAGTATTAACTTGAATTACTTAAGTGAGGGTTTCCTGAAAAATTTCCTCAACACTAATTCCTTTATTAAATATAAAGCTTTCACTTGTAAGAAGGAACTGCTCAACAGAAATTAGGGATAAATTTGGCACATAAAGCAACAGACAATACTATTTTTATGGCTTTCTATAATTGCTTCTACTCCAGCTACAGTAGATTTCTGCAGGTACTGAACAAAAAAAAGTACCATGCCACTGCATGAAAGTTAGTCCAAAATGGTAAATTAGCACTGGAATATGAAATTTCTTAGCTCTGTGTTCATTGCCTCATCAGCTCTAAGAAAGGAATTGGGAAAACCACAGATACCCAGCATAGGAATGAAGGCAGCTGGAAAAACCTAATACCATGTACCTCATTCTGCTTGAAAGAGTTTTCTTCCTTAGGTTGCTATCCTCAGGACATCCAGCAAATACAACTAAGAAAATGTGATTTTGCACTTACTCTTTTTCCTCCTGGGGAGATGCCACTGGATTAAGAGTTAGTTCTAGCAGCTGTTCATCATCCTTTGCTTCATGCTTCCCTCTAGATTCAGGACTTATATGAAGCGTGCCAATCTTTTCTGTGGTTTTGCGTACAAAGCTGGAAACACTAGGAATCACAAATTCAAAAATTTAAAATTGTAAGTTCAGAAACAAAGAAACCAAGCACTCCTTTAATTCAAACCATTGTTTCAGAGACTTTATAATCTGAAGAACTCTTGAGAAAAGGATGAGAGCAGTGATGACCAACAGGAGCAAAACTTACTAAGAACCTGCTCAAAATTCATACTCCAGTCATGATCGTGTTTTCACCACAAAATAGAAACCCAAAGTACAGTAATTTCATGACTATAAGCCGCACCTTTTTAATTGAAGAATCCAGCCTACATCAGTAGTACGGCTAATCATCAGGTGCAGCTTATCTATGGACAAATCCCAGTGAAATGCCAACCCAGAAGTGAGAGCAGGCCAGGGAGGGCGCCTGGGGCTGCCTTTAAAGGCTCCACTGGTCTGTGAAAACTGCAACTTGAGCACCTGACACCAAACCCCACTGGTGCAATTCTGTTACTACTTCATTACTTTGTTGCACATAGATACTTGCTTAAAAAAAAAAAAAAAAAAAAAAAAGCAGCTTATATTCGGGTGAAGCTTATATATGGACAAATCCCGTGGTCTACCTGGCTACCTGGAGGTTTGACTGATAATCAGGTGCAGCTTATAATTGTGAAATTACTGTATTTAACACTCCTGCTGGAGTGGATACAGATTTTGATGTATATTTGCAATTTGTATGCAAATAAATGCAGATTGGCTACATTGCATTTTAAAGCTTTTAAATATAAAACATCTTTAGGAAATTATGTCACTCTTGGTGGTAAGAAACCACTTCACAATGCTTCAAATTAATTCCTCAGATTACAAAGCTCACCAACAACTCAGCAGTCCCTATTTCTTCAGGTATTTTATTGAAGGGAGAGCTCAGTGAACATACCAGAACTCAATTATTTCTACCACTGCCATAAAGAGAACTATGTCAACAAGATTTGAACAGAAAAATAAGCTTCCTGCTTTCTGTTCTAAAATTGGAAAAAAAAAAAACAAACAAACAACAAAAAAAACCCCAACTCTTTATCTTTTACTATAACTAGGTATAGCAAAAGTTGAAACTTGTTGCAGAGGTCAGGAAGGATTCAAATTTAGCAAAACAATTGGACTTTAATGTAGAGAAGGATTAAAGATAAGTTTTTAAAAATTAACTGTAAATATTATAGTATATAATTTAATGATTAATTGCATGCAGTGAATGCTTGAAAATGTAGCTTTCATTATTAGCAGAAACACTTATTACTAGGAAAGTCCTCAAGGCTGCTTATGGTTTAGAAAGAATTCAGAACATTGCCTGTACTTCTGATGTTTATTCTGAGATCCTGACACTGCTGATAGCAGCTACAATTTTTTGTTGCAGAACATGATTTACTGACGCCATCTCTGCAATTTTTAGACCATTGCCAGGCCAGAGACATTTTAGCCAAGTAATTAACATACAACATTTCTATAAAAATGTTAAGTTATGTATTTAACACTGTCTCCTGTGTATTTGTACACCCATCTCCTTATCCCCATCTTTAAAAAAAAGTTTTAAAATACCAATGTGATTTACACATGAAACAGACACAGATCTAACTGCAGCAGATATAAGCTACCAATATTTCATAAGTGCTTGGGAATCAATTAGATTCACTGAAAAGTTCATGTGGGGATAGGACAGACCACTTTGCAAATGTGTTTTAGCAATTTCTACCTGCTTTGAATATTTCAATGTTTGTCCCCAAGCAACATAAGCAAGCCTTTCCCCTAAGATCCAGAAAGGCAAAATCCCAAAAGAATATTCACTAAGTCTTCCTTTGAATACAAACCACAGCCAGAGTTTACAGGGTAACAGTAAACATTCCTAGATTTAACAATTATTAACTGTTGAAAACTGCAGTTGAAGTATTGGCTCCAGTGAAGTTACCAGCAGCTCTTTGTATCTTCACAAGACCCAAGACAAAGATTTAAACTGTCTGGCAAACCTGACTGTATCTTTGGTGTTCCAGTTCAGGTGTTACATGTTTGCAGAACAGAGGATGAACTAAACCACACAATGCTACAAATCCAGGGGACAGAAGAGGGCAAGATGCAATGGATGAGTGAACCTGCTGCATGTTTTACCTTTCTTTGACTGCTTGGAGAGAGACGAGAGGAGATGGGGAACGGAATGACAAAGGAATATTGAATGGGAGAAATGTCTCATTCCGGTCAGCGTCAACCACCACAGATGCATGAGATACATTCTCTGACAAATGGAATTGAAACAAAAAGTCATGAAATAGTGGCCTGGCAAAAAAAAGAATGAAACAGTGAAATGAACAGCAAGTCACTAATATATTAATGGATAACCTGCCCACCATGCTTTCCTTTTCAATACTTAAGAATGCATGGAGCCAGGTTTCAAGGGCCTTTTTACTACCGACTTTGAACCCAGTAAGTCTGCTTTTTTAATAGTGTTTTGGCTTTATAGCAAGGCAAATAATGATCAACAACAGTATGAAAACCATCTTCTAAAATGAGATTTACAGTCCGCTCTGATTAACTGATTTAATCTTGATTTAATCAACTGATTACAAGTCAGTTGTGACCATGATTTCCAAAATCTAAATCACAAGTGAACACAGATACACAAGCCGTGATTAGAGTAGTAATCACCCTCTTATTTGAAAGGACCTAAAAATCTAAGTGAGCCCACAGCTCTGTGGCTTTTGATAAGAATCACAGGAAATACAGTCCTTTTCTCTCCTATATCCCTAACAGTATTTAGGTGTTTTGTTTAATAATTTCCTGATACAAGCACGCTGTATCTTTAAGTGTTGTCAACAACAAAAAAAGGACCATTTTACATCAGGATGATGCTGCATTTTGCAACAGTCAGCAGTAACCACAGTGTTGAGAGGAAAAGATGCTTCACGGCTACAGAAAATCTACCATCAGAATCCCTCTTGACAGTGCCTAAAGGTCACAACTGACTTTACCACTGGCTGTAAATAAGGCTCCCTTTGTTCATTATACAGACTAGAAACCTAAGAACTCATTACATCTTATGTCATTGCGAGCAGGGAAACACAAAGTCCATTTCTTCCAAATACCAAATCAAGTACTTGTGTTTCAAGAAGCATCTAGAACTTCTCTACTTGTAAACAATCAGCAAATTTGCCATCTCTCATGCAACACATAGTATCCTTCTATCTTCTGACATTCAAAAATTAAGTCACCTGAATTTTGACTTTTAATGTTGGAAATCATGCACTGCAGAGTTTCCTCACTTGTTTTTATGGTGATGTAGATAAAGAGGCACATGTACACCTAAGTGTACCTAATCCAGCAGGACAACACTACTGACAAGTAGGGGACTAAATTCCCATTTCTGCAACACTCCCTCCCCAGTGTGGTTTTCTCCAAAGCATCCAAATTCTCTCCACCTTCAACTGGAATATACTCCTTGCAAAAGTTAAAAAACAGCCTCTTTTTATAGGAAATCTTCTCTACCATACTTAGTTCTAAGGCAGCTCCTCACCATCTCAGGTTTCTGCATCCCCCCACAAACCCAACCAGAGCAGCAAACAAGACTCATTACAGAACCCTTTTACTTTCCCTTACCAGAATCCACATTCAGAAATTCTTTTCTGGAACAAACATTACAAAAGGATACTGGCAGTAAACAAATCTTGTTTGAAACTCAATTGACACTGGCATAGACAGCTGAAGGGATTTTAGCAGTAATGTTCAATTACACATGGAGAGGGGGAAGTTGGAATGAAGTCCATGCTTGGTAAAGCCCTCCAGACCTTTTGTTTTGTTTCACTAGGTTTTGTTTGTTTTTAAGCCTGGATTTCTGTGGAGGCAGCTTTTCAACCCAATGGTTCAGGAAGGATTTTGACTAGAAGGTAAGGTGACTGTTTCAACTGATCAAATTACATGTATTAATAATTAATAACTTGATGGTGGAAAGTAAGAGCACAGAGCCAACCCAGTCGAATTCTTGTAAAACATTCAACAAACATGTTTTCATTAAGAAACATTACCAAGTCCAAGTTGCTCATCTTCATGGTGTACAGGAAATTCTTTAAGTCTCTCATCTTCTGAGAATGTTTGACTGTGGAGTGAACACGAGTCTTCATCTGACTGACTGCCCCTTCGACTGATAACGCGGTAGATTCCAGAGTCTAAGATACTGAAGCTTTCCTGTCAGAGCAGGGAGGGGAGTTAGACATCGTGTAAGTTGTACCTCCTTGTTCAACCTTCTGCAATGAACTCAACCAACTGTACCCACACAAATAACCTCAGAGCATTTCCTAATTCACCACCCAGAAAAATCCTATTTAACAGAATACTTTTATCATTACCAGAATGGAAAAAAACAGATGCCAGCAAGTGTGCAGTTCAGTGACTTTAAAAAGATGTGTATGATGCAATTGCTTTTAGGAAAGCAGCCTGTGGAACAACTGGTGTACTCAGTGCAAGGCAAAACCCACATCAGATTTCAGTCCTGCAGCCAAGACTGTCACTTCATCCCTTTGTAGCTGCACACCCAAGAATCTGTATTCCTTCTGCTGGTCAGCCATACCCATCTAGCACAATTACACAACTTGCAAAACTATTTAGTTTTGGGACCAACACACATTTTTTTGCTCATGTTAAGTCTACATGGCTTACATTCACAGTGGATAATGAAGAAAAACTTGTTGACCACATCAAGATGGTATTTACATGACTTGGCTCTTTAAACTTTGCTTTTAAACACCGTTAAAGTGAAAGCAGGAGCTGATATTGCATCAACTATTAAATATTTCCCTTTTCTTGAAAAGCAGCTGTATTTTTTTTAGAAACATGCTTTAATTTTTTAGAGCTTTCTCCTTAACCTTCTTAGAAGTGCAACAATTTTTAAAATAAGGTTAAGATAGTTCTGAGCACTCAGACATTCATTTTTGTCACATAAAACTAGAGTTATAACCAAGACTCTTTACCAAAGCACATTAAAACATTAAACAGAGCTGTGGAAAAAGCCGTCTTTGCATCAATCTTTGCCCACATCTCAGCCATTAGCCCTAAAACAATATGGGAAAGAGGCAGAGGTCTAAGAGCTTACAGAACGTTTCTTACCTCTTCACCCCATCTAGTTTCAGAATGCAGCGTTATGAGCTGTAGTAGACAAGGCAGAAATGCAAGCCTCATTTTCCAAATGAGCAATGAGGTGACTATAAGCCATAAAGACAAAACCTGTAGATAACGTTTTTGGCACTACCAATACACATACATGAGATGAAATACTGCTCCTTCTACTGCTGCATGCAGAATCTAGAGGTTCCAACTTTGAAATCAGTTCTTCCAGTTGCACAATGAGATCTTGCTGGGTTGAAGCATCCAGCTGAGACTTCAAGTGCTCCAGCTTGTCTAGAGGCAAATTTTTTCTTGCCTAAAAGCACCCAGTGAAAGAGAAGCATTATTATTTCTAATGCACCTGTGAAAACAATAGGTATCATATATACAAAATTATTTTCATCCTTAAAGTATAATATTTAAATGACTTTAAAACTCCAACAAAATTAATCCCAGTAACCATGAAATTTAATGGAAGTGGGGACAGGAAAGACAGTGAAGTTGTACTGCACATTTACAAAGAAGTATTTACTCACTCTGCAAGAAACAATTGAATTTTGGAAGAGACAAGAGACCCTGGCAGCGAGGGTCCAGAATCCTCTTCTCATCAGACGCTCTATGCAGCGATCGACCACCAGAAGGGAGAGGTGCACAACTTTCCCATTTGTATGCAGACAGAACAACTCACTCTTGTGAACTGCAACATCCTGAATATCTGCAAAACCACACACAGAGCAACACCTGAAGGACTGAAGTCATTAATCAACATTGCTTTCTGTCCCTGAAAAAATGTGAAAGCATATTCCCACCTGACTGCAAATGAGTGAAAAGCATGAGGGGCATGGGAAAAACTGAAAAAAGTGCTGACCTAGCATCTAATCACTATTAGTGTCAGAACTTTCCAGAGTTGCATTTCTAGAAAACATTCAGAAGATACACTCAATTACCAAAAAGTTTCCTTTCACTCCGAGATGAAAAATTAAAGTCTGATAAAGATGACAAATACATAATTGTTAGCTTTGAAACAGAAGGAAAATATTCACTGGTAGAAAAATAACTTTGACCTTTCAGAAGTTTTCAAATGGAGTACTTATGCTGTATGCAGACACTCCACAACTAAAGTTGCAAACTTAACACCAAAATGGTGAGAAGGGGAAAGACTGACTGACAATGATTGCAGGACTCTGCTTATAACCATACACACAACTGTCAAGAGGATTCACTCATCTGCTAAATAAATATATTCCCTGTATGCAATTTAGACAGGTTTCAGGAAAAAAACCCTCAGATTTAAAACTTTCAGCAGGCAGATTGTCCTTCACAGCACACCTGACAATGAGCCTGAGTAAAGAGAAAAGGACACCACAGGTTAATCACCTGTATCTTAAATACTGTATTTTATGAGTCACTCTACACCACATTTTGTTTATCAAGAAGCATGTTTTCAGATCTATGGCAGGAGAGGTTGGCTGAAGGAGGCAGCGAGATGGTTAATATTCTAGGATATACCAAACAGAAGACAAATTTTTTATAAATATTCTGCAATCCAGTTGCAGAAATTGAGCTTGAAAAGCTTCCACGTTGGTCAAGGACTTCAGGAATGAGCAGTGTAACAGACAATGTTATAAAGCAAAGTTTAAAGAAACTTTAGTTTACCTTTAACTTCACTCCAGAGCAAGACTTGAACACTTTGGGGAAGAAAAATATAAATGCCTTTTTCTGTCCAAGTCACCACACAGTGCTCACTGCAATCAAAGCAGATGTTAATGGAACAACAGTCAATTGTGGTAAAATAGATTTAAAAAAAAAAAATCTGTAAAATATGCAGGGATAGCACTGACTTAAATATAGCAAGTGACATGTGAGGCAGGTTTAGCACGATACTTGGGAAATTCTCACACAAAAACCTGAAGTTGGTAATATAAATTAGGAGAATATACAATTTTTAAGCCTACTTTATCAAAGGAAGCTATGCTGTCAAGTACTCACGTCAAATACAGCAGCTTGGGGAAAGATAAAGATTGTGGAGAGCAGCTGGAACCAGTATAATGAGGATCCTGCCTGCAAAATAAAATTATTATCAACTACATATCAAGCATAACTATAATAAGGTTACTTTCTAAAATTCTTAATCCTGTAAATACATGGCTGGCTTAAATAAATATAGTCTCAGCAGCATTCATTGTGCTCACACAAACACAGCTCCAGAATCAAAGTTTTGGCATTTTTGATAATTACTGCCTACACCTCTTAGAAGAGTCTGTATTAAGATAATAACAAGGACTAACATTTGACTGAGCAGGAGTTTAGTCTTTTCAGCCTTAAGGATGTCCCAAACAAGTTTATCACTGATAACACTCATGTTTCTACCTGAGAGTAACAACAGGAAGAGGGGGTGACGAGAGCAGCTGCTTGAACTGATGTGTGCTTTGCACTTCCCCATCAAAGTTCACCTCCCACATCCTCGAGCCAGGTCGAGCACAGTAAATTAATGGCTGCTGATTCCCACTGTTCTTTCCAACAGGGAAGAAACATGCTCCAAATTCTCCATCCCTCTCTTTATTACCAATCTTCCAGAACTTCTCTCTAGAGAAGAAAAAATACACTTGTTAAGTAAGGCAGCATTAATAAAAGCCCTAACTAATTTTATGTTTTTTCTTGAATAACAAAAAATACTTAATCCTAGCTGTTGAATTGGTTTTGGCACTCAAGGGAGAAAAAATGTAATGAATATTACAAAGCCTATCCTAAGTTTATACAAGACAGGGTGCAGAAATATTCATTAGATGAAATGAATTCTCAGATCAAAGAGATTTATTTCAGCAGAACCAGTTGTTCAACCTAGTGATGGGAAGGTGTGAACACTCCCAGAAATCATTTCTAATCACATGAAAAAATAAGACAGAGATTATGAATAGTCAGCATAAATTTATGGAAGGGAAATCATGTTAACAGCCCTCTGTAACAGAATGACTGGCTGGGTAATTGAGGGGAGAACAGCAGATGTTTATCTTGATTTCAGTAAAATTCTTGACACTCCTCCTCCCAACATCTTCAGAAACAGACTGAAGGATTTGGGCTAGCTGAAGAAACATTGATGCCATTTCAGAAACTGTGTGTGACTCTGAAGTCCAGTACTTCAGAAATAAAATAGAACTTGCCTCTCAGTGTCACATAAGTAAGTGCGGGTAAGTGAAGATATGAGCAGTCTTCCATCCAAATAATCAAGCTGAACCACCCGAGAATCTACAGTGGTTATAATCTGAACAGGAAACATCACAAAAGTAGCTGCAGCCTACAGTTTGAAAAGAAAAAAAAAAAGAAAAAGAAAACACGCTGGTCTTCAGTTCAAAATAAAGACTGTTTAATTATGCTAAAATTGCAAAATTTCCAAAAAGACTCATGTACGCTATGAATACACAGCATAAGACAGAGCAGTTCTTCTCTTTACAAAGCATAGAAGTCTAAATACTCCTTTTCCCAAAACCACTACTGAAGACTTAAGAAAAAAAAAAAGTCATATGCCTGTAGCATCTTGATATTTCCTTATAAAGGTGTTTTTTTTTTTTCCTCTAACATTAAGAGAGGGTTGTATTCCTGCTATTCTAAGCTTTGTACTATTTTTCCAATTCGCCCCACAGATATGTTGAGCTAGCAGCTTTATGGAAACAGACCAAAGAGATTAATTGATACAAAAAACTTCCATTGGAATTAGGCTGTTCACAAACTCACTTTCTCTGTTACCCTGTCACAAATTATCCACGTACAATTTATTGTACCAGTGTCTCAGCTTGTAGGGGAGGATGAACAGTCTCAGACTTATGGATAAGAAAATTACAGGGAACTGCATTTGAATTTGCTGTCAGATAGTCACTATTTTTGACAGCTTAGAGCTGCTTTCCCTTCTTAGGGAAGGGAAGAAAATGACAAAGTGCATTATCTGAGAAATCCAACAGTCCTGTTGCTTTAGCAGGCATGAACAGACAGATTCCATGGGTCTTGCCATTTCTTCTCTCTCTTCCCACAGATGACCTTTCCTCTACTCTTTCTTTAAATGTTATAATGGTCTTGCT
>VRYO01001269.1:33760765-33783747 GCA_009812075.1 Sialia sialis | reverse complement strand
AGTAGTGGTAAAAGCTAAAGAACACTCAAGGGCTAGAAACCAGGCTGCTACTGCTAAAGGGTGTGTCCTTCGCACAAAATATAAAGGATGTAGGCTCCATGACCACCTACCATTTATTTTATCTAATCCAGATGTTTAAGAATGAGACCAGCCAAGCAAAATCAGAGTCTGGGACTACTCTCTCTCTGGCCAACAGCTGAATTGAGGACTAAAACAAACAGCTGAACCTGTAGCTGCAGTCTAAGGAATCCAATAGGCTCAGAAACACCAAGACCCTTAACTTTGATATTTGTAAATTCCAAGAAGCAGGAGATTGACCAGTTTGAATTCTGAACATTTGAAAGCATTTTCAAGTTCAATTACTAAAATAGACAGAATAAGGATGGGGGAGCTAATGGGTCAGAATTTCTATAGTTGTCTTAAGAGACTGGTTCTTCATCCCGATGCTTAAAACTACCAGTAAGTCCTGCTCTGTTCCACCTTGCTAAAATAAACAGAGATTCCACACATCACCCCCAGTGAATTAAGCTCAATCAACGTATGCAACATTTTACCTTTCCTTGTTTCGATGTGTTAATCTTGATTGCTGATACTTTTCCCACATGATCGCCTACAAAAACTCGAAGGGCAGCTGTATCCCAGCACAGAGCTGTGACTTTTCTGCCCTTATGCTCTGAGGAAACATAAATCCGTTCTGGCTTCCCACGACGTTCCTGATTCAGCTGCCAGACTACTACAAGGCCTTGGCTACAACAAATTAAAAAAAATACAGTTTGAAAATAAGCCTTCTAATGTTTTATCAGTTAATAAAGATGCATATTCCCAAAGAAAGAGGAAGCCCAAGCAAAGCAGCATGCCTCAGAGCTGGTTCTGTTTTAGGCTGCATGCTTTCAAGAAGTGTCACACTTAGTTCTGGAGAAGAGTAAATGCTGTTCTTTGCACTACATGTATAACCAGCAATGTATACCAGGCTACTCTTGCATTTATTACAGTTGCCAATGAGGATGTGGAAAAACATTTAAATGGATTTTAATAAATATAAGTGGAATTAGCTATCAATTTCACTCTACCATGTTAATGAAAATGCTTCTTTTAATGCTGAAAGACATTTATCATCATAATTTCACATGCATGAGCTCTGCCATAGATGCTCTGTTACAGAAGAACTAGAAAAACTATTCCAGAAAAGAAAAAGTTAAACTGCCTGTGCAGAGAGTTATCCTGTAATGGCCTCTACCAGTTAACCCGGTAAGGTAACTCTGAGTTCTCAGCAGCTTCTTAAAGATATTAATCCAGTGCTCAGGTTTGCGAGTAGGTCACTCACCTGGTGGCAACAGCAACATAGTCTTCATCATGCAAACAACAGGCCACCTGGGAAATGGCACCTTCCTGAAAGCAAAGCATGGGAGTAAGAGCAGGTGAAAGTTATTCTTTTTGTCTTTCCTGGGCTAAGTAAAGGTGGCCCATCCATCTAGTCCAAATTGGAAATTTAGACCCAAATATGGACAAAAGAAACATTGCTCCCACACGTCCACTCACTGCCCAAGTGATGTCGACAGCCAGGTCAGGTATTTGCTACAATGGAGTGAGCACTGCCAGCAAACATATGTACAGTATCAACAGAGCAGAGGAGCACTCTGGATGCTAGGGCCAGGCAACCTTCCCTAGCCTTGTCTTAGAGAGACCTAGCACCCATAACAACTCAGTTTTTAGAGTACCACTTTCTCTGCACTCCTATGGGAAAGCCCATGAACTCCCTATTCACCCTGTTCCTGAGATCTTGAATCCTTCAACAAAGCATTACTGTTCTCATATCTGTCACACCAACTATGAGGGCCTTATCCCCTTCACAAAGATCAAATCAGGTTTATACAACTCATTTGCATTGTCCTTTATATGTGGTTCCTGGAGCACACTCCAATCCTCCCTCTTAGCTTCACAGCTCACAGATGAAATCATGTCTTTCAGTCCTGGCCCCTTGAGTCATTGGACAGCTCCCAGTTATTAAAACAGGACTGCTGTCTCCTAATCAGCACTGCAATGTCTGCAAGATCTGACACAGTCCTCATGCCTACCCCTGGCCAGGAACTCCCTTGTGGGGCACACATTAGCTCTCAATTGTAACATTGTTATCAACTTCCTGTGAAGTATGCCTCATGTTAACCACCCATTACTGATGTTAGCATTCTCAAACTTCTCAATACCATGGCCCTGGGCAACCAGATATGTCCACTTGTTAAACTCAGATGTCCACCAATTACAAGGTTTTTGGGTAGTAGATGTTAGGAATGGGGGTCTCCCATTCTGATACATCTTCACCACCACCGACAGAAGTTTCACTCATTGGAATAGGCTCCCAAATTGGTGGGATAGAGTCTTCCTTACTGCCAGCTTGTACCCCTAACTTCCCATAACAGACATTCCCCTCTTAGAAACATCACCAGAGCCTCATCTGAAGACTGATCTACACAGTCTTCATGTCTGTGTACTTGGAATAAGGGTTGCTAGTTGGACGATGCCAAGCCTACCTTCCTTACAACTCGAATACAAAAGGGCATCACACATATCTGGTGGAAGGTGCAGCCAGTCCTCAACTGAAGTTCTGATTAATAAGTCAGTGGATTTGAGGAGCCAGCTCCCACCTCAGTGTGGTCCACCAGGTATATCAGTCTCTGGATAGTATAAGTCCTGAGTATATTGACTTTCTGAAGAGGCTTGAGTGATGTGTTACTAATCCAATGGAGCCACTCCTCTAGTTTTTCTGATAGATCTGAGTCAGCAAAGCCAGTCCAGGAATCAAGCCATATGCCAAGATATTTCTCAGAGCACCCTGGGTCAATCATGTTGAGGGGGGAGCCATTTATCATCTTATTTAGTCCTCTTCTATGCAAATCAAACAGTCTCTGATATCAGAGATATTTCCCTTTATTCTTAGCTCTCTTTTGCACCCAACTAGTGGTTGTTGCTCTCCGACCACGGGACCTTCGTGACTTTAGAACCCTGGTTGCCTTTGTAATCTGGCAAAACCTACTCAGACTACCCCAAAACTTTTCAAAAACATCATTCACACCACTTGTGGATCTTGGCCATCCAAAATTTTCTCAAGGGCCCCTCGGCACATGGTAAATCTCTACTGCCTCTACCACTGTGCAGCTTTCATCTTTAAGATACAAATCAGATTCATGTCAACAGATGCTACCACTCTGCTACAATGTGGTTGATTCTTACTGTTTGCTTGGGTTTTGTTTGCAAACACTGAGTTTACTCCAAGATGCAGCTGACAACATCAAGGACTGCAATGTGTTCTGATTTGCAAAGCACAGAAATCACTCTTCTGTCCTCAAGCCTTTGGAAGTTGTTTTGGCAGAATTAAGTGAGGTGCTCCCAGCCTTCAAACACTGTCTGCATTCATGCTATACTGGAAGCAGCAGTGACTCCTAGGAAATAGCACCTGGCTGTACAAATAACAATCCCTGCTTAATGTTCTCTTCCAGAAACAGCAAGTCAGCCTGTCTTATCTTCACTTATCCAGGTATGTCAGTTTGGACATTCAAACACTGGGAGTTACCTACTTGTGGGTTGCTCTGGTTTCATAGTCAAATTTTTCTTCTAATCCTTAAATATTCTGGTGGCTTTGTTGCTGCTTTTGAAAAGTAAATATTTGAAAAACAAAGGTCTGACACTCTGAAGTAATTTTTTCACACCTCACGAAATCTAATATACCACACACTCTGGGGACACCCTCCAGAACCACAACCTATTTTAAACACAGCAGTCCAAAACTTCACCTTCTTTGCACAACTCAGTGAGCTGAAGATGCCTATTGACTTTTAAAAGACATTAACTCAAACTAATGCTTCTTTCCCAGCCTCATTTTTAGAAATTTCTATTTAAAATTTTTATCTTTACCTTGTGAGTGAGAAAGAGTCTTTGCTTCCAACCATCCTTCTGGATAAGGTTCAGTCCTCCTCCTGAGCTGCCTAGAGCCAGCCATCTCTTTGACACATCTATACATGTGCACTGAAGGAATAAAATTCATAACATACAACCTGGTAAGTTCTGATCACAGCATCTTTTTCTTGCATTATTATGGTGGTTTTTTTAAAGGCTTCATTGTTTGCCAGCTGTGTGTACCACCTCTGAACCACTGCCAGTGAAAACTAATAAACAATACTCTGCAGTTGGAGCAAGCAGTGTAACCTGTCAGGCTGTGTTAAGTCCCCACAGCTGCATTAAGGCAACATACACAGAGTAGCAGGGTCCATTACCTTCACTCTTTCTTCCCAAAGCATTCCCCTCACTAATATAGCATGCACACACTCCAAAAAGAATTAGATTAATCCTATGGCTTAATTAAATAATTAGCCAAATGGGGTCATTACGTGAATTAAAAAAAAAAATTTAAAAAGCCATACACCATAAACTCACCTTAAGACGACTGGAATCCAACCTAAGTGCAGAAAGCAATGGATCCAAACACTCCAACTCTGCCAAGACATGGTTGTAAGAGTCTGGAATTACTGGCACAGAGGCCATGGATGCACACGACTAGTGCTGCTCACTCATGGGTGCATTAGAGCTTCAGCTTTTAGCTGTACCTGCCAAAAATAGTTCTTGATTAGTTCACGTTTTAGAGCTGGTCTTCTGTGCTCAAAGAAACACCAAATGTTTTCCTACTCAAAAACCATCAGGTTTCAGTTTGCCAAAAAGAGCCCCAAAGCCTGGAAAGTAAGACCACTGCTTCATTTACAAGAAATTTTTGTTCAAGTTCATTGCTGAAAACTTATCAGATAACCTACCCAGAAATATTTAAGCTGTAATTATATTTACATTTGCCTGTGAAACAAGTTAACATGTACCTACAGAAAATACACTGTTTTATGGAAAAATCTTTCCCCACAGCATGCACCCTTGATTTGAAACTAATTTTCTCAATAAGACTATTTAACATTGGCATTTTATAACTTCATATTTTTCCCCAAACTAAATTGAAGGAGTAACTGTGCTCCAGTAATATTAAATTTAGAATTAGCTGCATTTTGCATTTTGATACAATTATAAGCTGTCTTCTCCACAATACATCTTTTCCCACATACAAGAGATAATACAGAGTGAAAACAATAATTAAATAACCACTGAAATAGCAACCTCCTATTTTTCCTAAGTAGCACATACTTTAAAACCATTTCTTATTGAGTTTTAAGTTCAAACTTGTACACTACTTAACAAAACCCCAAACCTGTCACACTGCACCGTCAAGTCCCGGAATTTCTAAGTAACTTCTAGTATGCGATCCCATAATTAAGGAACTCCCTCCCAGAAAAGCCGTCATGGGGGAAATTGACATTTCCTCAAAAGAAAAGCGAGCGCTCACTCTCACCAGGCAATAGGAAAAAGGAACAGGCACATTTAGCCAGCGAAACTAAAAGATATTTCTTCAAAATTCTCAAAGCGCCTTAAAAATCTTAATGGCCGCTTCTGGCCGCTCTGCCCCATGCCCCCTGCGTGGCCCTGAGCTGCTGGCTGGGGCTGACCGGCGGCACGGGGGGATTCGGCTTCCCGTACCCGGAGCAAGGCGAAGGAGCGCAAAGGGCAGAAGAACGCCCCGAAGTCCCTCAGAAATCGCGGGCACGGGACGAGAGCCGGGCCCCGCCGCCGGCCCGGGGAAACCGCACTTGGACGAAGCAGCTCTGGCTCCGTCTCCCCGGCGCTGCCGCTCCCTCACCGCGCTCCGCGTTCGCCCGGTGCCGCTCACGCCGCCGCCTCCAAACAGCGCGATCACGTGACCCGTGGAAGGGCGGGGCGGGGCGCGGCGGGAGCGCGCGCCCGCTCCGCGCTGCATCACGCGTATCCCGCGCGGGAGGAGGAGGCGGGGGAGCAGCAGGAAGCGGCGTCACTCGCGCGCACCCGCCCGCCAGCCACGTGACGCCGTGACGCGCGCGGCGCCCCCTCCCTCCCGGCGCGCGGCCGGGGCCGAGGGGAGGCCCCTCCCCCGCAGCGAGGCGGCGCCGCCGACCCGGGAGCGCAGCAGGACGGGCCGCCGGCGCCGATGGCGGGGAACAAGCGGGGCCCGCGCGGACGGGTGACAGCGGCGGACGGGCCGGGCCGGGCGCGGCGGGGATGGGGGCGGGGGGGCAGTGGCGGTACCATTTTACTGCCGCGTAACTGCCCCCTCCGCCCGCCGCCGTCATGGCGACGGGGGAGCGGCCGCCACGTGACCGGGGCGGGGGGCGGGAGGGGCGCCGGCGCCACGTGACCGCCGGGGACGCGCCGCTTCGCAGCCGCTCCCTTGTCACGTGGTGCGGGCCCCACCCCCGGCGCCCCGCGGCCCGTTCCGGTCACGTGCCCGCCCCGCCCGCCCCATGGCCCCGGCGGCGGCCGCGGCCCGACCCCCGTAGCGCCGCTCCCACTCGGAGCAGCTCCCGGCGCAACCCCCACGGTAAGAGCCGCCGACGCGGGACGCGGGGGAACGGCAGCGCCGGGCAGACCGCGGGGCCCGATCAACCTCACGGCAGCGCTGCCCCGGCGATCCGTCCCCGGGGGCGGCGGGACCGCGTCGCGATGGTGCCGAGGCGGCCTTTGGCCTCCCGCGCTTCCGTCCTGCCCGGCAGACGTGTGGCGGTGGCCGGGCTGGAGCTGTGATGAGGGAAGGGACGAAAGAGGCGGCAGCACCGCCGATCTGCGCTCCCCGGGGCCGCGGGGGGCGGCGGGGAGATAGCAGCTCTGCGCCGGCGGCACCGCGGGCACCGGGCTTCGCCCCGGCGCTTGGCAGACAAAGAGGTGCCGAGGCAGCGCTTTCCCCGTCTGCTGCCGTGGGGCCGGCGGCCGGGCAGACCCCTCGGGCCCGTCTCGTGGCAGGGTGACATCTCTCCCGGAGCGTGGGTGATGCGGATCGGGAGAAGGCCGGGCTGGCCCCGCAGGATCGTGCATCCTCTCCGCCGTGCCCGGGACAAGCGGCACTGCTGCCACCTCTCCATCTCGCTGACAGATCCCTGCCACCCCTCGGGGTGCTGCTCTGACCGCTGCCGGACCTGGCAGCGTCCATGTGCCGCTGCGGGTCAGACTGGGCCATTGGCACAGATATTCCATGATTCTGCTGTTGCCTGCGGGGAGCGGAAGCCCAGCAGCATCAAGGCCGGCATTGATCTATCAGAGCTTGCCTGCCAGCCTGTGCCCACCCTGGCCAAGTCAGGATTATTAAAACATGAAAACGTTTCCTTTATTTCTGCTCAAAACTCGACAAAACCATATGGGAAGAGACAAGTGAAATGCTAGTAATGGAAAATGTTCAAAGCAGGCGTTGTAAAAAACAGATGAGAGACACCTGGTCTTAAAAGTGCTTATAGGAAGATTGACTGCAATGAAGGATAGCTGTTGGAATTTGATGGTATTTCCAGAAGCTGTGTTTGCTCCCACAGAGCTGAGAGGGGAGGGCTTGTAGGTGCATAAGCACACAGAAGATTTCTTTTGGTCTGCGCCAACACTGAGGCTTCCTAGTAGACCTTGCCCATTGTAAACTGCAGCTGAAATTAACATTCCCGAGAAAGGCCTGATGACAGCTTGTACCTCATGGTTAGGGCTTCTGGTTGATCCAAGTGCTTTTAGAACTGTTGACCAAGCTCTGCTGCTGGGGAATTTAAAATAAACTATTTGACCTTCCTATTCTGGAAGATACTTGAACCAGCAGCTGAAGAACACTAATGCTGCAGCAGATTAGAATTATCGTTTAAAGTGGCAAAATAAGAGCATTTCTCTGTGTGCATATGGCAGATCTTTCCTGCACAGCAGCAGTGTCATCCTCCACACTACTGATTCCTGGAAACTTCAGATGTTAAATATAGAGGTTACGAGATTTGGACAGGCACAAGTACATCATTGATGGCTCTCACTCTGCTGCATAGTAAGCCTTACATGTCAAAAAAAAAAAAGAACCTGAGCTACATACTGGGCGTGCTTTGCTTAGTAAGGATGTAGTCTTCCCTGTAGGAGACAGGGAATGTGATCAATCCTCAAGCAAGATTTCTATTTTAGATTTTTTCCTTCTTGTAACACGAAGCCATTTTGATTCCATTAGTGACAAACCGTAACCTTCCCAAATCCCTATTATTAAATAGGTTTTTTTGTTCTTTCAAATGTGCTGTTCAAAAGACAGCTCAGGATTTTCTCCATTTTGGGTAATGCTTACTGTGCTTATGAGTTGTATCATCCCACTGCTACTGTAAATTACTGCAGGAAAAAGGAAGTACAGCAGTGACAGAAAGAAAAACAGCATGATCCAGTGCGCTCACCCTCCCAGAAGGTGGAATGAGCCACTCGCGGGATAATTGTGCTCTCACAGATTGCACACTGCAGGGTACTAGAACGGCTCTAAAGGAGAAGTTGGGAGCTGTTGGTAGTTGATTCTTTGCCTTCTGTAGTTGAAAGACTGGGTGTAGGTAGGTGACATGGCATGGTAGAAAAGCAGAGCAACTGACATCAGAATGAGCCTGACTGTGGAAATGCTTTCCTTTTTCTTGCTGTTCTGTGTGGGTTTAGTTCCTTTGTATTCTGTGGGTTTTGCCTCCATTGCATTGGGTAATAATGACCTTAAAGGACTATAAAGTAACAAAAGGAGAAAAACATCAAATCCCTAGTCTTGCACATGGTGAGGTTTCCAGTCTCTGAGAGTCTGTGGTCAGCTCCCTTTTTCCAGTAAGGATGAGGTGCTGATGAGACTGCAGACCTGCAACAGGAGACTACATAAAATGGTTGTGTGAATAGTACTGAGAGGAATAATGCTGCTGGAAGACTGTAATGGATAATGCTAGAGAACAGTCCTGAAATCATGCCATGCAGTTTTCTTTGAGAAAGAAGTATTACCAAGGATGCTCTAAATGTGTCACAGCACATTGTAGGGACTGCTGCAGTGGTGCTGATGTGAAACCCCATGTTCAGCTCAGCATGACTGAACTCTAGCAAAGCCTTGGGTGGCTGGAGTGGTGAAGGAGTGAAGTGTAAGTGCAGAGCCCTTTTGCCATTACATCTTTCCATCTAGTGTGTTACTTAACTCGTTTGCACAGGAGCTTGTAAGACTTCTGCTGAAGAGACTGCTGTGCTACTGTCCAAATTGTGAGAATAAAATGCCTTATCTTACTGTTGTTAGTTGTTTTTTGGCTTTTTTAAAGAAAAAAAGTATATGTGAACTCAAATGCTTAGAACTACCATTTTGTGATATCTGCTAGTAGTGTGATAGTTGATGCAGGTAACAATCTTAACTTTGGCACGAGTCCCAGAAAATATTACAGGTATTCTAAAGCACATGAAACATCCACATCAGCATTAGAAAAGTATTATTTTGCATATCACTAGTAAAGTTTACACAAAATACAGCAACTGGACGTAGTAAACATTTTCAGCAACCTTACCAAAGATGTACATTTTTGGTAAGTGTACCAACAGTATGTCTGACAGCGTTTACTAATACTTGCCATATCCTTGGTCTATTGCAAAATTTAAGGCTGTAGGGTGAACCTGCAGAGAGGAATGATAGTGACTCCTGGGGAGAACAATGCAGCAAGTATCCAAAGGCTTGTTGGATTGAGACTGCTGACAGAATTATCATTGTGCAGTACATGTAAGATTAGTTCCTCAGACTTAAGAGAAGAGGGACTGGCCAGCTGCAGTCGAGTGTACAAAACATTGTTCAAGCCTTGGGCAAAACCCATCACAATAAGAACACCCGAATCTTCCTGGGCTACCTTATCTTTAGCATAGTGAACTGAAAATCCATGATTTTTCATGTACCTTGTATCCTTCCCTTTTCTGAAATGATTTAGCATCTGCCATTCACACTGAAGAAGGGAATTTCTGCCAATGCCAGAGGAGATATGGAATTTGTTATTCCTTAGCTTCAGTGTTCTTCCTTGAAAAACCGGTAAAGGGACAGTAAAGTGGGAAAATTTACTCATGAGTTTAAATGTAAGATTTATGGGTCTTTTGCTGGATCAAAAGCAGTATCAACAATATAATTGGATTAATTATTTGGGTAGGTGAGAGTATTTTAAGTAAATTTGCTGGTTGCACTGAAAGAGGGGAATACTCCCAAAATGATTTAGGCATGAACAAGTGGATGTGGGCTCAAACGCTTTAATATAGATAGGAGTAGTGAAAGAGTTACAGCACAAATAATTACAGCTAATCAGCTCAACTGTATGTTTTTAATAGCTCATTGTAGCCACAATGGCAACGTCATCTGAAGAAGTGTTGCTGATAGTGAAGAAGGTGCGTCAGAAGAAGCAGGATGGGGCCCTGTACCTGATGGCCGAACGCATTGCATGGGCACCCGAGGGCAAGGACCGCTTCACCGTCAGCCACATGTATGCAGACATCAAATGTGAGTGAACGCTCTCCTGCTGCACTCAGCACTACTGCCACAGATGTGCAAATATCACACAAAGCTCACCTGCCATTTAATGCCATTTATAGCTGCCTCAGGAAGGTTGCAAGGGATCCGGAGCTCTGGCCAGGCTACTCTGTAGCAGCAGAGATCAGGACTCACTAAAGTATCACCAGCTTAATTAACGTTGCTACCACAGAAGTTCTGTAGCCTTCAGATGTTTCACTTACGCTGCATTTACAGTTACTTTGATAAACTTCTGCAATAAATTGAGCTGGAAAAGAATTTATGCCATATCCTGTAGAGGGAAGGATGGGAGGAGGATCAAGGAAGAGTATAGGATTTTCAGTCTAACAGAGAAACTATCTGGCATGTCATCTGTTTAACTAAGTATCTAAAGCTGTTTCAATTTTCTTATAAAATGAACTCAGTTTTATTTTCATCCAGTAGACCATAGCTTCAGAAGTGTCAGCTTCTGTAATTTGGCCTAGCTGGTAACATTCTGAGTAAGCATTTGCTGTTGCAACAGCAGAGTACTTGCAAGTCAAAACTAAACAGTAAATGTCTATAGCATGCTGCCTTTGTGGCTTCAATTAGTGCTCATTTTTCATGTGCTGTAATGCTAAAGAAAGAATAAAAAGTAAATTGTGTGTGTCACTTGGTAATGGTTTAGCGATTACTACTGTTTAAAGTCACATACAAGCACTGCAGCATGATCAAAAGTGTGTGATGAATCAGAACTGAGATTATCTTTTCTTAAATAGGAAAGTGATATAAGGTTTAAAAGCACTCTTCACCTATAATAACTTCGTGAAGGTTTTATTTAGCTACTCAAACTTAAGCAGCTTGTATTTTAAATATGTACATATATAGGCATTAAAATATTTTTAACTTAGATAACTAAGATGTGCTTTTTGTCATCTGAAATGAAAAAAGGGTGAGATGTATTTGTAAATTTGTAGTAGAGAAGGTGATTTAGTGTTGAACATCAAGTTCCTCTTTCCCACTTGCTTTAAGAGAAAGGGCTAATATTAAAAGTTACATGCTATTTGCAGTGCTTCTCTAAAATCACTATAGCACAGCAGTCCATAAGCATAGGTGTCCCAGCCTCTGCTCCCTCTGGTTATGAGGATAGAAGCAGGAATTAGATTTTTCTTATGAGTCATGAGGGTGTAGTAGTACCTTGGAGGCACTGGTGATTGACTTGGGAAGCAGTAACTCCAGTAATTTGGCTAACTGCACTTGGCTCACCACTGCAAATTGGGATCCAGATATGCTCTTACCTGCCCTGCCACTGCTTTCCTACCACCATCCTTCTGCAGGAGCTGGGCCAGCTGGAAAAACAAAAGGGGGTGCTTTTCAGTGGAGCAGTTCCTTGGTTCAGCTTGCTGCACAAACATTAGCAATCATACAAGAAATGCAGCAGGAAGATATGGAATGGGGGAATGAGATCACCTTTCAGCAGGAGCCTGGATGGCTTCCAGGTTAAAGTGTCCAGGTGATGACAGTCTCATTTGCAGCAGTTTTCTAATGGATGCTGTTGGGAATGCAAAGATGAATCAGGGCTCCTGAGCAGGAGCTGAAGGATACTGACCAACAGGCTGCTACTGTCTGTGTCTTGTATTTTAGAGTGAACAAGGCGCAGGGTTCAAACTGATTCAAGGGGAAGACTGACTGTTCCATTTTCACAGCTCCAATTCACATGCAGGAGAATGGTGTTTAATTGGATGATGAGAATAACTGCTTATAACAAATACTCTAGGGAAGACAGTTTCTTGTATAAGCTTACTGTCTGTCTCTCTGGAATCTAGGCCAGAAAATCAGTCCAGAAGGTAAAGCTAAAATTCAGCTGCAGCTGGTATTGCATGCAGGGGACACAACCAACTTCCATTTCTCCAATGAAAGCACAGCAGTGAAGGAGCGAGATGCAGTCAAGGATCTTCTTCAACAACTGTTGCCCAAGTTCAAAAGGAAAGCTAATAAAGAACTTGAGGAGAAGAACAGGTAAAGGGTTAGCAGCCTAAAAGTCTATTTTGTTTGGTTTTTTTTCTTCTAACTGTTAGCTAACTATCGTGTATTTCTGTTAACAGTTGTTGCTATTTCAACATCATGAGTGATACAGCAATTGTTTCCCTAGTAAAAATCTCCCTGCGTTCAATTTCAAGGCTGTTCCTTGAGACTTGCATAACTGTCACATGTTGAGACTACACTTGTGTGCTTAGTGACACGTTCTTGAGGTGTAAAGGCAGCCAGTCTGGCTGCCACCCGGTCTTTCTTATGCATAGCTATGAGAGGAGAGCACCCACCTGGCAGTCTGTCTCTAGTCTTCTTAAATATATAAGTATCAATTTAAAAAGCTGCTTGAAAGATTTTTTCCCTTTTCCAGAAATTTTGTGGAGCCTGGTGATATTTTTTTTCCTTCCCATAGAGCCCTATTTGCACCCAGATCTTTTCTGACATTTTATAGATTACTAAATTGTTAAGTATTTTCATGCATCTCACTTGAGAGGCTGCAGTTTGTTATTTGGCATACAGGATGTTTATTCTAAGAAATATTTTAGAAGATGTTGAGGACCTAAGTCCTTTTCCCAATGGGCTCTTGAGATACATTTCCGTTCCTTTAAAATGTTTGTGTTAAACCAGTCCCTGTGGCCACAGAGCTCTTTTCTCTGCATCTCCCCTGATGAGTTTCACTTCATTCTAGTGTCTGCTGTGAATCCTGTGTCTAATGGCTTTCATTTCCAAAGACTGTTATAGCTCTGAACATAGTTAAGTTAAAGGCAGGTTTTTCAAAACATGAGAGCATTGTCTCATGGGAGTGACTGGATCTTAACAAGAAGATTTCTCAGCAGAAGGGCAAGAGCCCTTGTGCTGGATCTGTGACACAATCAGGATTAACTGGTTCCAGTACTGCAGCAACCACTAGGGTCTGCAGCAGTGCAGCCTGCTTTGGCACTATTCCCATACTCATTTCTTTATGCTATCTGCCTTATTTCTGACAGTATTGGTGCTGAGAAAATGGGCAGCCTTAGCTCTGAATCTTTGCCTTCTTAAATGGAGTTTTACAGCATCGCACCATGAAGTATCAGGAGCTTTTTTAGTTACAGGAAAGCCAGAATCCCTGCACGTACTCAGCCATAGTTCGATCTCTTGATTAGAAGTCTAATTCTGATGATGGGGCTTCATTAGCTTAATTGCAACAGATAAGGCAGAAAAGATCCAGCCTGTTGTGGAAGGATACAACATCCAGAGTCCCAATGGCACTTCCTCCATTTATTGATATGTGGGAGTTGGGTACGTACCAAAATTCCAAGTTTTAATGAAATAACCAGAATAACAGACTGCTTTCAGCTGAGCTAATTTGTAAGAACTGCCACTAATCCATACTTGTGACTATAAAAAAAACCAGAGAAACCCTGCTGGTTAAAACATGATGGGGCTATCCTGCCACAAGCTTTCACTTCCACCTCATCCTACTTCGTCCTTAGAGCAGCTGAAGGCTTTCATTCTGTCCAGATTGCAGTTTATCCATGTTCATCCTCTGTGTATCCATAAGACTCCTGAATTGTTTTTGGTGTTTGCAATTGATCAAGACCCTGAGGTACATGTTAAAGACTGATGAGGTTATTGGCAGATTGTGAGCATACATGCACACTTCCCTGAAAATTGCCCAGTGGGTAATATTTTCTAATTTTCTAATATTTTCTAAAATTTTCTAATAGGGTACACAGCTGTAAAAACAGCTGTTGAAACACGAATGAAGATTCAGGTGCACAGTCTTTGCATTTTGGGTAGTGATACCTGATATGTGGATGACAATTTTTGTAAAAATTGCACTCTGGTGGAAGTAGTCACACAGAACGTGTCTCACACTTGTGCTGTGTCTGATTAAGGGATAAAAATCTTGCTGTTACCACAGAAACATAAATGAAGAACCATTGGGGTAATGTGTTCTAAGGGATCTTATTCCATACGTGTTTTGTGATCTATACTCCTGCACTAGAACAGAGATCAGTAGCTACTGAATTTTAAGATCTTAAACCAAGAATTGGACAGCACTGAAATCTCCTTTTTTTTTCCTCCCCCATCATACTTATGTTTTGGAACAGCAAGAATATTCATTGTGCTTTTACAGTTCAGGAGATTCCAGTCCCGGTGTGCAAAGACACAAAAGCGCCACAGAATATTTTAGGACAAGACATGAATACCACATTAACTTTTTCTTAGGCTTTACTGTTTTCTAACTTTCAGTGTTAACATCAATTTTTTAAGTCTTTTCAGACAAACAGTGCTATTGACATTGGTTGTTTACTCAGTCTTGTTAAGAAATGCCCTGCCATTTTGAAAGAAAAGTTGGTTTCTCTTCCTTTTGTGAACTTGTGTTAGTTGTGGAAATGCTAGTCACTTACTCTGCAGTGTTTCAATTCTATTCAATACATTCTTTTACCAGAATGCTGCAAGAAGATCCTGTTTTGTTTCAGCTCTATAAAGACCTTGTTGTGAGCCAAGTAATCAGTGCTGAAGAATTCTGGGCCAACCGTTTAAGCCTGAATGCAGGGGATAATTCTGCAGCACCTAGTAAGCAGGATGTGGGAATCTCTGCAGCATTCCTGGTATGTTGAACCTTTAACTTGTAGGATTTTAGAGCAAACAAATTGGGCAAAGTGAGAGTTCTGCTCATGCACTTTATTCCCATATACATGAATGTTGTACTTTTCTGGTTCCTCAACATCTCTCTGCTACTCCAAGTGTAAAGGAGGAAAAAAGTTTCCTCCTGATCTACAGCCTCAAAATGTTGTCAGTTTAAGATGCCCAGTCTGAACTTTAAATTGCCAGTAGGCAGCTGATGTTTGTACTGCTGCTCTGCCTTCTGTAAAATGGGAGTGATGTGACTATATGTTCACTAGGTTAAGGTGTATGAGCTCAATAAATAAAGAGCATATTTGTGGCAGCAATGACGTGCATAAATGAAACTTACCACGTTAGGATTTTATTCCCTCACCAATTTTTTAAACTAGTACATGCTTTCAGCTACTTGAAGAACAACTTGTGTATCTGGAAACTCATTTTTTCTCTCTTTTTCTCTAACTTAGTTATTTTACCCATTTGTAAAAATCCTGCTTCAGTAAATTCAGTGCAGTCTAAAAGTAATCTAGATACAACTTCAGATTCCTCATACAGAGACATGTTTCTGCTTCTGCAACAAAATTCACAGACGACTCTTTAGATGGAATCCCACTTCCACCTTTGTAATAACTGTGCACACAGTGAGTTTGGGAGGGAAAGAGGAGGTAGGAATTGTTTTAAACTTAGCTGCTAGTTTACAATCACTTGGGTCCCTTGGAAATACCTGAATCAGTTGCCAAACAATTTTGATTGCTCTGATTTCCTGACTCCCATTATTCTTACACCTTAATGTTAAAAAAAGGAAGTTACAGTGAAAAGTAAACCCACTGAACCTTCAAAACTGAAGCATTCTTAAACTAACTGGTTATGTTTGTGTTCTCTGCAATTGTGAAGAAGACTTCTTCAGATATTTGTGTGTCCCAATTCAAGCTAAGTCTGGCTCTGCTCAGAATGAGTTTTAGCCTAGGAGGTACACAGGAAAAGGAGGAAAAGGCACCAGCCTGTGCAATCATATACTTTTCCTGTTTCTGAGAATTGGATGGAGCACTCGCCTCCTCCAGAGCTTCCTAAAGAGATCACTGAGCTCTATGTTCAGAGTTCTGACTACAGCTAACCCTCAAGCTTTCCATTCAATGTTACTTGGCAGTTATACTAAGATGTTTTTAGTGTATAAGGGACTAAGGTGTAAGAGCCAGATATCCATTTTTGTAATTTCATTATAGCCACTGATTATTCACTAACTGAATTGTTGAGTGAACAATAAAACATGAGGCATATACAGTATGCTTACTTATTTTTAAGGCACAAGGATAAGCATAAATTAATTAAGCATACCTTGTTTTGACCAATAAATGGAGTGCTCTTTGCTTTCTAAAGCCTCCAGTCTGCTTGTTAAATCATTCCTTCAGTGGCAAGTATAATAAAGTAATTCATGTTTGCTTGTTTATTCCTCATTCTAAAATACCAATGTATGATCAAATACGCTATAGATTACTGGAGGAAGAAGATTATCTTACCTGCAGCAGACCTTGCTTGCAGGATGCCAGTGTTTTTTCCTTCTCCAGTTAGAGAAGGCATCCAGACATGACTGTGTTTCCCCTGTGTGCTTTTCCTCAGGCTGATGTACGGCCTCAGACAGACGGCTGCAACGGGCTGAGGTATAACTTGACTTCGGATATTATTGAATCCATATTTAGGACATACCCTGCAGGTAAGAATATGTTTTACATACTAAACACATCCATTTAAGATTGGTCTTTTTTACTGCCTTACTGCAGAAAGACTAAAATGTTAGCCTGAGCCTGCAAGTATAAGGAATCATATCTTCCAGTCTTCTGGATAATTTTCCCTGCCTCATTAGAGGGATTGGCAGAAGCATATTCATATGTTTCATAAAAGCATAAAATATACTTCTGAAATGAAAATTTAATTTTATTAAACAAAAACATTTTAAGTTATATTGACTTTCTGTTTTTTAAATTGTGAGTAAATGTTTGATTCCCATGATACTCTCCTACTCAGTGTCCCAATTAATTGTTATTTTTCATGAAATCACCTTTCGGAGGAAGATAACCTGTTTTCCATCATTTCCCATGCACTGCAATGAATACTGACACTGATTCATTTTGGCCTGTAGTATGGTTGCATTTCAAGAGTGTTCAGGCCACTGTTACACCACTTTTCAAAGTCTTACAGGCATAAATGAGTACCATTTGCTCATGCTTAACTACTGCAGTCCCTTCCATTTAATGGGAATGAATGGAGGCAGCCAGAAAGCAAGGAAACCATCAAGGAAATGGTAATATAAAATACCACGTTAAGATTTGTGAAACAGTTTGTAATTGTTCTGGGTTTTGTCCACAGTAAAAATGAAATATGCAGAGAATGTTCCACATAACATGACCGAGAGGGAATTTTGGACACGATTTTTTCAGTCTCATTATTTTCATCGGGACAGGCTCAATACAGGCTCAAAAGACCTCTTTGCAGAATGTGCCAAACTGGATGAGAAAGGTAAGCTGAAAGCTACAGATTTGTTCTTTTTAAAAGCTACAGATGGTCATGGAAAGTTAGCTACAGCTTTGCCATTCTGAGCATGTTTTGTAGTGAGAGCATTTCTTGGAACAAATTAGTCTTTGGAAAGTGGCAGCACTAGAAGTAAGCTTCACTACAAATTCCATAATATGCCATACCAGTGGATTGATTATGTGCCATCAGTCACTGTGGAATAATTTTGTGTACACAGTAGGTTTTGTTATGTGGTATATGCACAATTTACAACAGGTACAGCTTTTCTTATACATGGGATTTTAGTAAATGAGATTCAATGAGTTGCCATGCTGCTTCTCTGAAATTCTAAAATATTATCTAATTCAGGTTTATGACAGAAATGTGGGGACTTGGGATCACTTACCACCATTCCATAATACATATTTTGGCTAATGAAAGCCTTCTATTAGAATGCAAAGCCCTTCACAAGTCAAAGCTATCACCAGGCAAGGCAGCAGAAGACTGTCAAAATTAGAGGAAACACTTTTTTGGCTTCCCAGTTCTCACTACTATATCTCCATTTATTTTTTTAATCTGTGTTCAGTTATGTGTAGAAATTGCTGAAAACTGGGCTAATTAGTAGGAAGATTTTGGAGTAACTTCCCACATTTATTGCTTATTTTAAATGGAAATTCAAACACTTTTTCAAGTTTTAGTCCCAGTGTTATTTGGGCCTGTGAAGAACCTTTGTCTTCTTTTAAAGATTAAATAGAACTTTGTGATTCCACAGTTACTCTATTTGTTTAGATACAATTTTTCATTATTTTTAAAATTTGTTTTACACAGGGTTAAAAGCAATGGTGTCTCAAGGAGTGAAAAACCCCCTGATAGATTTAACAGCTTTGGAAGATAAAACATTAGATGAAGTAAGTACTTGGGGGGAAGAAGTCAGAAAACAAACATAATACCCAGAAGAAAACCCTTCCTTAGCTACATTTAAGTGGATCCTTCTTTCAGAACCACTACAAATAATAATTCTAAAACAAATCCCTTACTGGGAAGTTGCAGCATTCCTACTGTTGTGTGTGCGAAGGGAAATGGAGACTGTGCCCATGGACCTGCCTTGGTGTGCAGGGTGTCAATACAGGACTTCCCTTTTTTAAAGAATTACTCTTTCATTTAGCTTTTCTGTCTAAAGTGAACCCTGTTTGTTTCCTACCTTTAAACCCTGTGATAAGAAGAGTAGCACAAAACAGGATTTGATTTGTTTTTGCTTTGAACATTGCTACTTGATTTGGCCCAACTGAAGGACTCTTCATACATTGTTCTTTTTTTAGCTTCAAGTATCTTTTTTTGCTAAAATTATGACTAACTTGAGCTATTACCTGCCTCCAAGAACAAGTTCAAACAATACATATCATTGCTCTACCATAATGTGAAGTAACTTAGAGTTGTGCTTTTCTGCAGTTGATTTAACTGAAAGCGTTCAGTTGTAGTTAATAATGAAGCTACATTTCTAAGTTTTTTGGTGCTGGTTGTTTTTTTGTTTGTTTTTGTTTGGTTTTTTTTTTCATTTTGTGGGGGGTTGTCCAAAGCTAGCAGTCTGAAACTAGGCCATGAGTTTAGGATAGGTGTGTTTGAAGTGCTCTGCAAACTGCCCTGATTTGCTTTTGAGGCTGGTTAACAGAAAGCATGAAACTGCCCATGGGGTAAAGTGCCCTCTGGCAAATGGGGAACTCTGCCAGCATTTTAAAACTTGAGGTTTTTTGAATTTTCTAGTGCTATCATATTCTCCTGACTGGTATATTTTAACTTGCTTCTGGTGTCCCCCTAGATGTTAAAAAGCAGTCAGTAAAACAATTGTTGTATTTTCCTTGCCATCAATGCCTGTTGTGCACAGGTGACCTTCTTTTTTTTATTTACTAGTTCTGTTTTTACTTATATCATGGTCTTATAAAATTACCTGTATAAGACTTGTTACCTTCTCTCTCTGACACCTCTAAATTGACAAGTTTTAGCAGAATAAAGCAGTCACTGGAGATTTTTCAAATTAGATAAGGAGATGCTGTTGCAAAGGTAGGAAAATGATGCTGTGGATGATGATGATGCAGAGGAGGGGGCTTCCTGACTCAAGGGAAAACAGAATTGTCCTGCTGCTCTGGGGGCAGAAAAGAATCAATGTTGTTTTCTTTGTAGGGCTATGGTGTTGCTTCTGTGGCCTCTACATCAAATGCCTCAAAGTCTGCTAGAGAAAGTAGCAATGCTGCCATCATAAAACGCTTTAATCATCATAGTGCCATGGTCCTTGCAGCTGGCCTCAGGAAACAGTAAGTTTCAGTGTTGTGTAAAAGATTTTTGGAGTAAAATTTAAGAAATTTCCAAAACAGAAGCACATCTTCAGTTATTCATACAACCTTTTCTCTTTAATTTTTTAATGGATGAATTATTTTCCTCTAAAAATGGAAATATCTTTAGGTTTCATTTTACTTTATAGAATTTTTTCAGAGATATTTGAAATGACAACTGCTGTTTTTAGTTGAGTTACGATATAAACCACTTAGAAGGCAAGAATGTGTCTGCATTAGATGTCTAGTCCTGTTGAAGGCTGCAGAAGTAGTGTTCTGTGTGCTGTGTGGAGGTGAGGGCTGGTACAGGGAGTTCCTGTTTCCTGCCTTCCAGGAGCAGGTCTGCTGGGGCTTCCTGCAGTGTGGCATAGGTGGATCAGACGAAAGACTCCTTAGGTGCAGTACCCTGCCCCTGATCAAAAACACTTGTCAGGTCATCTGCTCTACAGCTGCTTTCTGGACAACCAGCAAGGATTACTGCTCTACCCAAATCCTACAGACCTTAATTGTGAGAGATCTTAGTTAATATTTCCTTTAGCTGGGCTCCCTCACATTGTTGTTCTGTTTTTCACAAATTAAACACTACACCTTAAGCAATCTCTCCTGGGCACAGTGTGTTTCTGTTTCTCAGTTCAGGAAGGGACAACAGGATAGGTCGCCTGGAACAGTTGTATTGCAGGGCTCCCTGAGCTCTGCTAATACCTAGTTGCATAATTGTGTATACAGTGTTTCTAATTTAGCCAAGATTTTGCTGTGTCCCTCATGCACTGTTGGCACGGTGCTATTTCTGAAGAGAGGGACCAGCACCTTCCCTGCTGTTGAATTTCCCCAGTGACAAACAGGGTTAATATGAGGAGTTGGTTCCCTCTGTCTACATCAACTGCTAGAAATTAAGACATAACGGGGGAAAAGTATGTGAACGTGCATATTAAGTTTTTGAAACAGATGTATTTACTTTGTCTCTAGCTTGTATCTTAAATTTCCTGTGAGGTGAATTCTTCTTAATGCTGTTTCTCTATTTTAAGAGAAGCACAAAATGACCATTACAGTGAGACCAGCAGTACGGATGGAAACTCCAGGGATTCAGATTTCTTTCAGCCACCACTGAAAAAGGTATAAAGTTAGCTGATGTGATTCTAACTGAATGGAACTGGAAGCTGTCTCTCAAAAAATCGCTGAAAGTTCCTTACCTGTTTTATGACACATCTGAAGTGAAACTTTTTTAGCCTTGTTTAGAAGTATATAGAATAACAAACTGACAGCCTGTGAGAAGCCTTTTTACCTCTGTTAGTGAAAATGAGTCTTACACATTGAAGTGTTGTGTTGTTTATCTCTTCAGTAGTGCCCAATGAAAGTAAAAAATTCTAAGATGTTTCAGATTGGGCTCAGAAATCTGCTTCTTTCCATTTGCTGCAGTCTATTTTCAGCCCCCTTCCTTTTGTTTCTCTTTCAAATACCTGAAAACTTCTAGAGAACGTCTGTCAGAAAAGGATATTGGTGTTCAAGCTCCAATATTAACCTGTCAAGCATGATGTTTGTGGAGGGGATGATGAAACTGGCACATGATAGCCTTCATCTTAGTCAGAAGCTGAAGTGAGTTTGAACTGAGAGTGTAGTGACAACTGGTGCAATGAAATACAGGGCAACAGCCTAGTCCAGACTAACCAGAGCAGCTCACAAAGTGATTGCTATAAAACTGAATTGAATACTCTTCCTGGAGTTGACAGCCTAAATAGAAAACATCAGAGAGACTCAAAACTTGGCTGTATTGTGAGAAAACCTTGTAGAATACATGTGTTGTTAAATGTTGGAGTAGTCTTTGACTTTCCTCAAAACTGAAAGCTTTATTGAGCACAAAATTATATAGCAAGGCTACAAGAAATGTGATGAAAAGGGGAGTGAAAGAGTAGGAGACTGTACTACTAGAAAACTATTTTTGAGAAGTGTCATATCACTATGCTTTTACCTCTCACTGCTAATACTCCACAGCTCTGCTGTCACCAGGTAGCTTGGGGTAATTACTGTGGTTTTAGTCTTATACTCCTATACACCAGCTATTAAATCATTAGTATTTCTGCTAATCTGGAGTTATATGGACAATAATAGAGAGCATGAATGATTATCTATGTATACATTTTGGAAGTATCAGGGACTGCCTAATTTAGGCAGAATGTGGAGAAAAAGCAGTGATGCCAAGACTTCCAAATGTCCCATCCTGAACAACATTGGGCATCACTCCCCCTGGAGGATAGGCATGAGTCATTCCATACCTGGGTTTTCTTTAAGGTTTTAGTAACCCTTCAGCTCAAACTTGGTGCACCAGAAGAAAGCACTGGATGTCTGGACTTGTGCCTTCATTAGTAACATCTGTCATTATTTGGCTCATTTTAGGTAAAACTGCAGGAGGCCATTGAATACGAAGATTTATCAAAGAATAATAGCGTTAAAACTATTGCACTAAACTTAAAGAAGTCTGATAGGTAAGTTAAAACACTGCACAGCAGAGCCAGTTTATCAGGGGTTTCATCATAGCCCACACAGGATCAGCTGATTTAGTCCCTACTGTGCCACACTCAGGTGTGTTACAACTAAGTTTAGAAACCTAATATGAGCTTTTGCATAAACCAGTTCCCTCTTAAATTTGTAGTCATATTTCTCAGAGTGGTTGGGGTAAGGAGGGACATCTGGAGATCATCTAGTCCAGTGCCCCTGCCAAATTCCATCTTACTTTTCAGAGAGTCTCTGTAAGCCAACTTGAATTACCGTGATGTGTAATTTCTGTGAAAGCCTGTACACAATTCAGCACATCATTGCAGCTTTCATTGGAAAAACATGTTACATATGAAGACATATGGAATTCCAATAAAAATCCACTCTCAGGCAAAAAACTGCAATTGGGATAGTTGGGACTGCTCACTGCTCTAGGATTTTTCTAGTACAGTAATTTCACACTTATAAGGCGCACTTCCTGGGTAGCTGGGAAGTTCATTGAATTTGTCCATATATAAGGCACATCGGTCTATAAGGCGCACCCCCTGCCCCCTTCACCAGCGAGCATCCATGTGCAACAAAGAAACCAATTAGTAACAATCGCACCAACCATGCTGTCTTGATTAAATACAGGATGTGATCAAAGTATCTATTCT
>VRYO01001269.1:33664169-33759765 GCA_009812075.1 Sialia sialis | reverse complement strand
CTTAATTTTCCTAGTAAAGAACTGTTATTACTAATTCCCATATCTTTGCCTGAGTGCCCTTAATTTCAAAACTATAATAATTTCGAGGGAGGGGGTTTACATTCTCCATTTCAGAGAGAGGCTCCTGCCTTTCTTAGCAGACATCTGTCCTCCAAATCAGGACACATGCCAAGCCCTGGCGAGCCCCGCGCGGTTCGGCTCACACTTCCGGGTTGGCAAACTTCCGAATTTTGTCCATATATAAGGCACACTTCGGGGTTCAGACCAAAATTCTAGTCAAAAGGGTGTGCCTTATATGTGTGAAATTACTGTAGCACTCCTCTTGTTTTCTAGACTTCTGCTTTTGAGAACCATAGATGTAACATTAGAAAAGGAGCAATACTACCAGAAAGTGAATGGTTTCATGTGTGCACCTAACTTCATTTAGCTTAGTTTCAGTTGAAAGTGATATGAATCAGTCCATTCTAATGATATTTCCAGAACACAGTGGCAGGGGTAGCTTTTCATTGGCAAGATGATGATCACAGTCAGCAATAGAAGCTGTTACTTGCTGCCATACCATCCCTAACTCAGCCTCTTCCCATGTGGCAATATTGTACTTTATCGCTAAATAGTGTCAACAATTGCAAAACATCTAAAATTAGAAACATTAGAAGAACTTTCCAGGAGTTTGCTCTCTTGCTTTACCAATACCCTTACTAATAACACTTTTCCCCTTTCTCACCTCACAGGTATTACCATGGTCCAACTCCAATTCAATCACAGCAATATGCAACCAGTCAGGATATAATTAATTCATTTCATAGTATTAGACAAGAAATGGAATCCTATGTACCCAAACTAACTCAGGTATGGACGTATATTTTAAAAATGCCTCTCTTGATCTTAGCTTAGCATTTTGCTTTCTATACAGTTTTGTGTCTAATGACTACTGAAGTTTCAATTTTTCATGGTAAGCTTGAATTATCTCCCATTTCTGTTAACTGATTTATTTTACAGGTTTAGGTGATACCTTTTGAGCTGTTATAGGAAACAGAGTCATTGCTGATGCTCAGTTATGTTCTTCTGTTCCTGCTTTCTTTTGAGGAAGTGGTCAAGGTGTAAGGTAGTAAAGCAGGACAGTCATGCACAGGCCAGTGTATTGATCCCACCCTGAGAAGTTTAGGAGTTTACAGTAAGCAGGTTTTTAACTGACCTGGTCTTTTGTTACTAAATGCACTTAGGCTGCCAACCTGCTGTGGGCTGCACAGAAGCTCCGTGCTGGCACCTGGGGGGCAGCAGAACCCTGTGACCAATCTCCCCAGCCAGCAGCTGAACTTTTGTTTGTAAACCTAGTTTGGCCCGAAGTAAAGCAGCCACAATTCTGCTACACTTCAGCATAGTAATACTCTGTCTTATTTTAGAGTAAGTGCACAGCCAGTTCAAGGTCTAGGCAGAGAAGAGGTTATAATTAATTGGGCAGTTTTCACTGCAAATGAGCTCCAGCACATAATTCTGGAGAAGAGCAGAACCTGAACTTCCACATATGTGTTCAACTAATCTTATTTTTAAAAGAATTTATTAGAACGAGTGACCTGAAATATTTATTCCCTTTTTCTCCAGGTTCTTTCAAGTGGTGATGCTGCCAGCACTATTGCAGTCCTGTCACCTGGAGGAGCACTTATGCAGGGTGGAACACAGCAAGCCATAAACCGTAAGGATTTGGGATGTCTAATGCTTTAATAGTATCCTGTTGCATTGCACAGCACAAACTGGCTTGCTGTTTCATCTCTCCCCTTGAAAATGTTACAGTGATAAAGGAAAGTATGGAAACATGTAGCTGGAGTAGTACTGGGTTACAGCAACAAAAGAAAAGAAACACCCAGCCACACCGTGGGGGTGGTAATGGCTACACTGGTGCTGAGGCAAGTGAACTGGAGAACATTTTACATAGCAACTAATGAAAGAAACACCTGATAAGATACCAAATTGTCTTGCAGATACAGGATCTTACTTGTTCAGCATTTCTGGGGTTCTTTTTCCTGGATTATAGAATACAACATATTCTGTGAAAACTCTTAAGGAAGCAAAGCCTAGATAATCGTCTGAAACTAAGTTTTTTACAGCCTATATTTAAGATCCACATCTTGCTGTGAAAAAAGGCAATTTCCTTGTATATTGCCAGGGCAAATCAGACAGCCTCTCCTTCTCACACCTCCATTCCGCCACCCCTTTCCCTGTTGTCACATTGCTGCCAGTTTGAGTTCATCTCTTTAGTCTCACAGGAGAATCCCTGCTCTCAGGATTTATTATAGTTTTCCAGCTTATCTTGTGTTACTTGATCTAAAAAGCAGGAGAAAGTGATTCAGACAACTGAAAAAGCAACTATGAGTTCTTTATGGTACTGAAAGAAAAGGAGTCAGCAAGCAGTGGTGAGGCTTTCTTACCCACCCTGGTTGACATATTGGGTGCAATACTTCACTTCTTTGAGCCTGACCACCACTTCTTTTAACAGTCTCATCCTGAAATTTGATATTCACTCCTTTGTTCACTGTGCTCATCTTTAGTGACTACTTGCACTTTTTGTTTGGGTTTTTACAGCTATGACTCTTTCCTTGTTCTTCAACCCTGACACCCTTTCTTCTTTAAGAGTGCCTGGAGCACAGTTTTTTTTTTCTTGTCTGGATTTTTCATCTTCCACATGCTGTAACCATATTGCCAACATAAGAGAGAGGGAAAAACTTGAAGCACCCACCACAGAGTTCTTAGTACTGTGCTGTGAGGACATACACAGTGCTGGTGCCAAGAGCAGCACTGCCACACTGTTAGAACAATACAAATATACTGCTTCTAATCCTGGATTAGGTTTGGTGTCCATTCTTTGCCTGGCAAGGATCTCCCTAAATAATACACAAGCTTCCAAGTATAGAGCCATAAATAGCAGCTGACCTGATCTAACAGCTGCTGATAGTCTTGATCTAATTGCTGCTGAAATGTGAGACACCTCAGTGTTCCCTCCCAGCCAGTCTTTTTGTGACTGTAGTGGAAGGATACATCACTGAGCTCTTTTGTCAGCTGTAGCTCTCATTATTCATTCATTATTCTTGTTATTCATTAATCACATAAACATGAGATTGAGTGATGTGAAAAAACCCTTTTTCCTGTTGCAGAGATGGTGCCAAACGACATTCAGTCTGAACTAAAACACTTGTATGTGGCAGTAGGGGAACTGCTACGACACTTCTGGTCCTGCTTCCCCGTTAACACGCCATTCCTAGAAGAAAAGGTAAGGCAGAGCTTCTGTTTATGGCCCTGGTTATGATGTAGTTTACAATGGCTGACATTACTGAAGTATAGAACTAATACACATGCCTCAAAGCAGTAGAGCTCTTACTCATCTCTAGAATGGAAGGTCACAAAATAACATGAAACCCTATTTTTTACAGCAGTTCTGCTGGTACTATTAATTAAAATCATCCCTGTCTCTGCCCCCCTTGTTAGCTCTCTTTAGGAGCAGTACCTGTAGCCAGCTTCAAACAGAATGGGCAGCTCAGTTGCAGTTGTAGGGTTCTCATTCCAGTTTAAAACACTAAAGCTCTCTTCCCCAACTCCAAGAAATAATCTCCGCAGTGACAGCACAAGCAAGTTTCCTATATTCTTCTATCCATTGCAAAAATCACTGTCATACCTTCAGAACACACACTGCTTTTGAGAACTAAGTTGCCTTCAAGGACAGATGCTTGTCTATAGCCAGGTCAATGATTTTAACTATTTTTCTGTTGATTTTGACCTCACATGGATAACAAAGATAAAAAATTGCATTTAGGTACCTTTGAATGTCTGCTGCAAAATGTGGCCTGAAAATCCAAAGTCTTTACTTGAAGCAAAAAGCCATTTTGTGAATATCTTATCTCTATTTATAGTGTTTATTAAGGAAGTAATAATCAGAGTGGCATACTGCACTTCCAGTCATACTGTACTTATCTCAAAAATAAATACGGAGAAGTGTTAGAGACTGATATTTGAATAACTTTCCTTCCTCAAACTACACTAACTTCAAGTAGCCCCCAGAATTAGTTATAAGGTGTTTTGTTGGAGAGCAGTTTGTTAAAGGAAATTAAACTTCTGTCTTACTATAATTCTTCAATATTGTAATACTGGTTTCTGTCTCTCTCAGGTTGTGAAAATGAGGAGCAACTTGGAAAGATTTCAGGTTACAAAGCTCTGCCCATTCCAAGAAAAGATTCGGAGACAATATTTAAGCACAAATGTAAGGGGAAAGTGCTGTTTAATTAGATGGATGCATATTAACAATTTCAGTCTTAACTATGAGAGGATAATAGCTTTGTTACCTCTTACCTGAGGGTATTTTAATTTTTTTTGTTGACTAGGAAATGGGCAGAGGGAAATTGGGTACATATTTAAGCAGTCATCTGCCCCTGTCCAATTGGCTGAGTGATGCTAGCAACTGACCAGAACTGTAACTTGAACTTACAGGCGCGATAGAACAGAAAGGGGAAGTTATGTTTCATTTTTCACTTCCACCATGAAGCAGAACTTGAGCAACTTCAGAACTCTCCCCCGTGTCAGATTTGAAGTGGTCACAGACTAAAAATCAGAACAGACAGCACAATGGGGTGTCACTTCCCCCAACCTTTCAGCTCAGCAGCTCTCTGCACTGCTCCCTCTGTGGATATTTTGCAACAGAGCCTCAAGGTCCTTTCTCTGATTTTAGCAAGATTACTGCTAGTGAATAAAAGGAGGAATCCACCTGAAAGGGAGGGGAAGGGATCTGTTTTCCAGCAGCTGGGACAATGTTTTCTCTCTTTTCCTTTTTCAGTTGGTAAGTCATATAGAAGAGATGCTGCAGACAGCCTACAATAAGTTCCACACGTGGCAGTCCCGGCGCATGCTGAAGAAGACGTGAGGGCACATCCTGTACAGGTCTGAGAGCAAAGCCTGCAATAGGGTAGGACTACAGCCTAGGTATGTGCAGATCTTAGAGTTGTTGCAGGAAGACCTGCAAGCTGTGGACTTCTGGAAACGATGCTAACTGAACTTGCACATTTTTGAAAAAGAACTGAGATTAAACTTGAAAACTGGGGAGAAAAACAAGGAAGAACCAAAACGGAAGAGCTGAGGCGCAAATATATTTAAAAGACACTGTTTACTGCAGTTACTCAGGAACTGCTTTTGATTTGCATAAAGAGCTGCTTTCAGAAATAAAAAAAAAAAATTTAAAGAGGGTGTATTAATAAAATTTGTTTTTCTGTCTAATTTTTTTTTAAGATGTGTATGGCACAGGGTAGATCTCAAAAGTTTTTCTTCACTGGATTCTGACATTTTCTTGAATTCTGTTTGTACTTTCTGCAACAGTTTAACAATGATGTTTTAAAACATAGCTGAGACTGTTTTTGCTTCAAACATCTGGGAGAGCATAGCTGTCAGAAGACAAGCTCCTGCCATATGTTTCCCCACCAATTGGAAGCAAGAGACATTGCACTGAAAGCTGTTCATGGTCTGGGGTCCCTAAAGGTACACAGGGGCAAACTTTTGCCTGAAGTCTTCGATTTTTATGCAAAAATTTTTCAGCCATCAGTTTTGCATGTTTCCTTTTGAGTGCAAGTGTGTGCTACTGCAATCTTTTTTTTTTTTTATGGTGGCATTTGTTCTGAGGAGAGAATGCATTTTTAAAAATGAAGTTAAATAAAGTTTCTTACAAAAGAAGTCATTTATTTTCAATTCTTAGGCATTTTTTATTTCTTCTCCTAAATCTGTTTTCCTTCACCCTTCCCTTTTCACTATTATACTGTTTTTGGCGAATTGATAATCATTGCAAAGAAAAATGTGTTACTTACATAGTGTCCATAGGTATTGGGAATCTGTGCCATACTTTGTTCTAAGTAGAATCAGTTCAGTTTCAGACCAACTTGTCTTGTATTAAATGTGACTTAAATGAAAGTAACCCCCTTTTCTATAATACATGTAGTTTAATGACAACCTTGTATTTTTTTGTCATTTTGACTGGACAAAAGCCCAGTATGGGCTACTGAACTTTTTTACTTCAGATTAATTGTGACTGTTAAAGATATATCTACTACAAAGACAAATCAGACAATATGTATTCAAAGTAAGCACAGCAGTGTTCAGTACAGCAGAATAAATTTCCCAAACCTGCATGATGGCTTAATACTACATTTTGATATGATGCTAAAACATGGTAGTATGATGTTGGGTGGATGATTATTGAAAACTTCTACAGCAGAAAAGATGTACTGGTGTAGCCAAGTGGGTGCTTGTTCTGTGCTGCTGCTCCTTTTATGCAAGAGGTGTTTTTTCTTTAACTGATGCGTGGAAGTCAGCAGCTTCTTTTGACCCTTTTCTTTCAGATTTTTGTATTATGCTGTAATATTTTGGTAAAAGCTGAGTTTCAGTTAAGCATCACTGTCTGCACCAAAGTCCTGTTCAGAAATGTGTGCATATTGTTCAGCCTTGTTCCCTGTCTGCTGCTGCAGATCCATGCATGATCCCTGCTCTGTGCCGTCTGTGTGGTTCTGCTACAAGAAATGACTGGGCTCAACCAGAGACCCCACTGGTCTTGACAGGGTGAAAATGTCACTGGGAATAAGCAGATGTACTACAGCACTTGAGGGATGAGGTGCACATCTTGTCAAGAGTTACCTCTTGTGAGAATTAAACTGTTTCTCTAAATTTTAGGCTTAGGTTGTAGCTTCATGAAGCCAAATCCCCTTCTAAGTGCAGGCAGCTTCCAGAAAAAAAGGGTAGTTTTGTTCTCCCCCAGTCCAAAGCACTTGGTCTAGCAATTCTGGGGCCAAATTCCAACTGTTCCTTGAAAGCTAACACATCTTTCATCATATCAGAGGGCTAGGGTTAGGAAAACAGGTCTGACTTACATTCTAACTATGCCTGAAGCAATGAACAACACATTTAAGTATTAGACTGCACTGAGACTTCATTTTAAAAATCCTAGGAGAGTTTTGAATATGGAACTAATTCACCTTTAATTGGAATGTATTTATAGTGTTCCTGGAAAGACTAGGCAAAATGGTTAACATGGTGAAAGTGTCAGTGCATCACAAGAACATTTTACAGCTCCAAGGACTGATGTTTATTACCCTTTTGGGGATGGTATTCCAATAGCTTTAACTTGTTATAATGATATCAGGCTATCAAAATGTACCTTAATGACCAGAACAAGGGGGAAGAGGACTATGATACTAAATTCAACAGTTTTGCCTAAAGACTGTATAGGCAAGGCTGCTATGCACTTCATATTGCTCTTTCAGGTATTGCGGCAATAAGGCACAGGCCCCTCCTCAAGTAAAGGGAGGTAAATGAAATATTCTTTCTACCTTGTGTTCCCCTTTTCTGTAGCATGGTCCAAAACACAGACTCATTCCTTAAGTTTTGAAACTGAATCATCATGCATTATATAAGAATCTTTATACTGACTTGTATTTTTAATGAGAATTCATAAAACTTGTATCATTGGCATTGATCTAAGATTTGTAGAATAAACCCTACTGAATTCTGAAGTGAAGTCTTCTCTAATGCTTAGACTGTGTTTTCTGATTGAATTAAATCCCTAACAGTCTCTATTGAGGTCTAAATTGAGAGAACCGTGTGTAAGTCATTTAGCTGTCCCTTGGTCAGCAAGATCAGCAGCAAAAGGGTTACAATGCAATTATTGTCAAATTGTTTCATTTTGAAAACTCCTACTGATGCACAGGGAATCTACATCATTATTAGTGCTTCTGTTCCTCTGTTCCCTATCATACAAAAGCCACTTTAAGTCTCCAGGGATTAGTACTCTGTTTGTTCCATATATTGATGCAGCAGCTGTTGGCTCAGGAGAGCTGCACAGGAGCTTTGTCAGTCAGTCACTAACCCAAGGTTTGCTAGCAATGGAGAAAGGATAACACAGATACCAGCCTGTGCATTTCAACAGATGAAGATCTTAGATGTGCCACAAAAAAGGCTGGGCTAATTCTTTCCTAAGAGCTCTCCCCAGTCAGGGAAAGGAGGTGACAGCCTTCCACTGCAGCCACCCTACAAGTAGCTCCTTACATGCTCACAGTGCATGTCTCAAGACGATCATCTGCAACTTCCTGGCAAAGATCCCACCAAGGCCCTGCTGTGCTTTCTCAGAGCAGTTTCTTCACTACTCTCTGCTTAAGATGCCTTTTCTTAGAGCTGCAACTGTTTTCCTTTACTTATGCTCTAAGTGCATCCTTACAACTTCTAGGATGTGGTAGCAGCTAGAAAGCTTTCCTTATCCTTGCCCAAACTCCTATAGAACAGCTGCTTTATCCAGAAACTCACTTGTACAAGCAGGGAAGGTAACAACAAGAAAGCCTAAAATGCAATTTTCCATTATCCTTCCTGTTTCCCTTTCTTAAGGGAAGGGCCTACCCAAGCACCACTGTGGCTTAGGAGCCTTTGTATTGCAAGAGTTTCAGTGGGAGCCATGAGGTTCTGAACTTGTTTCCATGCTCTCCCTTGCCCTGCAGCAAGAACTGGAGCTCTATTCAAATGGGACACAGCAACTTTTTGAATAGCAATCAGACATCAGTGGTAATCTAACACTGATCCTCAATAAACTCAGTGACAGATGTTCCTACAGCAGAGCTCAGAAGGCTGGGGAGCCAAAAAATTACCTAACCCAATCTCCCACATGTTTTTCAGGATACTGCACTTCCTCTCAGCTCTCTGAGCAAATGATCTCCCCAAAAGATAACCAAGCCCTTGTCTGTCTGCTGACAGCAGGCAATTTGTTAACATCCTAAATGGAAGGTGCTCTGTGGGGCCCTCTTTTGGGGTGGAAGGGGCCACACCCAGAGGTGCAAGACACAGCCAGCACAGCTGAAGGAGCCAGAGGCACAGACCAGAGCCCCGGCACCCCCTGGGCATTCCTGTACCCAGCCTGGGGCAGTGAGCACCCCACAGAGCCCTGGTACCCTCAGTGAGGGAGCTCTGTGCACTTGCACCCTATTCCCCACAGCCCACACCGTGCCAATTCTCCTCTGTGCTGCTCTCCAGGCAGCTTTGGGCTCACAGCCAGGTGGCAGAGTGCCACCATAGTGATGGGAAAAGCACCTTCAGGAATGCAGCCGAGGCTGGGGCTCCTTGCTGGTACTAACCCAGCCACATGCTCTCAGCTGCTGACTTTTCCCCCACAAACAATTCATCCCCTCCAAAGCCTGAGAGCCTTCCGGTCTTCGTCTCCGCATAAAAGTCCATGTAATTATGGAAAAGCCAATCTACTGCAGTAGTTCAGGTGTCAGCATATCCCCAAGGAAAAAACATCCTGGACTTAAACCCTGTCCTCCCTGCATGCTGATATCCTGTTGCTTTATTATCTCAGTCACAGCCCTCACAAACCATAAGTTAAATCTGAATCTGCTGAAGGCAGCTTCCCCCAAATACACCTAAAATTGGACACAGTTTTGTTCTCTAGAGCATTACTTTCCACACAGCCCCACTCCATCCCCTTCCATTCTAAGTTCACCCACAGGCACATCCTGACAAACCATCACTGTATTAGAATTCCAGCACCCAGCAGAAGCAGCCTCAAGCACTGCTGACATTCCCACTTCCCTGCACCACCATCCTTGAGCAAGCTTCTGTCCTGTGTGCTCACCTACAGGACTGCCCATCACCTCTTTGGCACAATGCTGTCTCCACCACACTTGGACACCATGGCCAAGCATAGCCTGGGAATCCCAGATCCCTTCAGTGTAATCTCCCAAGGACTTGGCTGCCAACACAACCTATGTGCACCCACAGCTGTGCACTTCATCCCCTAAACCGTAAGCCCTGTCTGCAACATCTCAACAGGACCCTGACTGCAAGTTCCAGAGAAAAGAGGGAAGCATTGGAGCATACCCAAGCCAAAGCTTCTGTTAAAAAGACAAGACTCAAAAACTTTGGGAATTGGACAGAGGTGACCAGACTTTCTGGGGCAGGGGCTGCCTCTCTCCAGGTACTGCACAGGGAGTGTTTGCCTCAAGTGAGACTTCCAGCTTGTTACATGAACAACAGTGTGTAGGTTTCCTCCCTGACCTCACCTGCAGCCTCTCCACCTGCAGGTGATGCAGATAAAACAGCATTGATAGGAACTTTATTTGACATACCATGAGCTGACCCAGATAAAACAGAAATGATAGGAATTTTGACATACTGCATGTTCCATGATCAGAACTGACAACTCAAATGCAACAGCCCCACGACAGCCACTTCCCTGTTAGCACTGCTCCCATTTCTACCTTTGCCCAGTACATTAAGGAAATAAATGCCGAGTTGTAAAGCCACATGGTCCCTAAGTAACAGTCCCTGAGCCTGGATACGGCTTCCGGCCACGAGCTGATCACGAATGGAAACAGCAGCAGCGAAGGACTTGGAGCAGTGCTGGCATCAGCCTGCCTGGCTCAGCCAGGTGTGACACAGCAGGACAATGACTGCTAAGCCACAAGCCACCCTGTTCTGCAGAACCAGTCCACATGAAGCACATCATTGTGCAAAACACTTCATGGCAGCATGGCACAGGACATGGAGGAGACGTCTCTCTGTACAGAGACATTATGTCACCAAAACCAGAATGTTTCCTTTTGCCCTGCGGCCCTGCAGAGCTCAGAAAATTGCACACTCATGGTCTTTCTGCCTTCCTCTAGAGTTTTCTGCTTTCCTCATCCTTCAGGCAAAGCTCCCAAACAGGCTTGTGCTGTTTTACAGCAGGCAGTGGAATGTTTCTTTAGGGACCTCAGTCCTGGAAAAGGAGCCTGGGTGCTGCAGCAATGAAACAGCCTTTCTTCATGGCTTGCCACTCCCTTGGGCAAAGCTCCTCACCTTGCCTTAACAAAAGCAAACACATACAACAGTCCAAAGACAAACACAGGGGTTACAATTTGATTTTTTGATTACCATTCTCAGGTGATAACCACTACTTTACGCTGAGCAAGCACCAACACTCCACCATGGTGAACCAGAACCAGTGTCAGAGCTGTGATCCAGTACTTAACTGAGGTTCTAGTCAGATAAAGTATTCAGGATTCCTAACCAAACATTTAAGATGCATTTTTCCCCAAGGAGGCAGGAAATCCCTCCTCATCATACTCCCTCCCAGGAAGCTCTTTATGCCACAATTTCTAGACTTCACATCACAAGACTGACAACCCTTTTAGTTCTAGAAAAGGGGATGATCCCAGATCTCAGCCAGATGCAGGCAATCCCATCCAGAGAGCAGAAACTGCCAGCAGTTTCATTGGTGCCAATCTCTCTCTCATGAGACAAGACTGACGAGAGCAGCTTTGAACCTCATTCCCCAGCCATACCACTGACAAGCTGACTCTGTGCCACATACCTTCATACTAAAGCACATGAGGGGGCAGAAAACAAACCAATCCCTAAAAAAGCAGTAGCCATTCCCTTACCAGCCCCAAATTCAGTGGTGCTAGCCATTGCCAGCCCCTGCTCAGATAAATATCATGACAGACAACCAGGTAGGGACATCTTGTTCTCCCTCTCAGGCAAACGGCTGCTTTGTATCCCCTCTGCTTCCCCCCTCACCTGCTCCTGCAGCACCAAATGCCTTTGGTGGGGCTGGATGGGAACAAGGCCTCGGGAGGACCAGCCCTGGAGGATCCAAGACACTGGACAAGTGCCCTGGCAGCGCAGCTGGCAGAGCCTGGCCTTGATCCCTAACCCCCCACCCCTGTTTAGTGTGGGCAGCCTGGTTTCCAAGGCCACAGACATGCTCTGAACCCCTCCCTGAGAGCTCCCTGTCATGCCCAAGCTGGGTGAGAGCTGGGCCAAAGCACAGCCAATCCCCACACTCCATATCCGGGGACACAGAAGAAAGAGCGTGTTTCCCTGCCACCTGAGATGGAAGCAAAGGTGCCCTGAAGGCACAGCCCAAGTCTCCATGGGGTCAGTAACTGTTTGGAGACCAGCTAGAAGAAATCTCAGTGTGGAGAGCTACTTCTGGGGCAGTTACACCCTATCACAGCATCCCAGTGCACATCAGGGCCCCTCTGCCCCACAGTTGTTTGTTGTACCCAGGCAGAGAATGCCACAGGCTGTGGAGCTCTGTCCTACATTGAGGAATAGTGGATTCCTGGGGAGACAGCAGGGAAAGGTGAGTGTCTGACCATGCACAATCCCTGTCTGGATGCAGCGGGAGCTGTCACAGACACAAACACAGCCCCCACTCCTGGGGGGAACATGGGCACTGAGACACAGAACAGCACCTTCTGCAGCCTCTTACCACTTGGGATTTGGCTCTATAAAGGGTGGCTTGGAGCTCTCCTCCAGACACAGCTGGCATCAGGCAGCCAGAACCAGGTCCTGCCAGCAGGCATGAGGGCTCTACTTTGTCCTTTTGCTCAGGGAGATCTTTGTCCACAGAAAGGTTCAATGTGTCAGTGTCAACAGCAGTAAACCCAACTGTGTCCAGGAGATCCTGTGCTGGAAGAAGTATCAGATAGAGAAGCTGCACTTTACAATCCAGTAGCTGATTTCCTGCCAGCTTGGTTCAGTCCACGGTTAAACTGTGTCTCTGGGAAAGGAGGAATATCACGATTCATGTCTAGAGCTACCCAATGCCTTTTGCATCACAGCAAAATCCCCAGACATGAGGGAGAAAAAGCTCAGAAAGATGAGCAGAAAGCAGGTTTCTTTCCTTGCCCTAGTCAGACTCCTGTTTAATCCTACAGGGCGCAGCACAGCCCTGCCTAGAACCTCTCCATTTGAATGCTGACATTTCGCTCCCTGCAAGAACGCCTCTCCCTTGCAGCCCTGACTCACAGCCGTGGCTTCCATTTATGCAACATAGCTCCACTTCCTGGGCAGCTGGCGATGCCCGGTGCCAGCAGGAGCTGCAGTGCCAGGCTACAAAACAGCCTGCTCCGGCACTTGTGCTGCTGCTTCAGCTCATTACATTATTTTGCTATTACTGTCCCCCAAACATCACCCACACCCCCTTTCGAGTGATAAATATCGAGCTCTCCACAATCAGGATCTGATGCTATAATTAGACACCCCTACAGCACACATTGCTTTGTTACACAACACAGCTCGGAGCTCCTGGGCATGGGGTGAAGCCACATTTGCATTTTATTCACATCACAGACAAGCTCTTAAAGCAAAATCTCCTGAGTGGCTGTGGTTACTGAACTTTGGTTCAGATGACAGGCAGTCTGAGAGCATACAAACACATTTCCCCGGTCTGAAACTAAACCAGAGTGAACTCCAGTCACCAGCGGGTGTCAGTCCACTGGACCAGACTGGACTTTGCCAGAAGTAAAACCTCCAGCACACATACAAAAAGGATGTCAGGTCCTTACTATCAACTATTTGCTCAATATCCAGTCCTCTTTATGGCACACAGGTTGTTAATGCAAACACAGCTGCTTGAAGTTCCATGCAAATCTCACTGCTGAGGCACTACCGCTAGACCAAGAAATGGCTTTGATTCATTTAAATGTTAATCGCAAAAGCCAGGCTCCAAACTCCAAGGCTTCACAGCTCTATCACATTTCTGTTTTCTCTTCCCCACAGCAGCAGGGCAAGTTCCTGCCCACACTTTTTCCTGCAGCTGCACCAGGCAGCACTGGACTAGCTGCACTAACTCACACTAATAAACCAGATCAATAGTTCCTGTTACTCACTCTCAGCTGACAGGATGATAGCTCTGTCATTTTTAAAGGGCTGGGTGAACTGCCCTGCTGCAGCAGGGCGTGCCTTACAGGAGCAACGCAGATCCTGGTACAGCATGAGCCATATGGCATCTCCAGAGAGCAGCACTGAGCCAGAGCCTCAAGCTCTGTCTGCAGCTTCCCCATTTATGTGGTACAATTTATAAGCAAGTATTTGTGCATCTAGCTCCCACCAGATGCAGCAGGAAATTCTTACTGGAACTTTAAAAATCCAACCCTGGGTCCATCCCAACTGACACTGCTTGGCATGGGGGTATCTGGGCAGCACAGAGCCCAAACCTTGGCAGCTGCATACCCAACCTCTACAACTGTTTTGGAATCTGTGTCTGCCAAACAACAGCAGCAACCAAAAAACTGATCACGAACGACATTTAGGATCTGTCACTTCCCAAGGTTACCATCAGCTGTTAAGAACATTTATGTAATGAAAAAGTCAGTTGCAGTGGTCAAAGACAGCCCTTCAGCTAACCCCAGTCAGCATCAAACTTTCTAAAGGAAAGATCATTACCTAATTCAACCTAGAAGACCATTCTCCCAAACCCAAGTTTTCTGCATCATGTGCAAGCTGTGATCTAAATAATTCAAAACTTCACTGGATCTAGGTCACAGACAGATGTGGAAAACTTCGCAGGTCAAACAAGCTTGACTTCTATTTGGAAGTATCCACATGCTCATCTCCCAGGGCCTCCAAATGACAGTGGTTGAAAACCTCTCTAAGGAGAGGAGAAACAAATTTCAGCTTTTCCTGAGGATGCATCCATGAAATGACTTCTCTTGGTTTACTATGGAAGGAGCTCTGGTGGAAGTGCCATAGCTACATGAACAAAAAGCATTAGCCAGGCCTCAGGCTCTTTTTTGGTGCATACAGTTTACAGAAGAATTGCAAAGTCAGATCTTTAACCCTAAATATTTTTCCATCTTTGGAAACACTACATCAAGCAGTCCAGAATCCAATGGCTGACCTTACTTTTGGGTACACTGGTTTTTTCCTCTCCATTATCTACATGTAATAATAACAAGTTACATAAAGTCAGGAAACAGGACCAGCACAAAGTTCAAACTAATTTTCATATTAAAGGCCTTGCACAAACATTTTTACAGCAGGCCTTTATTGACATCTTTAGTCCAGTCACCAGGTTGAGATTACAGGCATTTTCAGGAAACTTGGGCAGGTTATCAATACTTCCTGGGAAACATGTTTTGTTTTTTGTATTTCTTTGTCAGAAGGAGGTAGCAGTGATTATACCCGTTTCAGAGAAAATAGATGTCATATCCTCCCACAAAAGGACAGAAACCATAGGTAAAGAAATTTGTTTCCACTTGATACATAAAGAGTTTCTCAAACTGCTTTATCATAGGCAAGCTACTTGCATTATAAGCACTACAAATGCAACAAACTATTTAATATATTGGCCAATATTAAGCATCTACCAACTTCATCACACACCCACATTCAAGATTTCATATGAAATAAAGAGCTTATCACTCTGCTCAAGGTTTCCACACAGATTAAGTCAATCTGGGGAAAATAAACTTCAGAGAAACTGTGTCACAGTTTAAAAAGAGTGTAGTTAAAGTAAGTACTGTCCAGGCATGAAGCATTCAACTTCCAAGAACCTGATGCCTGCAGGATACATGAAATTTAAGAACTGACACTTTAATATATGTTATATATTAAAATCCTAACATTTTATTCCATGCTCTCCAAATTCCACGACACATGCTCAGCAGAACAGCATGAAAATTATGAGAAATTTTAGATTAAAATCATTGTATTTTTATTAGCCAAGGAGCTCCAGCCCTATGGATCTTGTGAGAAACCTCTGTGGATCAAATTCACCCTGTGCTACTGTATCAATGTTCCTAAAGATTGATATATATATTTTTTTTTTAGTGCTCTGACTTTAATAGATGTTTTGCACCAGTGTTTTCTGCAAAAATCAGACTGTCAATGCATTAGATACCCAGAGTTTCAAGTGGTTAAAAACCTCACTATTTTGGAACAGATGTGAATATAGCCACAGCCCCTATCAAAATCATTACCAGCAAGATAATGTCTTGACCTCTAAACTTCCTATTTCTTTCTCACCTAAAACAAGAGCTGTGAACTTTAGAGCATTGATTTTTCTTTTTTAGACCTATTTCACAACCTCTACTATCTGCATGCCTCTATTAAGCAATAACCTAGTGATTTGATGCACACCATGAACTATGGGTTTGTAATACACAGCTCCCTGAGACATGCAGCCACATCCATTGGCACCGGCAGAAGTCAAACAATGGGGCCATTGTTCCAGCCCAGCCTCCTGGCTCACCCTCTCAGTACAAGTTTTTTCCTCTCCACTTTCTTTCAGTGTTACCAGGGCTGAGCCACTGCTGCAGCTTTCCTTACAGCTCTGCTTTCTGCAGTCCTGGGACTTGGTTAAAAAATAAACAATTCCTCACTTATGGAAAGGAATCTTGGAAACAGAAATTCAGGTTTTAAAAGAGAGAAAGGCAATTAGAAGCACACCAGATGGTAAATTCTGATTTTCTTAAGGAAGTAATGTAATTCTGGGAGCCTAGTAGGGCAGAAAAGGAGATCTAGACACATATTTGTGCAACTGACTGCTTTTTACCTGACAGTATCAAAGAGGAGTAGAAAAAGTCTCCTGTCAGCCTGAAAACAACTTATGGTCTTGGATCATGTTCAAGTCATACACAGGCTCTGCGTGTTTGGGTGAGCCTGCAGGCTGCCACACTGTGCCCATCCTCCTCCTGCCTGCACACAGCCCACAGCTCCCCAGGAGCCAGCCAGCTCTGGGAATGCCAACCTTCTGCTCCAGCAGCCCTCCCACGCACAGGCAGCTGAGGCAGGCTCCAATGCCATCCAAAGCCGCTCACGGCGGATCAGCGCTTTCCCCTCATGCCATGTCACTCCTGTGGGCTGGGGACACCATGGGCCTGCTGCAGCAAAACCTGCCTGCCGAGCTGTGGGCCAGCTTCTCCATAGAGCTGGGACAAGGATTACACAAAGGATGCCCAAGGATGGCAAAGCCACTCATGGCGTATTAGCACTTTCCCCTCACTCCATGTCGCTTCTGTGGGCCCGGGATGCCGCAGGCCTGCTGCAAGATTTTAAAGTTTCAGCCTGCAGCACTGAGGGCTGGTTTCTCCACAGAACTGGGAAAAGGACTGCACAAAGGATACCCAAGCATGGCAAAGACACCATCCAAAGCTGCTCTGGCAGATCAGGACTTTGCCCTCGCTCCATGTTGCTCCTGTGGGGCAGAGACACCCGTGGGCCTGCCATGGGATTTGAAAGTTCCAGCCTGCAGAGTGATGGGCCAGTTTCTCCACAGAGCTGGGAAAAGGATTGCACAAAGTATGCCCAAGGATGGCAAAGCCACCATCCAAAGCCACTCACAGCAGATCAGGCACTTTCCCCTCACTCTGTGTGGCTCCTGTGGGCCAGGGACACCACGGGCCTGCTGCAGCTGTGGGCCAGCTTCTCCACAGAGCTGGGAAAAAAGCTGCACAGAGGATGCCTAAGGATGGCAAAGCCACCATCCAAAGCCACTCATGGCAGATCAGCATTTCCCCTTGCTCTGTGTGGCTTGTGTGGGCCCAGGATGCCACAGGCCCACTGCAGGATTTTAAAGTTTGTGCCTGCAGCACTGCGGGCCAGTTTCTCTACAGAGCTGGGAAACCACAAAGGATGCACAAGCATAGCAAAGCCTCCAGAGCTGGTGGCTGGTCCTGCAGCAATGCACAGCCAGCCTGTGGCCATTGGGGCTTGAACAAATCCTGGAGAGCCCAGCACACATTTCCAGCAGCATTCAACAAGGCTAGGGGATCCCCACACAGCCTGAAGGCACCTACAAGGCCTGTCCCTGCCATAGCTCTGCTGCGTCTTCCTTTCACCACCACTCTGCTGCCAAGGAATGGTTTCTGGAGGTTCATTTCTGCCTGTCTTCATTCCTGCAGAGTCTGTGGCTGCTCTGTGCTGGGGAACATGTGAAATCATGTGAGCACATTACAGCTCCTGGATTTACTGGTTCAAGTTTGCATCTGCTGACGTTTATGCTTTCAGAAGAATATCTTACAGGTCTCACCTGGTTTTGAGCTACAGAAATGTTTCTGATCCATGCTGTGAACAAAGAGGGGTGCTAAAAGGCTCTTCTAAGAATCCATGTCTTTCAAAGAAACAGCACACTGTGATCCAAGCAAAGAAGCCAGCACACAAAACTGCTGAAAAATCATGCTATGAAAATTCAGTGTCCATAAAGGAGACAGAGGAGTCCTGCAACTTCATCCCAATAAACAGATAGAGAGTCCACTGAGGCATATTCCATGGGGCTTCTCTCCCAAGGTTTTGAACGACACAGCCTCTTTTTATCCTATACTCCCAGCTGCATGGTGTACTCCTTCCTTTCCCCATTGGCTGAGGTACTGGGAAGGTACAGCCTTCCCAAACCGCCTACCACATATCCCCCTGAACCTGTCATTTTCCCTCGAAGTCCAGAAACTCAGACCTGCTTATCTATTTCAGGAGTCTAACTACCTTGGTTCTGTAACAAAGGCTTCAAGTTGGTAGAGACATTAAAATCCATTTCAAAGACATTAGCACCCATACCCTCACCCATCGAACTGTTTGCAAAGACATTAGCACACGTTTTCTTTTCAAAACTGAATTAGGCAATGTTTTGTGTGGCTTGGCACTTCCTGGCACAAGTGAAATCCAAGCATGGTCTGACAGTCATTTGATCCTGAGCCAGGATCAGAGAGTTACATATAAACTCCCTGAAGCTTTGCCATTTGGTCTAGAAAGGTTTGGTTTTGACCTTTTAGATAAATTCAGGATGCAGAATGCACACAAAGACCTGCAGATCTACAGCCTTCTGAATTATCTGCCACAGTCCCAAAATCACTCAACTCACCGCACTTAATTCTCCCATCAAGATTTACTCAGTCCTCCTAAGGCCGATCAGACCTTGACTTCAGAATAAGCAATTCTGCATATTTTTGGAAGAGTTTCAGCTGCAAGCTTTGGGTTTAGACAGTGGGCACAGAAGAGCTTAGGACTGCAGTCCCCCAATCAGGAGAACAGATAAGAGCGTTTCTGGGGCACAAATCCATACGAAGAACCACCCTAATCACAGCACGCTCACAGATAAACTCCAGGACGCCCAGACTTAGAGGAAACTTAGATTCACCAGGAGAAAGGCCAGCAGTGCCCTTTGTGTCTGTGCTTGCTCCCTGTTTCTCATAGCTACATTTTACTTTAGTTGGGTCTGAGATGCTATTTTCTTGTGGCTTGCCGCCACACGCCCAAAGAGATGAGTGCAGCAAGAATTAAAGGCTGTGTGACAGCACAGAAGCATGAAGCACACACTGCCTTCCCAGGATTAAACTTCAGGCTAATGGCAAGCAGCCTGAGCTTTGCAGGAACACCAGCTGCTCCCTCCCAGGGACATCAGCTATCCCCCTCCCAGGAGCTACCAACTGAAATGGGCTGAGGGTGGGTGCTTGGGAAGGGAGCTGCTGGCCACCGAGGCCACCAGTGCCTCCAGGCTGAACACAGGCAGACAGGTTCCCCTTCACTGTCCTTTGGCACACGGCCTGGGATATGAGGCCATGCATGTCAGCAAGTGTGACAGGTCGCAGAGACATGCCACAGCCTGAAGCATCCTGCTGGGGTCTTGGGAACCCTGCTGGAGAGAGGCTTTCATTGCTGAAGCATTCTCTACCCACTCTTGCCTCCTGCATGCCCTTCTCCTCCTTCCCTTCCTCCATTTGCAGCAACACTGCATCCTGCATGCTCCCCGAGACAAATAGGGCAAACATAACCTGATTAACCAAAAGGATTTGGGCAGGAAGGGCGGGGGAGGAGATTAATACGCGGAGAACCACAGAACCTTTCCCTCTCACATTAGCCCTTGCCTATTCAATAATTAACGTGTCCTGGGGTGACTCTGACTTTGGGATTTGCTATAAAAGCTTCTCGTAAACTCTGTCTCAGCATGCAGACATCAGACCAAAGAGAACATTCAGTCTGACAAGCTGAAATTTCTTCCAGACTCCAGGGTCAGTCAGAAGCTTAAAACCACTTGGATCTCAGCCTATGGCTCCATTTTAAAACATAAGGATTCCCTCTTGCTGTTCACCCACTGAAGAGACTGAATCCAACCTTTCTTTGGCCACTCTCTCTGAAAAAGGGTTTAGAAGTTAATGCAGGCTTTCTCCATTTCATGTATGAAACAACCTCCAAGGCTGGCAGCTCCCCATTAATACAGGAACATATTACACAGGCTCTGGCTGCCCTCCAAGCCTATTCTGATGTTCTAGTTTCTTTCCACCCTTTCTTTCTTGCTTACCTTAAGGCATATAGATGTTTCAGGATGGAAATGTGAAGCTACCCACATGCAGAAAAGATGCCTGCCCTGACCTTCCAAGGAGCTATTTTTGGCTAATCTTATGTGCCTAAGATCTCTTACAGGGGTCATGCACTGAACTAACTGCCCCCCCAGAAACTTTTGCCTAGGAGATATGAAACATTGCAGAGATTCTCTTTTAAAAAAATTTAACTCTCTCCATAACCTAACACACTACTGACTCCAAATCTCCAGATGCTGTTTGCAAGGGAGCACATTTTAAAAGGGGCTGTAAACCTGAGATTATTACCCAAGGAATACATGTTCAACATTACACCTAAACATACTAACAGAATACTAAAGACATATCCTTAACCCAGAATTTTCCAAAAGTTATTGGGCACCCACAGCCTTTAAATGACTTCACTTTTTAAGTCCAAATCTAGAGAAGAAGCAGCTCAAAAAGTTTCAGATTGAAACAGATTTCTTTTCAAAATATGTACCCCCAAAGGGTTTATGAGATTAAAAAAATAAGGAACAATGGGTTAGCCGCCAAACTCATAGACAGAATGAGATTCCATAAAGAAAGCAACAGTCCTAGCTCCATCTAACAGAGCACATGAATATACCACATCACAGCAGTCAGAAACCTGGACTCTGATCTGTCCTGTGTCTCTCAAACTCTAAAGCTGACATTCTTCCAAACCGGCACTGCCCGGACTGCAAACATTTCAGTCCAAAGGCCAAGAGTGAAGCGAGCCCCACTGCCCCAGCAGCTGCCCATAGGCTCCTCATGTGGCAGGGAGTTAATGCTGACCCAGGGGACTGCACATCCCTGCTGCCACTCCAGACACTGTTTGCCCTCACACAGTGAGTAAAAGATAAAGCATGTAAGAATCTTTTCCCTTCTGACATCACAGCATTAAGTATCACAAACATACAGCCTATAGGCTGTATAAAGCAGAAATGCTGAACAACTAGCAAAAAGGATGTAGAGAATATAAGGGGAGTGAACTGTTCAGGAGATGCAGCCTCCAGAAATCCAGTTCTGTGCACATTTGCATACACACACACAGAGAACACATGATACTATCTCCCAGCATTTTCATCACATAGCATCTTTTAAATGGTTCCTGAACTGAGATATTGCCTCTTAAGGCCAGAACTGCATAAGGTTTAGGGATACAACTGAGTTTGCATAGAGCCATGAGAAAAACAACCCAGGGTTGAGGTAACCAGTGAGAAATGCTTGTACCTTGCATTTAGCACCCAGGACACAGGCATGCTGCTCTTCTTATAGGGCCCGACTTAGAGAACCACAAGACTCTGTAAGTATCAGGATTTCCCCCACTTGAGCTAAAAGCTTCCTCCCTTTGGTAACATTCTCCTCCTTAAACACAACTCACCACAGTTTACGAAACAATGAGGCCGTACCCTGCAAATGTTTGCTAAACATTTTTGCAACTTTATCCAAATACAGGAACAGAGGGAACACAAGTCAGAAATGCACACTTAGCATAGCACTGAGAAAACAATTAATTGGCAGTCCATAGGCAAGTTGCAACCTTTCATTTTCTATTTAAAACTTCAATACAAATAAAACCCCATAATTAATCAATGGAGATAAGGGTTGGTATTTCGGTAATTCTTGGAAAACCCATCATGCCAAGCCAAGAGCCATATTTGGTAATTATTCTGCTTTACACTGCTTCTACTTTCACTCTCCTGGTTCATTCCGGCTCTTCAGCTGATGAACTCTTTCTGCTTTACAACTCTTGTGCTACAAAGCTGTGCTGTCAACAGAGATATCCAGCTTGGTGCCTGCCTGAAGTGCATTAATGATCCCACTACAGCTGCATAATAAAGTTGGGTCAAAAGACTATTGCCTTTTTTGAGGCTGTATCTCTCTCTTCCCATCTTAATTTTTCTTTGGACTCACTGCCATAGTTCAGATCTTTCATACTGAATAATAGTGCAACATACCACATTTCAATTAACACAAGCACTTAAAATTAAAAAGGTGTGGAAGATAATTAAGACTACTAAGCAACCCTTTCCTGGAAAAAGTAAGAAATAGCTATTCCTGACAAACCAAACTATGAACATACGTATGACAACAGGGCTCCGCTGGTAGCACATAGAATACAAATAGCATTTAAAACTGCCTGGTAACCTCTCAGGACAGTACCTGCATGTCACAGCTATGTCTTTTGCCAAGGGCTCTGTATCCACCTAGAGAGCTGCCGACAACCACCACAAAACCAAATACTTAAAAAGAATACCTTGTGCAGAAACAGTGAAGTTATTTTTCACCTCTGAGAAGAGCAGAAGAGTTGAGGTCTGCAAAACAAACCAAAACCAGCCCTCAGGACCACTAACTTGAGCTCAGCCAGCCCAGCTGCAGCTCTTTAAGAAGTCTTAGGGGAGGCCCAGTTGTGGGAGCTGGAATCAAAGCACCTGGTTGCCTATCTCCAGTCTAGTGCTGCATTTGTTGAACTACAAGCTAAACTTCATGTTCCTCCTCCAAAGGGATAATAATTTTTTATATAGTCATCTGTGGGTTCCTCCACCAAATCTGTGTGTCTGTAAAGTTGAGAAGTACTCAGCTTTCTGCAGTGGTTGGTATGGCCCAGCAACTTCTTCCACATAGGATGCTGACTTTCCAGCAATGTAACTTAGAATTCTTATTCACAGAAATAAAAGTTTGGACACAGTGATTTTTGGCTGGGAGAGAATGCATAATGTGCTGTCACACAGAGCATCGACCAGATAAATAAGTTCTGAAATGCCAGAAAAATGTCTATGTCCAAACGAGAGGCAGTATTGTGCAGTTAAGTGCATGTCATTTAACAGAGCATCCCATTTCCTGCAGCTCCTAAGTAAATGAGTAAGATCCCAGAGTTGCATCAAGGGAATGGGTTTGGCTTGGAATCCTGCATGGTGACTCATGCTTTCATGAAAAATTCATTTCCTTAGAGAAACAAGACAAAGCCATGTGTTCTACTCAGTCCAGCTACCTAGAGTGTTGATTTAGGAAGCTATTGCAGAAAAATGTAGTTTTATTTAGCTTTATATTGAACACATAATCCACTACGGCTGTACTTGCAAACACAAACAACTTCTTAAGGGGAAAAGAAAAATGTGTAATTTGGAAGTTCTGGGCATTGAAAGATGTCAGCTAGAAAGCAGTTTGCAATCAAAACCAGACAACTGACAAAAAAAAAACCATCGTGAAAGTCTGGATGTTCCAGAAATTGACTCTTATTTACACAGCTCTCCATACTGATTCCCCTCCTGCACATTTAAAAATAGGTTGTAGAGATACAGACCCGTAAACACCAGGAAATGAGACTTGCATCACCTAGCTCCTCCCCTTCCCCACAATGACAGTGCAAAGGAAAGGAGGGCGTGAAGCAGCACAAGCTCTGGATCCATGTTGCTCCAGCATCCTTAGATGTGCCCAGAAGCAGCCAAGGAGAGGGACCCAGAGATGTATGGATCATGGCTAATCAGTTATGTGCAGAGATACTTGTTAGTGCAAGCCAGGATGAAACTCATCTTTCAGCTTTTAGTTTTTTTAGGAGATCAGTTCAAATGGTTTGATGTGGCTATACCAACCAAATTGGAGGAACACAGAATATGGATTTCTATGAAGTATGAACCAACTCCCTGTATCTTACCCTGATAAGTATTTCAAAAGTATAATGCAAGAATTCTGGCTCTATGAACTTTTGGTGTCAAGTTCCACTTTGGAGTCTGGGCCTCTCTGGTTCAGGAAAATACCATCCATCAATTTCATGCTGCTTTATAAAGCTAAAATGTTTCATAATAAACAAATCTCTGCAGTACCACCATGAGGCTAGTAGATAAAAACACCTTCACATTTTACAAAGGAGGAATGAAGCCTTTAAAGCTGGAGGGAATGTTCAGGTCTCAGAATAAATCAAAGGGAAAGACAGGACTGGAACATGATGTAGCTGTGTGTCGTGCCAGGTCCTTCTTTCACACAATGACACTAGGTGAAAGCAAAGCCCCTGATGATGTCAGAGCAAAGGCAGGACTGATCATGCATGGAATAGCCCCTAGAGTTTTTAAGGGCAAATTAAACGTCAAGTCTCAGGTGGAGAAATGCCACTGACCTTTCCAGGGCTGGTCGGCATCCCCAGTAGCTTTGGTTTACTGATAACCTCCCAGCTGAGCTACAGGTCGCACAGGAAACCTGCAGGTCCTGGTTTGGAGCCCTTACCCCTGCAGCAACATCAGATTTGACTCAGTCTGTCATGAGCCAGGACCTAAGCAAATGAAGAGTGGAAATTAAATGTCACCATGCAAAACCTCTTGTTTTACTAGCAAAATGCAGAGAAATTTACTAACATTTTGTGTTTTGCTAAAAATAACAAAATGCACACATTGAACTCACCTTGTATAAATGTCTCTGGACTTTATTTTTGTGACTATGGTCTCTTGCAGTTTAAAGGCAAACATGCTGTTTAATAAGAATGTGGCATTTGTTTCCATCTGTTATCACTCAGATCCTGATCAAATGCCACCTGAAGCCAGTGGAAAGGCTCTGCTTCTAACTTCTAGAATAAAAATATAAATGTTTCTACATTCATCAACTTCAATTGCTTTATTATTCATGTTTAACCTGTGAAAACTAATATGAAAAGGAGGGCAAGCAGGCTGAGGAAGGGTCAAGCTTCCCTGGAGAGACACTATCATATTTCTGGCATTCCCATCACTCTATCAATACCACCTCCTACTGCCACGACAAAAGGCAGCAATGGAGAAAGAACAGGAAGAATAAAACTCCTTATGTACATGTGAGAAAAGCCAACCCATCCCTACAATCAATCACTTACAGGAAATCAAAACAGACCTGGCCTCCATCTTCCAAGTGCAAGAAAAATGCCTGTAATTTCCTCACCCCGTTCTGTTTGTGCTGTTCTGAGCCTTCTCTCATTGAAGCTCCCTGAGGCAGAAAATCCATGTCAGTCATGCCAGATGACTGCTTTCCTCCTGAGCAGTGAGTGCTGATAATAAGATCACAAAGGCCACATGAAAGGAAAAATTTGGTCATTGCAGCTGCCTTCTCAGTTCTGTAACTGAGATAAATTAACAGGTGAATTAGCACTGGCATATTAAAAGCTGACTCTATTTTTTAATTTAAAAAAGAGTTATAATCTGCTTATCATCATCATTGAGGATACTGGGACTAGGATGGTCTTGAAACATCCCAGTTGGTTTTCTTTGGCCTGCTCTACTAAAAGGAGGAGCCCTGGTATCTGAATAAGCACCAGAGAGATAAGGACAAGCTGATGCCTTATAGATAACAACGATTCATTCTTGGTTCTGTTCTCCGTAACAAGCAACAAAACACAAGTGAAGGGAAGCAAAGATGTTACTGGAACTTACACCCTGAAAGCCACATCCAAGTTTATTTTGTCTGAGCCACAGGCTGAGAAGAATCTTACAATATCAATAGGTATTCTCTTAGGAGCTTTGGTCTCACTGTGAGTAGTAAAAGACCTCTTGCTTTACGTTAGTTACCATTTTAAAATGTTTGTTATTCTATTCAGGCAGTATCATCATAGAAGCTTTCTATCTTGCACTTAAACTCTTTAGAAGTTTTTATAGGCAAAAATATTTCTTGTTGGTCTTAATTGCTGTCAAATCTTCATTTTCTGTCCTCCCAGATCTTTGTAACTCAAACCTGGATGAGATGTTCAGTCCCATTCATACAGAGCCACTGTAAATACAGATTCCTGGGATGCACAACTAAACTTTCTAATCCATCCTTGAGCCTTGTGATAGAACAAGATGCTCAGTGAACCCAGAATAATGCAGAATGACAGAACTATGTTTCTTTTTCACCCTGCATTCATGAGGCTTTAGGCAAGCTCAGCATCTACCCACACTTCCCTTCCTTGGTGACCAGTCTTCTCTGACATGGCACATCCCACAAGCAGCGCTCCTTCCTCCAGCAGCAACAAGGAACAAAGAACATCCAGTGCAACCAACAGCCTGGTACATTTAACCTCCTTTGCTGGAAGTGCTGGTCTTTATAATAAGCAGAATTCTGTATTTTTTCTGTCTTGCTTCATGTAAACCTACGTAAAATTCTATGTTTCTAGGCTTTTTAGATGTTTTCTCTCCAGTATTTTTTTGCTTTTTTTATTTTGCCAGTGGGCTGCCAAATAAATGGTGAGCCTATGGGTTACCATTTCTGTCAGCTCACCACAGTTGAAGGGAATTGTCACTGGGATGGTGTGTGACCAGGTGTGCCACAGCAAGATAAGCACCTCAAAAGGAACTCAAGTACATCCCAGGAGCTGAGGACAGATATGGCCAAAAATCAGTCAAGAGTCAGAATCCCAAAAGAAAACCAAGTCAAAGATTGTAAAGGTACCACAACTACAATAAATAAATAATAATAAAGAAATACTATTGTAAAAACAAGAATGAGAAAATTAGGCTGACACAGCTACTCACACAAGATTAAATTAATACTTACCTGATTTTCAGTAAGCATGAACCTGATAATCCATGGCATAAAGACAGGATGCCTAAGAGGAGAGCGAGAAAGCAGAAATGGGTAAAAAATAATAAATGAACACAACTCACAGATGGCAAGCTAAACTCACCGAGTCTGCTGTTTTCCAGCTGGAGGAACCAGACATTCTCAATTTCAGAACCCTGACATGCACAAACCCAAAAGATTTTAAGTGAATTTGCCTACTTGAAGGCATTACCACAGGACCAGAGAATGGCAAGTTCTAAGAAGTAAGCCATGGTGGAGGCAAGTTTGGGCTGTGATTTGATGTGTGTGCAGCTCTCCAGAAAAACTTGCAAAGGAGAATCTAACTGAAAACATCATATTCAATGAATAATAAAGGGTAGTGTGGATTTACTAAAAGCCAGCTTTGTAAGATGATCCACAGAATAGCATAGTATAAAATTGAAGCTCCAGGCAACGAGGAAATACATTTTTAAAAAGTTGATATTGCTTTTTGCTGGGAGCCTGAGCAAGAAATAAGTGAAGGGGAGAAGAATTTGGCTTTACTAACCAAGCATAGGGTGACACGAAACTGTCGGCATGGTGTGACTGAAACAGATCAGTGTGAGTCCAGTCATGGAATTTCCACGAGCTTCGGGAAAACATTCGTGTTGTTTTTGAGGCATCGCTGTCCGTCACTCATGCAGCAGCCCTTCTCAGGAGAAAAAGCCTTTTAAAAGCATTTACACTGAGAAAGTCCCGCAGAACACACATCCCAATGGGAACCTTGTATGACCATGCAGGGCTGAAAAGGGCTTATATAACCTAACGCAACAAATGACGGGGAATTGGATATCCAAATACGCGGAAAGGGGAAGCAAACAAAAAACCACAAACATCTGTTGACTTAGATGGAAATTAGAAGCCGGTTTCCAGCCACCCGACAAGAGGCCCCATCCGGAACTAGCGCCATAAACCCCTGAGGAGGAATATAGGACTGGCAGGCACTGCGGGGCGGGAAACGAGGGCAGAAATGCCTTGAATTCCGCACCGATTCTCCAGAGCCGGAGTTTGCTTTCACTCATCGCGGTGAATAACTGAGCGCTCCTCAGCCCCGCCTCAGCCGCCCCGGGGCGCCGAGCGCTCGCCTCGCCTCCCTTCACCCTCCCCACTTCCCCATCTCCTTCCCGCTGCTCCTGCCCCCTCCTCCCGCCCGAGTCTCTCCACCCCGACGTGTCTGCGGGCACGTCTCCACAGCTCAGCCCAGCCCAGTCCAGCCCGCCCGCCTCACGTCACCGCCCGCCCGCTATGAAAGGCGCGGCCGCCGCCGCCCCCGCCCCGCCGCCGCCGCCGTGCCCGCCCGAGCAGCTCGGTAGGTGCGATCGCCGTGCCGGGATGGGGTGGAATGGGGGCGGGAGCCGGGGGTGCGCCAACAGGGGGGTGCAGAAAGGGGAATTGCAGGCAGTGCTGGTCCCGCAAAGCTCCGGGGGGACCCGGTGAAGCAGGCGGAGTCCGGCGGACTTTGTCCATTTACCGCCGCCTGCTCCACTGAGACCCCCCGGCCGTGGTGGTATCGGGCACAGCCCTGGGCTTGAGTCCAGCCGGCGTGATTTCCACTCACAGCGCCCCCCGCCCATCGTCCGCTCCCTCCATCCCCTTGAGCCTGCGTGGATTAATTTGCCTCCTGTAATCCGTGCGTATGGCCCCAGGGAGTGATCCTGCAAAGAGACTTGAGGATGGGCTTGGGGCTGCGTTTCAAATACCACTTACCGCTCTCCTAACTTACTTAATTTTCTCTTGAAAGGAACTTCTTTTTGAGTTTTTAAGTATAACAGACGTGCTTGAGTGGATGGTTCTTTCCAGCCTTGCACATTGAAGTGCTCCTAGTGCAAAGGGAGGACTTGGCACGTGGAGAGTGCACTGCGCACTATGGCCACGCTTCGGGAGGCTTCGGCACATGAAGACTGACGTAGTTTGGTTGATTTTTCCTAAATATGGGCGCTACTAGCTTCCTGTCCCTCCCCTCAGCCCCAAAATCTACAGTCCTTGCTGCTCGGCTTGGCTTCTCATGCTCTGAACGAGCTGCTGCCTGTTCAGCACTAGAGAGTCGTGTGGTGTCTGTGCTTGCATCCATCTGTGCAGCTGCTCCTGCCCTGGGCTCTTCAGGCTGCTCCCAGTGCAGCACCACTTAAAAAATAAAGGTGTGGTGGTGCCTTCCACATGGAGACGGGGATCAATGCACAATCCTCTGGCATCACCGTGCCATTTCAGCACATCCTTGGCTGCCAGAACCCAACTCACCAGGATGCTGTGCAGCTGGCAGCTAAAATGTGGGGGTGGGAGAGATGGTAAAGCCAGACTCCAGCCATCTTAATTCAAAACGGTGCAGTTTCACTTCAAAACAAATTCATGAATCTGACATGGAGGCTCATGCTGTGCTCAAAAAGGGCTTGCCTAAGTGTTGCACAGCTTCAGCTCTGGAAAGGCTTCAGGGCACAGAATACCAGTTTTTCAGGGTGAGAGAACAGATTGCCAGACTGTGCTGAGCTTAGAAGTACTAAAATGGCTTCCTGTACTGAAATGTAGTACGGATGGTCATTTAGAACATTCTCCTGCTGCTGGAGTGCCACCAGCTATATAATAGAATCAATGGCTCTCGGGCTGTGTTTGAGGCAAAGCTAGGGTGGGCTTGAACAAAGAATTGTCATCAATAATTCAGTTCTGCAATAATTTTGTGGCATACAGAGAGTATTGCCGGATGTTTTATTCATGTGTTTTGTATCCATTTTCTTATCCTGAAATAAAGTCTATCTTGCTGGATACAAGTATTCTGGTGTCAGTAAAAGCTCCAAAGCCTGGAGAAATAATCTGTTGCTTTCCTTTCAGCAGTGCACCATGTCTCTCAAGGATCAGCTCATCCACAATGTCCACAAACAGGAGAGTCATGCCGAAAATAAGATTAGCGTGGTTGGCGTGGGTGCAGTCGGAATGGCCTGTGCCATCAGCATCCTCATGAAGGTAAGTGTCAAGGGAGGAAGCAGCAGAAGAACCTGAGACCTAAAATAGGGGCAAAAAAAGAGTCACCTTTATTAGATTAACTTCTGGTTATACAATCCTTTTTTGGGCCTGAAATGAAGCAACAGTCTTCAAGCTATTGACAGAGAACAAATAGCTGCAGTTCTTGTAAATGAAGTTTGCCTCAGGATTAAACAGAATGTCCTTTATGCATAATTTTAAGAGCTGCATTTATCTTTGTGGGGCTTGCAGACTCCCTTCTAAGTAGGAATTCTCTAACACTCTAAATATACAAAAAGATTGAGAACTGAGGATTTATTTTGTCTTAAGCAGAGCAATGGAATAATTCTTTGCGGTATGATCTGGAAAAATTGGTCCTTGACAGTCTGAATGACTTGTCTTCTGCCTTCAGTTATCATAATGAAAATGATGTTGTTAACATCAGGCTTGCTTTTCTTGACTGTCAAATAGGTTGCATATGAAACGCTATTAAATTATTCTTCATTATTGTCCTCTTAATTGTACTAGTATTTTACACAGAATGTGGTTATGGTATCCCACTAATTGAAGGACTCTGGGAAGAAGTGAAATGTTAAAGATGAGCAAAATAAGTAGCTTTTAAAATAATTGTAACTTCACTGTTTAAAAACTGGGAGCTTTGCTGGAGGAGGTAGCAAACTTACCATTACTCCTGGTCTCTTGTAGGACTTGGCTGATGAACTCGCCCTTGTTGATGTTGTGGAGGACAAGCTCAGAGGAGAGATGCTGGATCTCCAGCATGGCAGCCTCTTCCTTAAAACTCCAAAGATTGTCTCTGGCAAAGGCAAGTAGTTGGCTCCCACGTGCTCATTATTTCTAAATGGAGATAGCCACTTTAGGTCTCACACTGGACAACCAAGTCTAGCACTCAGCCTGTCACCCTAATTGCTGGGGGGAAAGCTCATGGATATATATAGTACTCACCTGACATTTTAAAATATACCTTCCTATGGCCAGTCCAGCTAGGAATTTTCTTCCAGAATTCACTACTTAGTACAGAAGGATGAATTCCTTAAGTACTTGTGCACCTTAGAGAGCTTTATTTCATGACCAGTTAACCCCTGAACTCATTACTGCTTTCTTCCGATAACTTTTTGTGGCAGCCTTAAGCAGGGCAAAGTCTTAATCAGCTTGTACCTTGATTACAGTTCCTAAAGGTAGCAGGTTATGAGGGCAGAGCCTTCTTCCTCTTCTGCACGGCACTTACCTGAAAGCAATCCCAACAGCTATCCCTCGTCCCATTTGTGGCTGAGAAGCATGGACTATCACTGCCAGCAGCTGCATTTTACAGTATCACCATGCCTCAGTGTTGTCACAATGTTGTGGCAATGAGCCAGAGTCTTAAAATGAAATTCCATTTTCTATAGAGGCAAAGTCTAGGGTAACCAGGGAATTGCTGCACCCTCAAACTCGAGAATTTGAGATCTCAGTGCAGAGAAGTGAGAGCTCCTATTCTGAACCATGTGTAGGAGGAGGTCATGTTTGACACAGCCTTTTGTCTGCAGATTACAGTGTGACTGCACACTCCAAGCTGGTCATTGTCACTGCTGGTGCCCGGCAGCAAGAAGGAGAGAGCCGCCTTAACTTGGTCCAGCGCAACGTGAATATCTTCAAATTCATCATTCCCAATGTCGTTAAATACAGCCCTGACTGCAAGCTGCTTATTGTCTCAAACCCAGGTTTGTCTTGTGTTGCCATAAGAGGATTTGGCTTAGAGAATAGTGTTTCTTCAGTAAGGTGGCATTAGAGCACAGGCTCTTAGAAAAATTTGTGCTGGGGAAGAGAAGGCTCCAGGGAGACCTTGGAGAACCTTCCAGTACCTAAAGGAGCCCTAAAAGAGAGGTGGACTTTTTACAAGGGCACATAGTCATAGGACGTGGGGTAATTGCTTTAACTGAAAGAGATAGATACAGGTTAGCTATAAGGAAGACAATCTTTATCATGAAGGTGGAGCAGGTGGCCTAGGGAAGTTCTGAATGCCCCATTCCTGGAAGTGGTCAGGGCCAGCTTGAATGGAGCTTTGAGCACCGTGGTCTAGTGGAAGGCGTTGCTGCCCAAGGCAGCGGGTTGGAATGAAATGGTCTTTAAGATGCCTTTCAACCCAAACCATTCTATGATATCTGTATAGCACAAAATGTCATCTTCCCTCTCCAGGCTCAGCAGTTTGGTCTTCTGATAATAAACTTGGATTTTCAGATCGAGTGATTTAAGGGTCACTGATAATTGCATGCATAGCATAAAGGCAGAGCTGAGGGACTGTTCAAAACAGTCATTATGTTACATAAAATAATCATTCTGTTAGCCCACTGCAGTGCCTGGCCATGGGCACTGCTTTGTGCTCTGTTCCGTGTAACTAGAATGCAGGTAAAATGCTTACAGATGAATGGAAGGTACCATCCTCATCATCAGTCGGCTCATGAGTGGCATTTGTTCTCCTCACAGTGGATATTTTGACCTATGTGGCCTGGAAGATCAGTGGCTTCCCCAAAAACCGTGTTATTGGTAGTGGCTGCAATCTGGACTCTGCCCGTTTCCGCCACCTCATGGGAGAAAGGCTGGGCATCCACCCCCTGAGCTGCCACGGATGGATTGTCGGAGAGCACGGAGATTCCAGTGGTAAGGGTGAAATCTCTTACACAGAACTCCCTGATGCTTTGTCTGCCAGGAACACCTCAAAAAGCTACAGCAAAATATTGCTCCAAAACCTTTGCACCGCAGCACCTTGAAGTTCAAGTACTGATTTAAGTCTTTTGCTGCACAGAGTAACCCTAGATGATCTATATTTGATCTGAATGACTGTGCTTGGAAAAAGTCATTACTGTAACCTGAGCTGGATAAACATTTCTAGGCTAAATTGGTCACATCACTCCCAAAAAAAACCCAAACTGAAGCATCAAGAGGATAAAGTTCTCTGCAAGGGCCTCTCAGAGATCTGCACCAGAGGTACTGGCAGTCACTTAGCTGCCATTCCTGGCTTCTCGTAATCACTGTATATAGGAATTGCAGAGGCAACTCTGGAGGACGGGAGAAAGCAGTTTTTCCTTATTTAACCTGTACTTTTCCAAGCAGCACCAGAGCAGTACTGTCTGCTTCTGACACCCACCAGAATGCACTTGGTATCAATTCTTACTTAGAGAAAACTTCACAAAATACAGTGACTGTCATTTTTGTTCATGTTGCCCAGGTATTTCACATTAACAAAGGTGTGCTCAAACTTTGTGACACTATGTATAAATGTTGATGTGCTCTGGTTCTCAGCCTGCAATTTAGATTGGCCTTACAGGTGATACTATATTTAAGGCTATAGCTAAATCAAAAGTGATGTGATGAATGCAGCTAGATGTTATGTTAACAGTTAATTTGAGAAGGACTGAGTATTGTGAGATAATTAATCTATGTGCAACTCTCTGACAGTGCCTGTCTGGAGTGGAGTGAATGTTGCTGGCGTCTCTCTAAAGGCTCTTCATCCAGACTTGGGAACTGATGCAGACAAGGAACACTGGAAGGAGGTCCATAAGCAGGTCGTGGACAGGTAAATACTGGCATGGCTTTTTCATAAAGTTCAACACAAGAACAAATCCTGAAGAGCTGAAAAATCTCTGCTCTGCAGTACCCAGATCTAGAATACCTCAGTAGCCCCAAATGTCAGGATACAGACATGATGGAACATGAAATAAGATTTTAAGGAGTAATTAGATTTGGCAGTTAAGTTTTCGTGGTTAATAAACTTTAAATTAGGCAAGAGCTTAAACTTCTAGGCTTCCAGTAAAATTGTGGGGACTAGCGTAAAATGCAAATAGAATTATTCACTGCAGAGTTAATTTTGGTCCTGCCAGAAAAATCAGTCAAGCTTCTGATGCCTCCAAACCGATGTGTAGACCTCCTAAAGCCTGTCTTTAGCAGTTGATGGTACTTGTTCTTTACTGAGTGTCTGTGTCCGTGCAGTGCCTATGAGGTGATCAAACTGAAGGGGTACACATCCTGGGCTATTGGCCTTTCTGTGGGAGACCTAGCTGAAACTATTATGAAGAATTTGAGAAGAGTGCACCCCATCTCTACCATTGTTAAGGTGAGCAGCCCCTTTTTCCTAGTTTCTTAGACAATTAAGTGTCTCTGAAATTCTGAAAAACATTGATTCACTTTCTAGTTTAATTTCAACTGAATTTGGTTTTCTGATAGGATATTCTATGAAATATACAGACATACCTAAATTCCAGCCTAACAATCCTTATGTGCTTTTCAGGGCTTGCATGGAATAAAAGATGATGTCTTCCTAAGCGTTCCTTGCGTACTGGGCAGTAATGGCATCACTGATGTAGTAAAGATGATCCTAAAACCTGAGGAAGAGGACAAACTAAGGAAGAGTGCAGACACACTGTGGGCAATCCAGAAGGAACTACAGTTTTAAACCTGCCCAAGCAGTTTTTGGCTCTTAGCAGTTTAATGGGTTTAGTGGTTTGTCTTACGTTGCACTTCCTAAGTAAGTCAAATCTTTCAATGTATTATCTCAACTAGAACACACAAAAAAGCTCAAATCTGAAAAACTGAGTTTCCTGAAGATAGCATTAGGAAACTAATCTAGGGTTTTCCCTATTCAGACACCCATGCTCTTAGCCAGAGCTAGATAATCTAGTCAGTCTTGTTCAGTGAAGTGGTATGACAGAAATCCAGCATTCAAAGCAGCACTGCCTAAAAAACCCTTTGCCTTTTCCTCATCTTGTTTCATGTTGGTTGAAAGGAAGGAGTAATTGCTTCACAATGTGAAACCAAAGACATTTCTTGAAGTTAAAGGATTGTCAAGCCAATTGACCAACCTTCTCTGCCAGCTGAATAGCTTAAAAATTTCACTGTTGATAGGTCCAAGTGTATTTTCCTAACACTGCTTTGGAATTTTTGTGGGTTTTTTTTTTTTTAGAGAACCTTATTTTTGTGTACTATATCAGTCTAGTTGTAAGTTCTGTCTCCAGAGCATGTTTAAAAAATGTTAAAGGTTTCTATGTGCAACAAGACAGTGACTGTCCAACTGTAGTACCAACTACAACACCAAATAAACCACAAGCTGTTATTTCTGTCTCCTTGTTTTTCTTAATAGGGCTTTGTCTCCCACATGCAGTTCTATTTTCCAAGTCACAGTAACTCAAGTATCACCTGTGTAATAATGTTATGTGTGCTGCTGTGCTGGAGGCTTCAGGCAGCCATGTAGTTCTGGAAGACTCACCTGGTCTTCTTTTAAAATGAACTCCACCCTCTTCAGGGCCAGCAGTAACATGAAAAGCCTTAAGGCCAAGGCTCAGTCTTAAGCCATGCTGGTTATGGTGCTGAGACCAAGAACCTTTTGAGTTTTCACTGGTCATAATAAATGTGAATTTTTCCAGTTTGGCACAACATCTCCCAAATCTCACAAGTAAAGTGAAAGCATTGTTAAGCTGACACCACACAATTCAAAAGAAAGCACGTCATACACAGTTCTGTAGAGGAAGAAAATATGCAACAAGTTTTATTCAGCGTTAAGTCCACCAGCACAAAGATTACAGGAGATAGAAAGTGCATTAATAAAAGCTAGTCTTTACCAAAAAGAAAATATATTATTGATTCAAAATATCTTACACTTGGATGATGTAATAACTTACTCTGGGCACCTACTGATTAAGAGAAAGATCAAGAGAATGGCTGCTTCACAAGGAAATCCAACTTCCCAGGTAAAGTCTGGGAGTTCAGTAGAGATCACTGAGTCCAGCAGTCTTCCTTGCTTTCTGCATCAATGCCCTCAGCTGGAACTGCTTGCGAGACAGGAGACGTACATGCTGCAGAAAGGAAAACAACAGCTGGCTATCAGTCAAGTTCTGATAAAAACTTCATGTCCAAAGCATGACACATTGTGTGACCCAAATGGAATGTCAGTTTTTTGGAAACGCTAAATTCATTATTCTACTGAATGGCATTTTCTTGGGCTAAAATGACTAGCAGGTGGCTACCAAAACCAATCACTACTGTCTATTTTTTGTAATTTTAAATTATTAATGCAGTCATTAAATTATAATAACTATTAATTATTAACTCCACAAATATTCTTATCAAAGTAATAACAGGCACTCCATAAGGTGAAATCAGACTAATGCACTTCCTATGGGGCAAAGAATGGTTTTTCTAGCACCAGATGAACAGAACTAGCAAGGTCTACACAAGAAGGCCACAATATGGCTTTCTATCTATGTTGCTTTTTAAATTGGTCTTTAAATTCTGAAATCACTTTCTAAAACTTCTGCTTCAATGTATAAATATTCCTGTTCCTACATGATACTCTTCTGTGAAGAGATCATGAACATTACCAAAGTAAACATATTTAAAATGCACATCTTAAAAACATCCCAAGAAACCTACCTTTAAAAAGACATCTAAATCTATCACTCCACGTCTCAATGCTTCCCCAAGGTAGAAGATGGTGTCTTCAATTGCATTTTCCTCTGCATATAAGTTCAGGATCTGCTTGTAGAGTGGTGCTGTAGGGATTATAACTTCATCTATGTCATTATTTTCTGACTGACTTTCCATTTTCTCTAAGGCAGAACTAAGCTCCTCATCCTTCTTTTTGAGAAGTTCAATGTTCTTGTCAACTTCAGCCTAGAAACAATTAAGATGTTTATTTATCTTGTGATACAATTATCTAGATGAAAGATTTTTAGATACACCAGTTCATTCTATACCTTCTTTATACCTTTTATACCTATCTCTATTACGATTTTTACAAAAGAAAGACTATCAATCTGTAGATTTCGGATTCTTTTAAAAAGGAATATCTGCTTTAGATAATGTCAATGCATTACCCATTTATAACTGTAGAGAAGGCATGCCAACCTTCCAAGTATTTCAGAGATGCCACATTAGGAAAAATAACCATTTAAACTAGCTAAAGACAGTAAAAGCAAAGCCAAAATAATAATTTTCTTTAGAATGTGGTATCCCCAGTTCTCTAGTCCAATTAATAATTTCTAATAGTTTTTTTAAACCACATCTGAACACTGAACAGGTTTCAGAAACTGTTCATCAATCCCAAAATCTTACCCCCGAGCAGCTGTGCAAGGAGCAGATGGACTAAGTGAGAGATGCCTTAATGAAAAACTGCAGGAATTTCTGAGCATACTGTCAGTAGGAGAGACTTCTGGGAAAGGAGAAGTTACACAAGGAGGCTGTGACCAAAATCAGTGTTCTGCACTAAGACACTGACATTTTCTCCAGTGCTGCTGCTACACTTTATTATCAAGAAACTGAGATGCAAGTATGAAATAATCTTGCACCACTAACCTCTTTCACAGGAAGAATGGGGAAAAACAAAACTGTTCCTCTACTAGTGAGCAATGATATTCATAAGACACATGCAGGACACTGCATCTCATGGTCACTGCTATTTCTGGCTAGCTTCAGTCTGAGCACAAGCCCTCAGCTGTGAGACACAAGCACAGTGCGCTGGAAGCTTTGTTATTCCTATCAACACTTAATGATTAATTAATTTCAAGCTTCTGTTCTCTACTAGGAGTACTCAGGTGGGGAGCAGTGGCTCCTCTCACTTACCACTTCCTGATCCAGGCGAGTCACCATCTCTTCCAGTTTCTGGTGCCCTTTCTTCAGGTCCTCCTCTGTGCGTTTCAGGGCGTTGAGCTCAGCTTGTGCGCGATCCATCTCCTCCTTCATGCGCCACCTCAGTTTGTCACTGACTGCCGAGATGAGGGAAGCACGGATGGTGTCCTCGCTGATGGTGCCATCCCTGCTGGGCCCTGCACAAGGAGGTTGCACAAGCATAAGATTAGTGCTGGGCTGCACTGCCTGCAGTGCAAAGCCACATGGAACAGCAAGTGGCCAAGCTGCTCTCTGTACTTCAGCAACGTGAGACAGTAAAATAAACTGCTCTCCATAGTAATTTCCAGAAGCAGCAAGGAGACCACAGTGAGATAAATTTACTTGTGTCCACCCTGATGTATGTTAAGAGTATGCATCCATTCATTCACTTCACTATTCCTATATCCACACTCTTTTTTACTTTAAAAATGGGGTGGCTGTTTCCTCTGAAGTCCATAAATGTTACTAGTCTGAGACCTTTTAAAGAAGAACAACAGTTGATGGGTGGATGTGTTCAACCACAATTAATCTAACAGCTGGCTTGAGACAATGAATTTACCTACTACAGGTATTAGCTCAGAGTTTTTTTTTTGGTTTGTGTTTTTTTTTTTAGAATTGGCTCACCTGGTAAGGAAAGTTTTCAACTAGGAAAGACGAAGGGAGAGCTATAGAGACTACACAAGCAGCTCAAGTGGGGATACTTCCAGGAAGGGCATGCAGCCCAGGTTCTCGTGGGGAATCACCCTGGTATGTGCTGGAGGGTCAACACAGTCCAGGAGATTCCTGGAAAGCACTGACAATAACCTTCTGCTACAGATGCAGCCAACGTGGAAAGATGTGCTGCTGGACCTTGTAAAACTAACAAGCAATGTCTGGTTGGAGATGTGAGGGTAGCCTTGGCTACAGTGACTCTGAGATCGTGGAGTTCTGCATCCCACAAGCAGAAAGCAGGGCAATGAATAAGACTGCAACCCTGGACTTCATGAGAGCTAACACTGGCATCTTCACAGATCTTCTTGGAGGAATTCCATGGGAATTTACCACAGAGGGAACGAACAGTGGTCCAAGAGAGCAGGTGGATATTCAAGGATCCTCCAGAACAGTGCATCTGTATGGGCAAGTGAGAAGAAGGGGCAGGAGACCTGAATATACTTTTGCAACTCAGCCTTTCAAGGATGATTTCAAGAGTCTGCCACTAACACACTTTTAAATAGAAAGGCAAGTACTTTGTGTCTGTCACAAGAAGTGCAGTGTGTCTCCAGACCAGGAAACTCTGAGTGCTCTAGCAAACGTGAAGTGGCTACTGGTGATATTTATCACAAACCACTTCCATTATTCTGTGGGAATACCTGCAGGGTCACAGTTTCCCCAGGCTTGTACCTCACACCTTCTAGATCAGTGAAATTTCAACTGGATTGCAACAACAAAGCAAGAATAACAGCAGTTTTTGTGCCTAAACTTCACAACTGCTATGAATGAAACACAGAGAGATTTGAAGTTCTAGAAAAGAAAAATAAGCAATAAGAATTTTTACCAGAGCATCTTTTTATTCAGACACACAGCTATCAAAACCCTTAAGCTATTACAGCATTATGCACATCACATTTTCCAGTGCCCTAGGTTTTACAAAACAACACAATGAAAAAAATACTCATCACTGCTCATGTGAATCTCATATAATTGAAGACTTTTTTTTTTTTTTTTTACTTCTGCTATCAAAACAAGACCGCATGAATATGTATCTGTACCCTATGTTTTTTACTCTGTTCATGTCCAAAAAACCTACACCAAGCCATATGGGTAGAAAAATAAAGCTATGCAAATGAATGACAGGAACTAGGAGAAGAAGCACATCATGCTTACCAATCCACCAAAGCCTTCTAAAACACAGAAAACATAAATTTTGATCATTACTGATATGACCACTTTGCACCAGAATATGTGTTCTTTGTCTATAAAATAAGCGAATTACCACTGAAAAATAAAGAGATTGAATTATTAAACAACTGGTGCAAAGACCTCTCTTAAGAAAATATGAATGTCCCAACACTTCATCTGATTTTACACTTCTGGCCTAAAAAATTCATCCTGTTGCCAGTCAACAAGATAATTTGCAAAATTTGGCTAACTAGAGTCAGCAACAGAAGTTGTCAAATAGCACCATGTACACAAACTCAGGAATCCATCACTGCTACTTTCTATGAAAAGGAGAAAAGAACAACGGCACTTTCTACACTGAGAAGTAAAACTTATACCAAGTCAAACTATTTAGGACAGAATTTATTCACTGCATAGAACTACCTGATTAAGGCAGAGAATTGTTCCCAATCAAAAAGGCTTGATTTTAGTTACTGTTTCCATAATGAATTATACTCTAACACAAAGTCACAATCAGCCAGAACCAGTATCAGTAGAACTTATGCTTACTTTCTTTTCCCCTGACATCCCTCACTCTGGGAGGTTTTATGCAAGGCTCACTGTAACAGTAAAGTAGGACAGAGGGGAAAAAAAAAAAAATCACAATATACCTAACACAATGAAAGTTCACACAGACATTCCACCAGACAGGGAAGAGGTCTTTGAACATAAAAAGCATAATTTTAATACAGCTCAATCAATCTTCTTATAGAGCATGAACCTGAAGTGTCTTCTGTCACTTCCATAATTAGCGCAGCTTGGGGAAGATTTCATGGCACATGGTCACTAAATCCACAGAACTCTGAAACCTTTAACCTTTACTAGGCAGAGTCTGGTTTCAGAACTGACCTTACAGAATCATCAAACCAGTAACTGCATCAGAAAAGTAATTAATGGCAGATGACTGAACAGAAAGAAAAAACCTTAAGGACTATTTGAAAAACCAGTGATTGTGAAAAACTTGAGCTGCTTTGCATGAACATTTTCATTCAATTCAATTCCTAGGCTCACTGTAGGAAACACACCCACTCTGAAGTTCTAACCACGGATATGCTCCTAAATAAACTATCACAATAAACCACAGCAAAAAAACCCAACTGTATACGAAAGAAACATTTTCAGTTGAAAGGGAAAAAAAAACCAAACTGGATTGTAAAAAACACCCAACAAAACAAACACAACAGAAACACCTCACACTATTTTAAGTGTAGTGGATGATTAAAGACATGTGTTTGCATTTCATCTGGCACAAAAGATAAGCCATGTAAACCAGGTGTAGGGCTTTTACCTAGCTGCAGCAAATGAGTCAGTGCAATGTTAAATTGTCACTATGAAACCTGGCACTACAACATGGTATCACAGATGATCTAACTCAGGACTGGAAAAGTCTTCTATCTTTGGCAGATACTGCACCTCTATTCATCTTCAGTGGGGATGTAAATGAAGGAAAGAAATTAAATAGAAAATATTTCTATTTAAAATTAACACTCTACTACACAAAAGGCAAAACTAGTTTTGTTTGAGAAAGACACTGCAGAAAGCAAACTTTCCCTAGGAAAGTTATCAGATCTCTACATGAGAGACAATGGAGACCATTACTTCTCCAGGACACAAGCTGAGGTACTTGAGTAGGACAGCAGCTTCCCTGCACTATTCATGGCAGACAATCACCTCAGGGTGGAGGGGACCACTGAAGCATCCAAGAACTTTCAGAAAGTACTTTCTTAATTGAAAAGGTTGAAAGAACTTGGACACAAAGGACAGGATGAGGCACAAGAAAAACACAACATACAACTTACTGCTGCTTTCAAACTCTGTAGTAACAGAACTCCTCAGATATTTTAGCAAGAGTAAAGTAGAAGCATCTCTCTTCCCTTGCCTTGTCCCCATGTATGTGAAGGAAAACCACAAAATACACACAGTTCTGGAAAGAAAAGACATTCTATGACTCTAACCCAGGCCACTCCATAAATAACTGGGAGTTCACACATTATATGAAGCATCTATGGGTGCACTTCTGAATTATGGGGCACAAGAGTCTACAAAGGATTGTAGAACATCATAACAGAGTAACGTTAACAACATCAACAGGATCTATACCCTCACCATATAACTGTGCCAAAAGGACCATCAGCCAGCTGGAAAGTTACTGCACTACCTTCCCACTGAACTAATGACATTTGTCACTGCTTCCCAGACTTCTACACATACACTAAAAGCGAGGGGCAGGGTGGAAAGCAAGGGCCACAGAGCAGCAGACTGGGAAAAGACACAGGTCAATACCCTAGATCCTGATGCTGAAGGGAACAAAGGAGAAAGTCACAAGTAGAGATCCATAAGAAGCAACAGGGAAGAGGCTGGAGAAGAAACTCACTAAAAATGAAGCTAATTCCAAATTGCTACTTTAGAAAGTTAATATTTCGAGACGAAATACAGGATAAATAAGAGTCCATTAGATGTTTAAATGATGACAAAGGTATTTTTCTAAACCACAAACAGAGCAATGAAGACAATCTAAAGTCACCTGTGGTTAAGGGGTGAGGAAAATCCCATACAGTTACATGCAGTGCTCTTCAAAATATTCACAAAGCACACACAGTGTATTACATAAACTCAGGAATTTATCAAATTCCTTACTGAAGAGGTGAATAAAATGTATTTTTTTCTCCCTTTGAATAAATTTTAAAGATCAATACTTTAGAAGTTCAGAGTAAGAACAACATGTTCCTTTTTTCATTTTATTTCTTTATGTATCACTTATACAGAGAAGCTTTACTTCAGAGAAACCCTTTGCAAGGTACTCACCAACAGTGGTGACAGGAGGCTGGGAAGGGTAGTACTGAACACTAGTGGTTGCTGGAAAGGGAACACCACCTGGATAAGGGTAGTTTGGGTAGCTGCTTTGAAAAGGAAAGATAGGCTAATGTTATGCAACTATTAGTAAAACATCATCCACCAAAATTACCTTTATTGCCACCAGGTTAAACATTCATTTACATAATAAAAGTTGCAGGCCTTTTTCCTGCTCACATTAGCATTTTTCACAACTGGTTTTTCTAGTATTAAGGTACTATTTTATCTGAAACCCTGTGTAGTTATTGCCTGGTCAACATTTGGATAAATTCTCCTGAATCTCTTAGTTTTGCTATATGAAATCTCACAAGTATCCAAAAGAAATTATCCTAGCTACAAACTCCCACACAGTCTCAAAATATTAGTTTTTAATGCAAGAACAGTTAAGAAGATGACTGATGAACTGTTATGTAAACCAAAAAATGAAAACATGTGCAAAATATGGTTGCAAGGTGAAACTAACACCCCCATAAATTCTCAGTCCTGCTCTGAAGGATAAAGAAAGTAGAAGTATTCACTTGCTCACTGAAACAATTATGAGATGACACGTGACAGTCTATAACACCTTTCTAAAATACCTTTGCTATTAACTAAAACAAGGACACAAATTAATCAGTACTAGACTGACAAACACCTGCATGCAGCAGAGAATTACTAAAGAAAGAATTAAAGTGATCCAAAAACCCCCTGCAAAACATAAAATAAGAATATTCTGTGTCTCTTCAGGTAACTGCAAATTTAATAGTTCCTAAAACCTTCCCATTAATTAATAAATTATGAATTTTAAAAACAGTTTCTCTGTTACTTTTGTAAGAGCACTTTAAACAAACATATGTAGGAGGAAAAAACATGCTGTAATAACTTAAAGAAATCCTAACTTTTCATCTCATAAAACATAACACTCCCCGCCTTTCCAATCCTCACAGGTTGTTAAATTTTTAGATTTTTAAAAAAATAAAAATGCTCCATACTACACCAACATCTCATATGCTCCTACCACAAAAATCAGGACATAAGGATATTAATAATAAAACCAATTAATTATGATGTAAAAAATGTAAGTACACACTAGGAGGCAGTAGTCAACATCTCACTATTTACTAAGACAGATCTGCAAGTCTTCTGGAAATGCTTTATTCCAAATGATTACATAGAAAAAAAAAATCTTGGTTAATATTAATAAAAAGTTACTAATAAAAAGCAACTTTGTCTTCTTCAAATTCCCTTAGAGTGCTCTAAGTCCACATTTATGCTGGAATCAAGGTTTCTATCAACCCAGCAATGTTTTGTTCCATTTTTGAGCTGCTAATAAAATCTCAACTTTTAGGGATACATTTCTTTCTGTGCCATGTAAACATTATCAAACTCATAAAAATATATGCATGAAGGAAGATATCAGCTGGGAGTTAGGTAATTTCAAAATCTTTTATCACACCCATAGATATTTTATTTGAGAAAACACTGAGAAAGCTAAACCATCTTCCAATTTTGGCTGACAAGAATTCAGCTCGCACTTTTAACAAATCCTAGCATGGATAATTATACTATAAATATACTGTAAGAAAATACAATTATGATTAGATACTATTCAGTGAAATTCTCTATCAGATTAAGTGATGAAAAGGGGCTCTTACCTTGGGTTTGAAGTGCTTGATGGTGGATAGGGAGATATTCCACCTGGAATTCCTGGCACATAGGAAGCTAAATAAAACAAGAATTTTGTGTATTTTTACATTTCAGAAGTTAAAACCTTCAGTGTAAAGAAGTACTTCCTCATATATATAAATAACCTTATTGTTACGTTGCTTTTTTTTCTTAATCATTGAAGTAATCATCACATGGATAAAAATAGCTATTGATTTAAAAATACACAGCACATAGGTGCACTAAAAAAAAAAAAAAAATCTGCAGCTACGGTACCCCAGAAAGAACAACCCAGAACATGGTATTAAAGATGACTCACCTGAAGAGCTGTATCCATTTTTTATGTAATAGCTGCTGAAAAACTAATTTAATCTTTCCAGCCAATGAGCTCTACCCACTAAATAACAAGCGCATAATTTAAGTACCTTCAGAGTAGTTGATTAGCTGTTTAATTATCTAAACATGTCCTTACTGAGTAATTTCTGCTATTTAGAAGCTGTATTTGTTATTAGCACATAGAAATGTTTAAATAGTTTTAGCAAGTTTAAGATTTTTCTTGAAAAGCTGGCAAGATTATGCTTTGGACAAATTTATTCTACATTTCTAGCAAATTTTAGGAATATTTCATCAAATAACATTTTTTAAGAGCTATTTCCACTCTTCAGTACTTTCAAATGATTAAAATTTTTGTCAAAGAACTTCATTTCTTCTTACACAATGTACCTATAATATGAAAAAATCCAAAACCTAAACGTCTGTAAAATAAGGAAAGTCCGATTACACTAGTAAAACCAAGTAGCTATTAACAATTTTAAAACCCTGAATCATTTCACTAAATTTACTTCAGCTATGAAGTAATTCATAGTACTTCAGCTCAATTCAATCCAAAATAGTAATTCAAAGCACTTCAGCTTTGAGTGACTACAAGAGCAATCAAATGTGGCTCATTGAAGGTTTGTCCTTAAGGCACAAGTCACAGCCTCTGCTAAAACTGCACTTATACTGACCCCCACTGTTCTGGAAAATCAGGACAATCCAATCCTGTGGGACTCTCAGAAGCCAAAGACAAGCTCAAATCCTAAACACCTGCCTTTAGTCAATTGTTCCTAATCGTCTCATTTATGTTTGCTACCCATTTTCTCACAGAAAAGAGCCTAAAACCTTGCTAAAAATGGGTTCTGCTGGAAATGGCAATGAATAGCACTTCAGCTTTCCAAATGTAACACTGGGATCAACTAAAAGCCATATATCAATAGAAAATGGACACAGCTTTAAAAATCTGGCAAAAACAAATAACCGCAACTACAGCTACTGTACCATTAAATTCATGTGGAACTGCTACAACATTATTAAATAAACAATCTCCAGCTAAACTGCTCCCCCTTCCCTACCGTCCCAGTCTTTGACTTGAGAAGGTCTATGGTACTATTCTTTTGACTTCTTCCCACCCAATACAGAGTCTCCTGGTAGAATTTCTAGGATTTTCTGTTTCCTACTTCCTCTTTTTTCCTCACCTACCTATCCCCAGACTTTAAAATAAGATGCCTCCAGAAATTTACATAAATAAATAAATAATTTTAAAAGTCTTTAGAATTTTAGCAAGAAAATAACAATGATTATCAAGTCAGAACACCAAATCAACAAATAACAAAAAATAAAAAAATCACAAGGCAGGGGTTTTTTTTAATATTTAGCCAGCAATCTGAAAAAAAAGAAAAATAAGCAACAAAAAACAGGAGTGTGGGCATAGGAAACAGAAGCTGTAGGCATGATGGTGCTTATGAAAACAATGGTTGCAGGATACCTAAAAGATGAGCTTGGATTATTAGAATAAAAATAACTGAGATACAAAGTTATTTGAAAAATCTCTTTGTAAGTCTATCTTGGAATGTTGACAGGACACTAGTTGTTTTGAGGAGCTTGGGGGTGTTTGAGTGTGTTCTGGTTTTGTCTGGGTTTTGCTGTGTTGTAATACAAACTTGATTTTTCCTCTCCAAAATCCCACATGAATTCTTAGACTCACAGAACCTTTTAAATGGGAAAGAAAACCTTTAAGATAATTGGGTCCAATGAGGTACAGTACAAGCCCAAGTGAATTCATTAGCCATCAATATAAAATGTAAACTGCATTATTTGTGGGCAAACTGTGCAACAATCCCTTTGAAATATTAATGTGATTATTTGCAGAAATCAGTAGTTATGAGCACTTACTGGTTGGTGGGCCTGTTGCCTGGTATGGGGGGTAGCTGGAAGAAGCAGTAGGCCGAGAAAACACTGGAGGTTCCTCTCCAAACACAACAATCATGACCTGGATCAGCTCCAACAAGTCTGACTGGGGCTGGGAGGGAAAGCAAATCACAAATTGTTCATTTTGCTAACAGAGTTTAACTGATTGTAGCAACAATAGGATACCATCCCATCAGCTCTCAAAAGCATTCCTTTAATTTGTGGCTTTACACATTTTAAGAAAGTGCATGTCTATCTGTAAAAATATGTGCATCATTATCTTCCTTTCTGGATTTTATCATACATACCAAACCCAGTCATCTTGTACTTAAAATCATAGAGCAGAATAAACTGGGTAATACATGGTTCCACATCAACTGCAAGACAATAAATGACTGGGCATAAATGTCCAATGATGAACTATAGTAATACTTAGAAAAATTAAATCCATCCCCAACATGAAAAACATACAGATGCCCAAGTCTTTTAGACATTTCAATTTCATACATCACAGCTTTTGCTCTGATTCAGAAATTCTACACAGAAAAAATATTCTAACCTACTAAGGAGTGGCACAAAACTCCACTATATACAGTCAAACCAAGTTTCTCTGTTTATAACTACTCAATATAGGCATGATTTAATTTTGCAAAAATGAAAACAAGCATCATGAATGCAGCACCGGACTAAATACCCCAATCCCAAGTTTACTTAGCTCTATAATCCACTTATTTTTACCAACCTCTCAAACAGAAGAATTCTGTATCAGTTGTACCTTACATGACCCTCTTGCTTTGTGTGACACTTGACCTGGGCACTTTTTTTCCATTATTACTATTCAACCACTGAACTACCACCCATCCTTAATAAATGTACTCCTGTTGATGACTTTTTACAGAATCATGCATCTTGTATCATTTTTATAATCTTGTAAATACGGTTTATCTTCTTTACAAGTCCATGCTTTGGCTAAAACTTCTGTGAGGCCTGCACTCTCAATGCCTCTATTTATTGGTAAAGCAAATATATACATACACATGAGGCTCCAGGAATGTCTATACAAAGAAGTCCAAGTGCTCACAAAAGTCCATTTTAGTCACAGAGATGTTTTAAGCAAATTTATAACTTCCCTCCTGTAAATATTTCTATCTCACAAATCTTCACATCACTCTCTTGCCAGGGGAAAGGACACCTTTTGCTGCACTGTTTAATCACACAAGTTATAAATGAAGATACAATGAATTAGCTTAAATAACCAGAACACAGAATGCAACATCCTGAATTTTTAAGACATTCCAAAAAACAAACAGCTGATTTTATTAAAAAAATTGTTTAAGATCTCTAATAAAGAGAACAGTTTTTACTAAAAATTATACTCAACTATCTCAAGGAATGCAAAATGAGCAGTTTGAGAATTTCGAGTTCCCTATACTTACATATTTCCACTCATGCAGGTAAGGAAGGTATATCTTTCCATTTGCATCAACATGCTTCCCAGTTTTTATTGTCATAGAGCTAGTGGGTTTAACAAAACAAATTGGGGGGTTGAAAGGATAGGTGTCCAGCAGCCACAAGCAAATTGGGATATTATATGTGTTACCTAGAAAAGATATTTTGAAATATGTTAGAAGTTATTTCAATTCTTCTGTTGTCCTCCTGTATTCAGATTCACAAAAAACTTCTAAACCCAGTAAACTCAACTTTACAAAGTTAGAAGTCAGAGCCAAAATAGGTAACACCATGGCCACAAACACAACATTTTTCAGAACAATTTAACTTAGATTTATAATATCATTTGCCACTAATACAAAACCTCTATAATGCAACATTATAAGACTCTAATTTGAATTATCGTTAGCTGCAGCAAGAAATGGTTTGCAACCTTCATTCAACTGACAAGTCTGAAAAAACATGCAATGCTGAAAGAAAAAAGATGTTACAAAGCTGTAAATGACTGAAGAAGGAATGCATTCAAATTTTATCCTGCAGCAAAAATAGAGAACAATTTCTTTAAAATATTTTACTTTGCACAAGTAAAGGATTTCAAAAAACGTGATCACTATAGTTGTGAATTTGAAAATTTAAATTTAAATTTTTCATGCAATTTGGGAAAATAATGGGGATGATGATAATTACAATACATGCATACCTCTGTAAGGCACAGGAATGGTTCCACTGAGGCTCATCAACTCCCTGGATGAACCATCATTAAAAACTGAAAGAGAACAAACAACACTTTTACAACAAACATATTGGTTACATTAATCTTGGTTCATATAATTCCCCATCTATTTACCAGTGTAAGTTTTCACAAGTTACACACATATAAACATAAACTCAGCCTGAAAGGTTCAGCTCTTGCACATTTATGGATTAGCAAATGACTACCCAGTGTCAGGTAACTCCTTATGAATAACACACTTCTGAGAAATTAATGACTAATCATTGCCAAACTACCTTCTCTACAAATAAAACTGTTTCCTCATTCAGTGACCAAGTAAAATGTTGGAACCTTTACAAACTGAATTTGGAAACTGAAAGTAATGTAAATTGTTGAAAAATAATCTGAACTCAAACTTGATTTTAAAAAATAACTGTCACCTGAGATCTATAAAATAATTCTTTATGCTTTCTTCAAAAAAAAAAAAATAGGTCAGCAAGAATTCTGAAAACTCTTGGGCCACAGGCATTTATTACAAAATCAGTAAAGGTAATTTAACCAAACAGTAACACACTGAAGAGGAAGAAAGAGCACTTGGCTCTGCCAAATTTTCACTACAAACTGCACAACAACTCTGACCTATATTTACTGAGTTGCTGCATTTAGTTTTCTCATACTTTTAATCCAATACCTTATTCTTGGCTCAATACATCAGCTTCCGAGGAAGCTTTTCTTAATTCCTCCTGAAAGTTTCTAGCCATAATTCAAATGTAGGTTACTGTGCACAACTATGGTGGTGCTGATGTTCTTCTGCAAAGGCAGGTAGAACATGCTGGGTTTTCAGTGGGGGTATAGATTTCATTATTAATATGATCTTTAAAACTGTCACATCAGCAGTGTAATCACTTTTTTGCAACTGATGTCACTGCTACAAATAATACCAATTATCTGTAAGTGATTCTGTGCTTAGCCCCTCCCAGGCAGCTTAAAGAGCATTAGGGAACACAAATGGCTACAGCTCAAGGATATCTGGAATTGTGATCACCATCTTAAGCAAACCTGTGCAGCTGTTCCAAACAAAGTCCTTCCACTCCTGTCTTGTTTCTCCAGTCACTGCATGCATTTTTATTTCTGCAGGAGCTGCTGTCTTCCACCTACTCAAATTAAAACTAATTCATCTTTTACCTGTCCAGGTCCCTCTTAAAATTTCTCAATCCAGATATACAGCTTAAAAAGCAAAACACTTTAAGATTTTTGATTAGTAATATAAATTAGATCACGGAGGAATCCCACAGGTAACAGTTAAAAAAACGTGACCTAAGAAGGCTGACCTGAGCAGCCATGCTGGCTCACTGTACACTGTGAAACCCCAGGTATCTTCTTCATTTAACATGCTTAAATTTAAATTAGCTTAGAGACTTTAAAAAAGCTAAGAAGCAGTGATTGTCATTGATAATTTACATTACAAAACCCTCAAGCCAATTTTCTATATATTTGATTCTGTTTTCTTCATTCTCTTAAATGAAGCATTTGTTCATTGATTTGCAGTTCTTCCTACACAGAATTTAAAAAAAAATCTTTATACAGCAGCAAAGCTGAATTTGTATGATACCAGCAATCTCAGGACACCAACTGCTGACATCAGTGAGTGCTTAACTAAAAGTTAAGCTGTGAAAAATGTGACACTTCTTGGCACACGAGACAGTTATTTTCTCAAGTAACCTTACTATATTACTGAGTCTGTACTTCTAAAGTATTGATGTCAGAGATAAAAAAGAGAAACTCAAAGTTATGTTTTCTGGTGTTAATCTTCTTTTTCCCCCCACAAAAACTACCAAAGACATCTAACACATCAACAATTCACCAACAAAAATCTTCTCATGCACAGACTAACCATATGAATCCATGACAGGTTTGAGGTCCTTGTACTGAGTAATAACACTGGTTGTCTCCTGTATGGTTAGGTCTCTATACTTATACTAGAAAACAAAAGAGAAAGAAATCACTTCGGAAGCCAAATTTTTAGTATAATTCAAAACAGTTTTTTATTTTAGACAATAGACAGTATTTATTAGAGTTTACATCTCTATATGAACATTCTTCTCCACTCTTAGTTTGGAATAATAATTTATTTGTTTATATTACTTAAACAACCACCACCTATATAACTTATGGAACTTTAACAAGGTGTTAAGTCTTAACAAGGGTCTAAGCATCAGTTAATTTGGGAAGAGTTATTGAATTTTCTTTCATGTTCTACCACAACCAAGTATATCTGAGCAATGTGTGACTCTTTAAAAAAAAAAAAGTCATCTCCAAACAAATAGTGATGTCTTGAACATTCCTGATAAACAGCTATGATCTGAACCACACAGATACATTTCACAGCACTTTTCAAAGCAACATCATATTTATCAATCACTGATTAGCATTTACATATATTTTGTCAGCTATAAAGCAGACATGCTTATTACAATATTACCAGTAATAATACTGGTTTTTCCCTTTGCTTTTATCAGGAGCAGGGAGTAACAGCACAGATGCCCCGTAAACCACAGATTCACTACTACAGAATTCACCAGTCTCAGAGCTGTAACCACAGACAGCAAAGAAGCTCCTGGGCAACAGGAGCTTCAGCCTTGTGGTCATTCCTCCTGATAATCAGTATTGAAAAAAAAAAAACAGCAATGTGGTCCCTTGGCAATTTTTTGATTCTAATATGATTTTTAAAAACTGCAATCTTCAGACGTTCTAAGGAATACAGACAGACAGCAACTTTTCATTGAACCAGGGTAGGAAGACAAAGGGCCCAGCACAGTGAAATGCCTGACATCCAAAGTATGCAAATGTTAACAAGATCTGAACAAATTAATGCAGACATTATCCAAAAGCAAACTGTGGTGCCACAGCTAAAGATCATCTTGGCTCCAACAAACATTCATCAGTTGTGAAGCTTAGAAATAAACTCTTCTTCCTGTCACCTCCAGAGATTGACAAGGGTGCTCCTCTGGGGCATGACATCTTGGATTTACTGAGCAGAGATGAACCCAGCACACCACCTCCCACCTCAGCCTACAGAAAGCACCCTCACTCAGGTGATGCTGTGACTGATCTTCCTCAAACCACAAGGACAAAACAGCCCCATGGTCTGTCTGCAAAATGCTAGTCTGTGGGACAGAAAGCAGCCCCTCCAGCAGGGACTCCTGTGAGTACAGGGAAGCACCAGCACAGAGATCAATCAGCCCTTTTGGTGGGAGGGCTGCAGCAAAGCATCTCAACCTCCTGTGTGAAACGGGTGCAGGACTGGAGTGTGCAGCAGAGGCTTGACAGAGACAACTTCGTTAACATTTGACTACATTCCTCCCTCCCTCCCCAACACCTGGCAGAAGCAGGAACAGGCATTGCTGGGACATGCAGCAATTTTCATGTACACCAGCACATACCCACACACTGCATGTGTCACTACAGGACAAATGACAGCTGGTCACCAGCTACTTTTAAAAGGTAGGGCCTTTTCATAGGAGAAACAAACCTGATGGTGCAGGATAGAGCCTCAACAAGACTGGCATAATCACTATTAAAAAGAGAACTGGACTCTGCTAACAGAAGCTCCTAAAAAGCACAAGGACTGTAGAATGGTTTGGGTTGGAAGTGTCCTTAAAGATTATCTTGTTGCAATCCCAAGGCAGGGAACCTTCCACTATCCCAGGCTGCTCAGAGACCCATCCAGCCTGGCCTTGGACACTGACAGGGGTGGGGCATCCACAGCTTTTCTGGGCAACCTGTGCCAGGGCCTCACCACCTCTACAATAAAGAAGTAAGCAGAGTCAGGCTTTACTTCCACTTTTGGCACAAGAATCTCAAAGTCAGTTGAGTCAAGAACTGATAAAACAACGCCTGCCTGCTCAGCAGGCACACTGTGAATCTGGTACAGGATGGAGCTGGTAAGTGACAAATTTGGTTATTGGGGGTGCTTTCAAAAATTAGGCACAACACCTGAACATTAAGCAAGCATTTTCATATCTCTACTAAAACAAGGAAAGATTATATTATTGCAAACTGTTTTTACACTGAGTGATGATTACTTAGTGGAGAGACAGTTGTATGATTCCAGCTACCACCACAAGCAAAATTAAATGTTAATTTCAGCTATTAATTTCTTAGACTTAGACTGATTTCCAAGAAGTGTCAAAATCTCCTCGGAAAATATAAGATCCTAGTGATTTCTACAAAGGTAACTAAAACTGATTAATTTGTGTTCCTAATTTCTAAACTTTTTCCTCCTCCTCCATTCTCAGATTGCAAATGCATTCCCTTCACTTTACATACCAGGAAACAGATCACAGAAAGATGAAGCTTTTCAAGATCTGACAGTAGGTAAATACCTGAAGTTAAATTAAGTGCTTAGGTTCCCCCAAACTGGGTCAAGCTGTTACTTCATACACTGAACTATTCTATATGGGAAATATCACTCAACTTCCCTCTCAAGAACAGAAAGTGTAACTATTTTTTGAAAAATGACTATAATGAAACAGCACCTTCATTCTTTATCACCTACAGAAAGTCAGACAGGAGTATAAAATGAATAAGCACGGGGGAACAAGGACATTGGACTACCTTAAATTCTATTTCTTCTATGGCATTGCAATAATTAATTAAGCAAAGACAGGTGTATACAAATACATGCATTATCTCATTTGCTGACACTAAATATTCAACACCCATTTTCAAGCTCATAAAAAAAAAAATCTGCTTGTGACGCCATGCAGGTGAATATGCGTCTGGTTTTGATCGAATTCTCAATTATTTTACTTCATTCAAAAACGCAATACATTTTAGGCTCTCTGCTACATGTATGATTAAATGCTGCCAAAAAAAAAAAAAAAATCCCCAAACCCGTCATCAAAGCCGTAACTCCTCCTAAATGTCAGCTTTAGGGGTTTTCATTCCAAGCTGCTGGACAAAGCGCAGTTTTCACTCGAACAGTGGCACCCGTGGCTCTGCATGATTCAGTGGTTAATGATTTGCCTTCCATGAGATTTTCCCATTTCCTCACACAGAGGCGACAATCAAACCCACTCCACCCCGGCCGGCGATGCCGAGCTCCCCTCCTCTCTCCCATAACCGGGGGGCACAAGCTCCTGGCACTGTCCCACCCGGCCCCGCGGCTGGGCACGACCATTTTAAGCTCCTTCCTCCCTTCCCGACCCAAGTCCCCGGAGCCTCCCGGCGCTGGGCCGCGCCCGTACCTTGGTGAGCATCTTCTTGAGCTGGCTCTCGGACACCGCCATGGCCCCTCGCTGCCGGTGCCCGTGTCGCTGCCGGTGCCGGTGTCGGTGCCGCCGGCCCGGCCCTACATAAACACAGGAAGCGGCCGCGCGCCCGCTTCCGGCGGCGGCGCCGCGCCCGCGCGTCACGGGGCGGACACCGAGCGCGGCACCGCCCGGCGGCCCCGGAGAGCGTCTGAGCACGGCCGGACTGCCAAAAAAACCTTCTGCGAGCTCACACAAAGCAAAGGGCCGCTTCGGCTACTGCTCAGGAGTAACGGCACAAACGCAACGTCAAATTAACCCACGAAACACAACTGTGAGAGCTGGCAGCGTTTTAAAGTTAAAATGGTTACAAAAACACCGAAACAAATGGGCAACAGCTTGACTATTCACGTGAAAAGAAATGTTCAACAGGCGAGAAACAACACCATGAAAAATAACGTAAAGCCTTAAATTCATATTGTGTTTTTTATCCAAAGTAAGTGAAAAAAACCAAACTCCAAAGTGCAGCTTTTAAAAAAAGCAACCGGCAAAGTTGGTTACCTGAAGCCATCAGTATTTTTGCCCCATCATTTACTAACACAGTGAAAGAAATTTGGGTGTTCCATAAAAATAAAGGATTACTGAAGGTTTTTCTTTCTATTTTTAATCCAGTTCTAAGATGAGTATACACTCAGAACTCCCTGCATGTCTAGCTCTTTGTGAGATGTAACTGGAAGGCACAAAGGATCAGATCTTTTGCTCTGCCACAGATCCTCCTTTTGCTCAGAAGAAATTTCCAACATTATTTAACCAGGTACCCCTCAAAGTGTAAATGTGCAATGCCATTCCCAAGCTGCACGCAGCAGGAGTGGAGCCCAATTCCCCTGTGCCTGCCATGTGATGCTGAGGTATAACCAGGAGGAATTAAGTCTTTCACCAGTAGTAAATCAAGAGGTTAGAACGCAAAAAACACTTGATCTCAACACCATCTGGTTTTTACCTACAAATGCATATTGTACTTTTTCACCACATCCTCAGCCTCAAGGGAGGAGGGTTACAGGTTCTGTTGCCTTCTGAGGCTGATGGAAAGCTCCCAGCCAGCCTTGGATTGAGGTCTGAATGTGCAGATGCTCCTGCACTGTTTAACTGATGGATTTTATCTTTTATTTGAAGCCCAGCTCCTGCTCCTCCCATACAGGAAGAGTCTCTATTCCAGAGCTCCATGTGTGTAGTGATAACTAGAGGTGCTTTAGTGCTCTGACTGTCCTCACAAAATAAAAGCAAGCAAGTCGTGGCCAAGGTATTTCAGACATCATTAAGTGTGAACAGGAATCCACAGCCAACAGCTCATGTTTGAAGGATACTGTGAACATCATGCTCCCCTCAGTACAAAGCAAAATTCCAAGGGTTCATTATCATAAGAGCATCTACAGTCATGGAAGGTGGAGCATCCCCAGTGCCTGGAGCTGGAGCATGGTTGTACCCTAAACAAGCCTCAGACACAGCACTTAAAAGCCGTGAGGAAGGGTTCAAGTGGACGCTGCATGTGGAGTTTCTGCAGAGCTGGGTAAGCCCCTCTCTATGACTGCCTCCTAAAGAGGTGCTAAGAGCTAAGAGTAACCCAAGAATGAGGCTGTAACTAGCAGCCAAAAACCACAGGCAAATGCCACATGAATTTAGGTCAAGTATTCTTTCGTGTTACCAGCCTCATTATGGTGACCAAAAGTGCACTTTAGGAAGAAAAAGCTACTGTACAGTGCAGTATTGAATTACTTACACCTAAACTGAGAATGCACTTTTGGAAAGTAAAGTAACAAAGCTTCCTGTTTTCTACAGAGATCCCTATATATGAAGCGACCTCTTCTGCCTTGCAGATCTCCAACTTCGGTGAGCAGACACAGAGGCTTCCCTTGTGCTTCCTTACAGTTTCAGCTGCTGCTGAATGTCATGAATTGAGCCTGCACTGCTTTGCAGTTTCTCTTGCACCACTGGGTCTTCCTCCAGTCTAACCATTTCAATCACTCCAGTGGTTCCAAGAATACATGGGAGACTTAAGAATACTTCACTGTTTATATTGCAGCACCCCTGAAACAACACACAAAGAATGCTGTCACACACACAGTTACTTATTTCTCCTGCAACTACACAAAATGACTTGATTATTTTAATTAAGCAAGGATATTCCAACATATGGCATGTTTGGATTGGTCAAATTCCATTTATTGTAGATACTGTGCAGTGGGTTACTGTATAGAAACTGTAAAATATTACTGTGAGCCTTGCCACACCTGGGGAATTTTTCCAAGACAGATAGATCTCTGTACTACAGACCAAGTTTATACTACTAAACACCATTTCTTAGCTAGAACAAGCAGGGACACTTCATAGTACAGTATCATTAGCTCTTTTAGCACTGAACAAAATAATACAGCCTAAGAACTGGGGAAAACTGTTCAAATATTGATCCCATACAGATTCTACAAAAGAATGCATCACACATCTCTATAATTCAAGTTTACACTATAGATTGTGTTTATTTGTGGAATCTGGGAAATTTTACATTCTGTACCTACTTTAAAGTTTAAGTAACTTGTCACTCCTCTGTATCTATGTTTAGTTCAGGGGTGACTAAAAACTTCACTTATAACCTAATGATTTAATTAGGTATGTGCTTGTACTCAATAAAATAAGCAGCCAGCTCAACTTTCCTGCACAGGGACACACAAATTGTCCTTCTGGAGGCTCTAAATTGAAGTGATAAATACATATTTCTACATGGATTTTCTCATCATGTGGAACGACCTAATGCTTTAGTGAAGTCTCTTAAGAGAAGCTTCAAACAAAATTCAGTCTACAATTTTAAGTTAACTATTGCTTCATAATCTCCTCTTAAGGAAAGTTCAAAGGAGTAAAAAAGCAGATGTTTCAAACTTAAGTAAAATAAAATGCATTTTATATTTTCATTAAAGATACAAAATTCTTTGGGCCCCTGAAAATAATCTATATTCAATACTGAGCACTCTGTAACTACAACTCACATTTCATTTGCCAAATCTAGCTATTCCATGGGTGCTAGGCAGCGACCTTATATGTACGCCCTCTTTGGACTTTTTAGAATAATCCACTTTTAATATTGGTTTCAGATTAAAACAGTAAGTGATTTTGGTCATTTTTGGACTAGAATGGAGAGCTGTTGTTGGAAAAAAGTAAGGGCAGTAGCACTACTTCAGAACACTGAGATGTCTGTGCTGCTAAAATTAACAGTTATATCCAGTATAAATAATATAATTACAAACAAAAGGTATTAATAACATATTTACCTTTGCCAGAGTAGATACAGAATGAACCTTTCTTTTATCTTTCAGAATGCTGTCAGCCAAATCAGCAACTGAGAGCCCAACAGACCAAGATCTTTGACCTTTTCCCTTCAGGATTTCCATAGCTCTATACATAAATCAGGAAAAGGAGAAAAATGTGATGTTTAGATTGTAATTATTTTTATTTTTGTTTCTATGCAAAACCCAAAATATAAGTTTAAGTGCACCATATCAGGTAAAGTGTACTATAAAAATATGACTCTCTGTTGTGGAAAACAACAAATGGAATAAAGAATTGCTGAAAAGAATTTCTTTACAATATTTTTTTCCTCTACATTAATAAAAATTCTCTTTTCTGTCAAGAGGTGTAATTGATAATTAAATCAGTTAAATTCATCCAAACTGGTGCTTTATTTTGAAGCAAATGCTTCCAACACAAGCTCTGAGAAAAGTGGGCCAGAAGGCTTGTCTTGAATTCACAAACAGCTCTGATATTCTGCTGTATATTGTGATGCTCCTTACATCACCACAGGCACAATGTTAGTAAGAATTTCAGAAAAACAGTAGCCATGTACACATCCATAAAAGTGAGTGACAGCTTGACCTACAATTTCCTATAAACTTAATGTATGAACATTTTAGAGCAAGCTTCCCCCACTTCATAAAGAGCTGAAGAACATGTAAACATCAAGTGCCTAAACATGAAGGAAAAGAAGGTTATAGTGGTGCTACCTGTTAGCCACCTTTTCCCTTGAGTCACGAGCAGCCACTGCTTCTGTTTGATTTGCAGCTACATTACAGCTGGTCCATGATGGTACTAAATAGAAACAGCAACAACAAAAAACAAAACCAAAAACATTTGAGGTTGTTGTTTGTTTTGTTTTTTTTCCTTCCTGTCATAAATGGCAAATACTTTTGCTACTACTCCAGATCTACAGACACCTCAAAACTGCATTACTTAAAGCCATTATTATGAGAATTTACTAACCCTCTTATTATTTTTCTCATTACCTTCATTACTTTTCTCAATTATTTCATTAGCAGTTACTACTAGGACATTATATGCTTATAGTCATAATAAAGCATCAGTTTACCTTTGTCTTCCCCTTGTTCACCAATAACCCAGGCATCTTTTGCCAGCACCTCTGCTTTCAAAAGGTTGGTCAGCATATACTGAAATCTCTCTGAATCGAGGTTGGCACCTACTCCAATTACTCTGTTTTTGGGAAATGAGCTCAGCTTCCATGACACAAATGTCATTACTTCCACTAAATGTCAAAGAAAAAACATGTTGGCATTGAAGGACCACTCAAAATTCAACTCAACTGCAAATTATGAATCATCATCACAAAAAATTCTAGATTTCTTTATTTTAGGAAAGGCATAAGCATGTAAGAACATATTAGTAGTTTATTTCAACCTAAAACAAAGTTGGGTGGGGAAGAAGTGAAAAAATAAGAACAATAATCTTAGTGTAAGAAGAGCTGTTTTCAACGCATTACAGGATAGAGGCTCACTCTCCTTTCCTAAATAGTGATTTTGCTTCATCTTAGTTCATAGTACCACTGACCTGGAAATTTAAACCTTCCAGCAAAATCTAACTGCAATATTTATTATTAATGTTATACTTTTTAGATGAGTGGCCTGTGTGGTCATATGGCACATAACACACATGGATCTATCCTTCCTGCACAGGAGAAATGTTCACATAAAACTGACAAGAGACAACAGCCAATGGAAGCTAATGATGTCGACACAGTCAGGTTGAAACTACACACAGAAATATTGAGAAATACATACCTGTTACACAAAACAAAGTACACTATTTTCTTTTGTCTTGGTAACAGTAAAGAAAAAACCCTCAAAGACAGTGTCCTGCTCAAAGCTGAAAAGGAAAACATCTTTCAGAGTAGCAAGAATTTTTGACTAACTAACCAGGTGTATTCAGCAGTAACATATTTTTAAAACAGGCGAGAGAAAAAGCCTGTTGCGGGACAGATCATTATGCAGAGTACCAGCATACCTGGATGAGAAGCAACAAGGAGAACAGCATTCTGACTGTAGTGGGACACTGCTGGAATAATTCCTCTGAACAAATCCACATTGCTTTGTATGACATCGAGGTAAGTCTGAGCATTGCCCAGAGAATTAACTGTAAGCACCACAACTTTGGAATCAGCTGAAGCAGAAAAATCTGAAAATATAAATCAGAAAACATATTTTTGAAATTTATGTCATTCTGTTGAGTTTTAGAGGCAAAACCAAGAGCTGTTCTAAAGGCTGAGCTACAGCATCCAGCTTAATTAGGGATTCTTTACCTTCTGTCCCACTCATATCCCCCAGTGTGGAATTTGGGGCACTTCCACAGCTCCTATAAAACAAAGCTCTCCCACAGAAATACCTTCCTGTTTTGTAGGTGCCAAACACAAAAGGCAGACTACAATTTGTCCAAGAATACAGAGCAGAGACCAGAAAACATCTAGACAGCTTTTAGAGATAAACTTTTCCAAGTTTTCTTGGAAAGACAGGAAAAAACCCCAAAAACATGAAAAGGCTCCTTAACTTTTATTCCAAATGTTAAAGAAGAGGAAAGACTTGTACTCCTTTATCTGAGGCTTCTATAATTTTTGATCTTATGCCTTAATCAAGGGCATGTAGACAACCATGAGAAACACTCCAAAATCTATTTATTAACTCAAATAAAAGACAAATTGTATTTATTAGCCCAAAGAAACACACAACCACACTCACTGCAGGACTTTGTAAGTCAAAGCTGCCTTGAGCAGGTGTCTTGGAGTGCCACACAAGTGGATCAGCCTGGACAGAGAAATACCACCACTTCTGGAACCAGCTGAAGCCAAAGCAGAGGTCTAATGCTCTGACAAATTAAAACCACACTAAGCAGGATATAATTAATACCAGCTTGTTCCAAACCTGGATATAAACACACTAAAATAGCAGGCGACAGTATTGAAGCATTTTGCAGTACTGTAACATTACCAAGCTTCTTCTAGAACAGCTAAATGCAAACATAAAATAGGCAACCATAGCGGCACAAACAGATTTGTGGTACAGTTGCACAACCAGGGTTCAGGAAAAAAGGTGTGCTAGCAGTGAAACCTGCAAGATAAGATCAAAGAATGTACAGCAGGCAATGCCAAGTGCAGAATAAGCCACAAAGATGCCTGGTGGAACCAGAACAAGTCCTGTCCCCAGAATAAGATAAATTAAAAGAGAAGCACAAGAAAACCCCTCATTTAATTTTGCAAAGGGTGCAAGGAACATGGAAACATGACACATAAATAAGGAAGAATGTTACTTAGTACAGTTCCAGCTTTCCCTGTGGAAAAACTTCTGAGCTGCATGGCCACAACCTCTGCAACCATCAAAGGCTGTAACTAATCATTAAGTACAGAGACATGGCATTGACGTTGTTGAATTGTATGCTCACAGCTGACTGAGGACAAGGTTATTAAGAACTCATTGAGTACGCAGTGATAGAGATTAAGGATTCACTATTGGCCATATGCATCTTTAAGGAACATCAAGCAAGGAAAGCAGCCCTTTGAACACGCCTTTATTTGTCAGCCTTCTGAGCACAGCTTTTGATAGCATAGGGTTAAAATGTTTCTAAAACCATGGTAATTGTATACAATAGATTTAGGGGGTGGAAAGAAACGTTGGGCCTGGTAGGCCTGGGAAAGGGAACTAGGCCCTGGGAACGAATGTTGAACTTTGTCTTTACTAGATCATGTGAAACTGCACCTGCATAATCATCATATGGTAAATAACAGGATTGTTAAATGTAATGATTGTTTAGTAATTGAATATAATTATTGTTTAATCAATAAGAATAATGAGAAACAATGTAATCATAACAAGAATCATGAGAAAGGATATCTGGGGGACCTGATGAAAATTGCAAAAATTCATGCTTGGATAAGATCAATGTATACAATTGAACAATATGGGTTTAATAATTAATTTATAGTTATATAATGAAAAGGGTATAAACACATGTCCATCTCGAATCCATGTCAGAGTCAGATTTGGGTTTGTATCCCTGATTCCCGGAGCTCTTCAATAAAAGCACCTGCATATAATCATCCTGTGATTATATGTTTCAATGCTAATACTTTCACAGCCTTCACTAATTCCTATGCAAATATTTTCCCCCTTCCCTCCCTCTCTCTGCCATGACACAGAAGTTCTAGCTTGGCTTCTCTGTATTTCTGCATGAGTCCAATTTCAGCATTAGCCTTTCACTTGCAAGTACAGACTTTTAAAAAAAGGCAGGCTATATGCCACTGTATCTCCCCAGATGTCCTGCTCTTGTTAAAAGGAGCACAAGCACACACAGTATAGCACCCACTCCTGCTCCACAAACATATCATACCTTTGCTGATCTCCACATTTGGGACAGCAAAAATCTCCAAATCCATGGACCCTCCTTTTGCTGCACCTTCAGAAAGATCCAAAAGAACCACCTTGTCGGCAACATCCTGTATGAATAAAAATAATACAGATCAATAATAAACCAAAACAAAACTCGTTCTTGTGGGAGTGAGGAATGAAAAACAAAATTCCTCCACTTTAATTGTTTGCTGTACTGTGTACAAATCAAACAAAATTACTGGTCAAAATTGCAGCTGAATCACAAGGAAAAGGACTTAGTTCAGAAAGTCTAATTGGAAAAAAACACATTACAAAACAAACAAAAAACTCACAAAATTATCTCTGGGAAGTCAATGTTGATGTGACTGTTGTATCTAATATACAGCTGTGATGAAGTACAGCCCATCTACAGACTATCCTTTTCCAGGGAACTAGGAGATCCCAGTTGCAAGAGGCTTCTACTGAGACAAGAATCCCTTGGATATTTTCGAAATAAGTGAATTCAGCATTCAACCCTTTGAATTAAAAAAGCTGACTGAGAAGTCAGGGCAGAAAACTAACATCTCTGTGTGTCCATAAGTTAACTGAAGAGACATGACCTAAGCAGTGACAGCTGTTAAAACTGGTGAGGCATTCCTTAGTGTCAGATATTAAGAACTAGATTGGAATCCTCTCTCTTAATTAGATCTCTACCTATTTTAAATAATTACATACCTTTGCTGCAACTGCTAGTACACATGCAATTCCAAGATCTCCAGCTCCAACAACAGTAATTTTGTTAAAACATCCTTCATTTCTGCCTCCGGTTTTACTTCTTGATTTCATATCAGTCTCTCCTGCAATTAAAAGAAAATCACAAACTTAGGTGCTGGTCCACACTGTATCAATAAAAGTATTGCTGCTTCAAAGGATCATGGCTGTGCCAGAGTTAAATCAAGTTACACGGATGTTTTCAAAACAGCAGTCAAGACTGACCACAGAAAATCCATCACAACTTGCAAGGTGTAAAATAAATATTCCTCTCCAGATAGGAATGTTTTTATCACTAAGGAGAAATAGATGAGCATAACAATAGCAGGAAGCTAAACACTAATACCACAAAAACAGCACTCCCTTTGCTGCTGTTACAGGTGTGCACACAGACCATGGTTATAGAACCACGTAGGCTTCTTTGTGACATGAAGTAATGACAATAAGTGAATATATTTTATAAGAACATTAGAAACAAGTCCATGAAAACATCCTCACCTTCAGTAATCTTTGCAATATAGGAGAGAAGCTCTGATTGCCTGGCTGCATCAGAAGATGACAGTGAGTACAAAGGGAGCTCTTCCTCAAACTTTGCAATCATTTCCTTGATTAATCCAATGAGAGTTGATTTAGGCTGAAATACAGCAGACAAACAGAAACAGAACAGCTGAACAGCTATTTCAACAGCTGTGAACTGCCAGAGCCACACAAAACTTAATCAAATTATAAATACTGACACTCTTAATATTTACAAATACCAAAGGGAGAGAAAACCATCACTTTGAGAAGATACTTTACAAATGGGAGCATGGATTAAAAGGAATTTAACAAAAGGAATTCTAAACTGAAATTACTAGTGTTAGTAGTTTTTTAAGGCATCCATGAATATATGGAAGCCTTTAATACAGCCACATCCAGTATTATAAAGGGAACAAATGCTAGATAAAGAGAAGTTAGTTCAGTCTTCTTAGGTGAGCTCAACTGTCCAGAGCTGTGGCAATTCAATCTTCCTCCAGGCAAGACACACGGTGAAGTCAGCAGAAGTTCCCTTAGGAATTTCAGTATCAATAATGTAAAACACAGCCCATTCACTTCAAAAAGCTGGCATTCATTAAATTATTTTTACTGGCCTAGCAGTCATATTTAAGTGAGCAATTTAATACAGTGCATAAAATCATTTAGCAACAGGACGACTTTGGAATCTCTGTTTCAGAGTTGTGCCAAAAGAGACACACCCAAAAGGCAGAAACTCCCATTGAACTTTCCCAGGGGATACTCAACAGGTCTCACTATTCATAGCAACAAAGTATCACGAGGCTTACATTGCTTTGTAAAGAATCAGTCCCTTTTTTCCTTAAAATCACTTCCAACTGCCTTTCCAAGCCTCACCCTGCCTGAAAGCTCCATATGATACCACACAGTATTCCCAAAATCTTCCCTCCCCTGGTCACTCCACCTCTTACATGGCTCCAGTTCTGCAGGTAGGGCAAATAAATCCTGCCCTGTGCATCCACGTGTTTCCCCACTGCAATGCCCATGTTTGCAGTTGGCTTCAGGAAGCAAATGGGGGGGGCAAAGGGATGAGAATCCATGATCCACAGACGAATAGGAATGTTATAGGAGTTACCTGTTCAACATAAAATAAAAGCCATTACTAACTTCTGCATCGGGAAGAGGCACTAAAGAGCAGTCGTGTGTGTGGGGTGATTCACACTTTGTAATAACAAAAGAATAAAGCTTGACAGATCACTTCCAGATCCATACTGGAAAATATTTATATTATTTAGGCTAATTAATAAAACCAGGCTTGTCTGGATCAACTTGAAGTGCTACTGATTGTGCCTTTCTTAATATAAAGCTCTTAATTGTTGTTTTGTTTCCCAGGGACCTCTCTCAGCAAACGTGTCCCTTTTCCCAGCAAAGTGTAATGGTTTCATATATATATATATGTATTTCATACTTACTTTATGAGTATGAAATATATATATATTTATATATATATATAAACTTAATGTACTTGACACCTAGTGCAAAAAAAAAGCATCTGTAAAGAGCTTTGCATCAGACTTCAAAGGCTTCAAGTTGAAAATAAAAAATTGCCTGTAAGTTATTTTTGGACATTGACTATACAAGTGTAAGCCTCAGAGAGTTCACAAAAGCCCCACTAGCACCAAAGAGTTTGCCAACACAGTCTCAAATGACACCATTTTTAAATATTTCATTTACTTATTTAATTAATAGCACCTTATTTCAGCATCTCTACACTTGTTTCTGCCAATTCAAACAAAATATTTTCAAGTCCCCTTTGAAGATACTGTACAATGACCTGTTAAGAGGCAGCACCCAACACATTTTACATTTAGATTCATAACTGGCAAGAAAACTATGTGTGATTTATCTTACCATATTTCACTGGAACAGTACCACTAAAATTCAGGAGGTCCTTCTGGGATCCATCCTTGAAGGCTGAAAATAAAAATCCAATTAAAAAAAAACCAAAAAAACAACTCCTTTCAAAGCATTCCCATCTACAACTACAAATACACAACAGTGACTTTTCTTTAGAAATCAAATATACCCCTCCTGGAAGAACCAAGACTAGAATATTACTAAGATCCACCCCCCTAGATTTCAAAGTATTTCCATAATGAAATTTTAACAAAAAACTGCATTGGTGCAACTAAGCAAATCATTAGTCTGAAAACCCCTTGTCCTGTACTATCCTGATATTGTGAGATTTCCAGTCAGGCTGACAGATTCTGGAAGTCACACTCTACAAGCTAAAGCTATCAAAAGACTTTCAATACAATAATGAAATATGGGAAAATGGTGTTACATATAAAGAATTTAAAGCATCAGTCTACTATAATTACTGACAAGTTGAAATAAGATGAAGTAAACGAGCTGCTAAGGTTTTTATGTGTATGCGACCTTGCAAGACCATTCAGGAACAGTACTGTGGCATGAGAAATTTTACTGCAAGTCAACATAACGACAGGAACACAGTAGAAATATATTCACATTCTATTACACACAGCCTGCAGTTATGGCAAGTAAGAATCCTCACAAATAGTTCAGAATAAGTGTATCACTTCTTACTGTATGTGTTCATGGAGAACGTGAAGTTGGGGTAGGTCTTGCTAACATTCTTCAGCTCTTCTATAGTCAGGTCTCTGAACTTATACTGGGAAGGGGGAGAAAAAAATAAGGAAAGAAGTTTCACTTCAAAGGTTTCTGTATGAGAGATAGGGAAAAGGACATAATAGAAGGCAGAAACACAAGATGAAGAAGGTAATAATTACTTTTAGCATTATAAATAGTTTTGATGTGAAATAAATTATCAAAAAGAATTGATTACAAAAAAGCTTTGAAGCTATTGCAGGTCTGCTGTTACTACATAAGAGATCTGAAATTCTGAGCATCACTCCTTATACACCACATCTTCCCCTTTACAGCTGTGCAAGTAGGAGTGTAGTAAAATTTAGTCTCCTCTGCCCACATTAGAAATAATATAAAAATATGAACCTCTGAGAAAAAGGAGGTTATTTTCTTACTGTTAAACTCAGATCCACCTGCACACATTTTAGAAGAGTTTACTAAGATGTCACTTTCCACAAACATGTCAAACGTGTAAATAATTAGTCTCTGGGATTTATATTTTTTTAATTTTTAAGCTGTCCTTGAGAGCTGAGAAAATGAATCACTGCTGCTTCACTGAGACTGTCCCCAGCCAGTCCAATACCTGAACTTCTAAGAGTTTTGCATCTTCCCACATCCCAAAGTTACAAAGTATTTTCCATTTCCTAGATTAAAGCCTCTGCTTTTCATGTAGAAAACCTGGTGCAAGGGTTTTGGAACCCTTGCCTAAGCAAAGAAAACTGCGGCCTGACAGGGGCTTGAAGAGCTGCTCACTGCCCTGGAATAATTATCACGAAACAGTGGCTAAAATCGAATTTCTCTTCAGTCTGTCACCCTGGCAACAATGCGACAGCTATGGGCATGGCACAGTTATTTTCTGTTTTCTGTCTACAGGAAAACAGAAAGAGAGACAAGAAACACCTTCGGTCAGCTTCTCCCCATCACTGGATTCTGCAAAGTCACGCAGAAAAAAAAAATAGAAAAAATAATCCAATGTTCCCTCATTACGAATGTCTACACAGCTTACACTTACGACATTTTTTGGAGACGTTGATATATGTGGTTGTGAAACCAAAGTCATCTTTCCCCAGCTGGCCTCCTTCTATTCGTAATACAAAACATTCCTATTCAAATAGTTTGTCCTCTTCTAAAGATCACAGGTTTTACAGGGTGACTCAAATACAGACCTTCCTCGTTTCGCACCCAAAATTATTTGGCGTGCCCAAAGCTTAGATACGCCCAGCTGAGTTTTTCATATGGAAATTAAAACGCTCAGAGGGATGCTACAACAACGCGCCTGTGCTTCTAAGGCGTGGAGGCGCTAAGGCGGGGAATACCATCAGAAAAATAAAAAAGGAAGAGTTATCAATTTGCGATGAGTGAAGAGTCAGGGTTCAGCAGTGAGGCACAGTGCGAACCGCGGAGAAGAACTGATGCGTGGGGCAAGTTAAAGCTCGGCTGTAGCAGGACACCGGGATGCGAAGGGACGGGACAGGAGCTGACGGGACAGGAATCCCCGGGCAGGCAGCCCCGGCACGCCGCCGCCCTTCCCGGCCCCGCGCCCGCTCTCCTGCCGGGTCCCGCCGCCCCTCCCGCCCTCCCCTCAGCGCCGCCCGCGCGCCCCCTCCCCTCCCCTCCCGCCCCTCCGCGCGGGCGCGCGCACCTTGCCCAGCTGCCGGCGCAGCGCCTCCTCCGCCACCGCCATGGCGGCGCGCGCCGCCTTCCCGGCGGGCCCCGCGTGCCGCAGCGCCGCCCCTCAGGGAGGCGGCCTGGGCTCAGCCGGGAAACCGGGGAGATTCCCGGAGGTTTTAATTATCCTTCCGCTGCACCGAAACATCGGGATGCGCTACCATGACCATCTGGGCTAGGTGCTGTTTGCACCCGCCACTGCGGTGGGTGTGGAGATAATTTTAAACCGGGATTTTCTTTGATGTAAGATCGTTGTATGCTTTTAGCAGGAAAGGAGACCTAATCAAAATGAAGAGGCAGCAGCCGGTCCAGCAGTCCAGTCAAGGACATCCGTGAATGAACAAGCTTTAAGGATGCAGTAAGTGAAGATGGTGTTCACAGAGTCACAAACTGTGCAAGTTGGAAGAGATGCACCAGGATGATGGAGTCCAGCTCCTGGCCCTGCGCAGGACATCCCAAGAGTCACACCATGTGCTTGTCCAAACACTTCTTGAGCTCTGTCAGGCTCGGTGCTGTGACCACATCCCTGGGGATCTGTTCCAGTGCCCAGCCATCCTCGGGGTGAGGAACCTTTTCCTGATACCTAACCTAAACCTTCCTGACAATGAATATCATGCCATTTCCTTGAGTCCTGTCACTGGTCACCACAGAAAGACAAGTGTCTGTCCCCCTGCTTCTCCCTCCTGAGGAAGTTGTAGACTCCAATGACATCTCTCAGTCTCCTTTACGTTGAACAAGCCAAGTGACCTCATCCATTTCTACAGCTTCCCCTCCAGACCCTTCACCATCCTAGAAATACTCTTCAAAACAAAACCATAGAATTTTACTTACATTCTTACCAAATAACCTGTAGAAATTCTTCCAAACTGGGATTTATCGAGCAAAACATGCAGCTCTATATTATTACAACTCCTCACTGCATAAAAGGTCACCCTATGTATTAAAAACCAGCATTGTGCCAGCAGCACAGATCTTCCTGACTGTTTTCTTTGAGACTTGGTAGAAAAGTTAAGATGGTTAATGAAACAGAAAATAGACTGCAATTTCTCAAGTGCTAAGGGAGAGGACAGAGTAAAATGACAGTCTTGGGGTGACATGGGTCTTGTCTTGCAACATACTGCTTTGGAATTTTACTCAGCTCTACACAAGAGGAAAATGACATCATTTCTACAGCCTCAAACTTTTATACTCTAAATACTTGTCTTATTATTCTGCTTGCCCGTGAACATCCTCTATCTATAGGGATGCTAGCTTAGAGCAAAGCCAAGGGAAGGGATACTCAACAACAGAAAACTACAACCCAGGAAGCATTTTAAAGGATTTTCTCCAGTGGAGAAAATCATGCAATGCTATGAGTTGTCTAAATTAACTTAAGAGTAATGGAATGGAAATTACAAGTTGAACTTGCAAATATTAAATGCTATGGGAAAAATTTACACTTCTAAAATATACTCAAGTGATCATCCCAGATACCAAAGACTGGGAAATAAATGCAGATCAAAAACAACACAAGCGGCAGGAGCAAACTCCCTAACAAAACCTAGATCACCTTCAGCTCTGGGGATATCATGACAAAGACATTTATCTCAGTGTTGCCTTTTGTTCGAGAGAACCAGCACGTCACCAGTGTGCATGATTACACTGGAGCCATTTTATATGTCATAACAATCACATTCAAAGCACAACTAACCAAGGCTGGGTTTAAGCCAGCAGCCGTGAGTACATCAGCCTTCATTGCCAACTGTGAAGACACTGCACGAAATAGTTACATTCATTATCCTGCCAGCATCAGCACCTCACACTGCTTGCAAACAGGGCTCCCCATAGCCCTGGGCCACGTCAGGCACCACATACTGGCATTGCCACATTCCCTTTGTACTCAGCTGGCAAACAGTACGCAGGCTAATAGAGGAGTTGCTGGCTCCCCTCCCTTTGGCTGGGGCAGAGGGTGGTAACAGCAGCACATCCCTCTGCCTTAACTCTCAACATTCAACGTGTGAGACCGGGTGCCTGTCTACATATCATTTACAGTAGTTTCATGATTATAAACTGCACCTGAATATAAGCCGCACTTCCGGGTAGCTGGGAAGACCACGGGATTTGTCCATATATAAGCTGCACCCAAATATAAGCCGCGCTTTTTTTTTTTTTTTTTAAAAAACTCACACGGCAGAGGGGGTGGGGCGCTCCGGCCCGGCCCCACACAGCCTGGCTTCCCAGCGGCAGGGGCCGGCCCAACCTTGCACAGCCCCCGTTCCTGGCCATCCCTCGTTCCCAACGGCTCCCGGTGGCACAGGGGCCGGGCCGCACACTTGCAGCCCCCGTTCCGGGCAGTCTCATGCTCCCGGCGGCTCCCACTTGCCACTCTGCTTGGCCGGCTCTCAATTCTGGGTTGGCGTTTCGCTGGGATTTGTCCATAGATAAGCCACACCTGAATATAAGCCGCACCACTGGGGTAGGCTGGATTCTTCAATGAAAAAGGTGCGGCTTATATTCGTGAAATTACTGTAGTCACATTTGAGACCACTGTGCAGGTCTCAGAAAGCCTTCCTGCACATTCTGTACAAATCAAGAACCAGATAAAGTTCCCCTCCTGTCCAAAAAGAACCATAATCAGTGTTATTCATCAGCTGCAGAGCAGCAGGTCAATCCACAGATGCTCTGCTCTATCACACACATTTCTTTGATCAAAACTTGACATACTGGACGTGTGAGGACTACAAGGCATCCATACAACACAAGAGCTGGAAGAAGGTGGCAGGGAGAATTACTGCCTTGTTGTGATAGGGAGCTGAGGACAGACTCACAACAATCATGTACCCCTTAGTTCTATCAAGGAAGCTACTTACCTCTCCTGAAGAAATCCACAAGAGATGTTTCATATGTGGAGAAGTACATGTAAGGCACTCACACAGCCTTTTGTGCTCTGTGTGCTCACAGGTATGTGTCCCATTATTCCCATGCACTACAAAACCTGGAACTCTGCACTCAAGTGTTCTTAAAAATCAGAATCAAGCCCACTCCTTCAACCAAAAAAACGCACTGAAGCTCTTGATTCTTTAAATTGTTGATTGCCATTAACTTTCAGACACTCGTCTGTTGTCAAGCAAGGAATATTGACGAAGTTACATCCAGGATACAAAACAATTCATGAATTTGCCAGTGGAAGGAGAAGGATGTAGGCAAATCCCAAGATTCCTATGTGGAACCAAACAGAGGAACTCTCAAAGCAAAGCAAGCACCAGGTGGTGTGGAAAAAAAGGACTATTAGTTGTGGACAGAGAAGTGAGAACTAAACTCATGACATATTTGATTACTTCAGGAATGGTCTCTGTCCCTAATTTCATTCCACAGAGTATGGTAAGCATGGTATGTCAAAGGCTTTTTAGCTTCCCAGGCTCATGGAAAAAAAATAGATGTTTCCGCATGCAGTTCCAAGGGTAAGAAGAGGGTATCTATGGGATAAATAAATTGCAGTTCTGTCTTGGGGAACTGAAATGTTATTCCAAATAAACTTCAACTAAAAGCTGTCCTCAAACAAGGGAAACAGGTAACTACTTTTTTTCTCCCCAACCTGAATAAAATAATTTTGCTTCTAGAAGTAGCTTTACTGGCCGGGTTAAGATGACTCAATGTAGGAACACCTCTACCTTGGAATAAGGGCTGAGACTGACTGATTCAGATACATTAAAATCTCCAAAGAAGGTAAGATTCCATGCCTTCAAAACAAGGTACTCATAGGACATATTAAATGCAGATTAGCAATATTTTAAAAGAACATTTTTTTCAAGCACAAGGGTGTGCAAGCATTGCTGTTCCTCATAAAGGCAGGTGGGCTCACTGATATGTATCCATTCATCCATTTGGAAGTGGGTCACAGCACCAGCTAATCAGAACAGTCATTTACTTCCACCATCAAAGCAGAAAACCCTGCCAGAAGAGACAGCCATCAAGGGAGTTCAGACTGCTTGCATGGGAATATGGAAACTCAAGAAGGATGCTGCTTGAGAACACTTGAAATGCAAAAGATTAAAGGCAATGGGCACACTTGGATATGTTATCATTCTAAATACATGTTCCGCTGAGTACATACTATGTCACAGCCTAAACTGCAGGAGACAACATGAACTTCCACATCTTTCCTGAAGGCTTAAGTGACTCCATTACATTTTTCATACCTTCTTGTTGGCTCCATGAGAACCATTCTGGGAGAACATTCAGACTGACACTGCTGTACATGACAGCTCAGAGGAAACAGCAGAAAGTAATTCTGATAAATCTTCCACAAAAGGAAACCAATGAGAAATAGCAGTAAAATGTTTAATGCCTGCAATTTATTGTATACATACTCTGCAAAATGTATATGCATTTGGTGTGTGCTATACACTTCCTTGACAGCACCAGAGAGCAGGTAAGCTATGTACGAGTTTTTAACCTGATTTGTCACATTGTGTAAAAAGACGCTGTGCACACATGATATCCCCAAGGGAAAAAATCATTGGCTAAAACTAGAAGCACCCTTATTTACACACTAACACTTTAATATTGCGTCACACCCACTCACCAAAATAAATAGAAGTACATTCATCACAATTTAAACACCAGTCTCTCCATATATTTATTTCTTTCTGACATGTTTTGGTCTCCAGAAATATGCTATATCTAGAAATATGTATCAGCTACTAGATTGTTACAAAATGCAAAAAAAAAAAAATAGAAAATTAGTTTTCCTGGACAATATTTTGGGCTTTACACAAAAATAAATCCAGATTTCCATAAAGATCTCATATACTTCTTGAAAGATTTTTATTTTAAAGCACAGCACAGAGTTGCACACTAAGGCTTCCTGTGATATGCAAAACCCTGGCCTCCAAAAGACATTGCTGTAAAGTGAAATACAGCTCAAGTGTAAATACAAGACATTTTCAAAAAGTAGTCATCAATAGAAAGTGCCCTTCATTTGATTTAGCATTAGCAGTAAAGAAGTAGCTACCTTAATTGTGCAATCAAAGCCAGACCTGGAAGGATTTTCTGAAAATTGTTATTTCACACTCTCAAGTTTAAGGATATAGAATCTGAGATAGCAGAAACAAACCTTTTTATCCTCCTACATTCATTATTTTTTGACACAATTTAGTAAAAAGGCACATTGTCAAATGGTGAATTAAAAATCTAAAAACCAAACCAGAATTTCCTTAAATACAATTCAATCATTAGCTGAACATCCAATCCCGATAAACCAATGTAAGCATTCTTCCAGTTTTTCTTCACCTCAAATTCAGATGCACTTTGGAAGTACTGAAATACTGTCATTAGATGAATACTATTAATCTGCCAAACAGTAAACAGGTTTTTGGATAAAGGTCAGGAATTACAAAACAAGTTTAGCTCCTTCCTAGCTGACATACAAATATGCAACAAATATGCAAGCACATTAAAAGCCAAACATTTGTACAAAATAGGAAATCCATCAGCATCCCATGCCAATTATGAGAAAGTACTTCTTGACTGTAAAATTACAAATGTTCCTTGAATAATTTCTCATATGAAATAGACAAAATTTAAGCAATGATCACTGCGTGAAGAAAGTTCTACAGTGTCTTAGGGAGGCTAGCAGAGTACATTCCAGTCACTATCTAAATGACAAAGTGCTTTACAGATAACTGATCTTGCATGGTTAAATAATCAAAGTGGTGAAATAATCAGGTTTTAACTTAACCTGTATTTGTCTGAAATGCAGATTTCTTTCCCAACTGAACCAATTTCAACTTAACATATTTTTTTAGCTTCATAAGAGACTTTTTTCTCCCCAGCCAGGCAGGAAGTTGCTCACAGATGATATAGCTCTCTGGGTTGATGGCCCTCAAGTCTTTCTCCAGCTAAAAAGAATTAAAAAGTACAAACCCAGAACTTGATTATGGTCCCAAAGTTCATTGTCCTGAATGCGTAATTCTAGAAACCAGGAAATCTCCAACAGGAAATCTGAGATGGTCCCAATGCAGCAGAGAATACAACAGTCTTCTAGACAGTGAGGTTACACTATCTTGCATGGTCTCAAGTGTGTACACTGAGAAACAGGTTTTTGATAGTTAATAGAGAAGGTTAAAACTACAGAGGAGCAACAATGGTATTTTCACCTGGGCTCCATGTTAGCTAATACTGAGATACTCTATAGAATCTATACCAGTAACTTACATCAGTTGTTTTGCTGAGGCAGTGAAATGGTACACCATTGACAGAAAACATCTTAAAAAGGCAAAGCTGTTTTTTCTTACATTAAGAATCAGATGTTTAAACTTGAGCAGCTTCCAAGACTGTTCCTTACACATTGCTATCTGAACTGCTTCCTGCAAGCAGCACTGTTAAGAACAGCCTCAATAGGGAAGGTTCCTTTGTTGTTTTTCCACAAGATAATTTTTCCTTTTTTACCAGCCCCAACCAACACCCAAAGCCCTTTTTCTACTTTTTAAAGTATTTCTAGCATTAAAACATAATGGCCTGAAGCAGCTGAAGGCAGATGCTACTAATAGAGTCCTGGAGCTCAAGGCAAAGCAGAGTAGTGACACTGGTGAGCTTTGAATGGCAACTTGGGCAAATCCAAGTAGATGCAACACCAGATTTGAGCTTCAGGTCTCAGTGCAACTCCTGTAGACTTACACGAGCCCTGTGCTGATTGTAAACAAATTCAGTTACTGAAACAAACAGTCTTCAAGTGCATAGTTAGAAATAATGTGCAAATATGGGCATTAAGGTAAGTAACTGAACTAACTGTCCTGCTACAGATATTTTAAGTTTTTTGGCTTGATGAAATCAATCACAAATATTAAGTAATTAACAATATATTAATATTGAAAAGCTGCAAATGCATTCTAACAAAACTTAATTCTGATGTTCTTTCTGAATAGTAAAAATAATTAGATAAATGACTGCTTCACGTTTTAAATAATTTAACCATCAGATGTTTAATGCAAGAAAAAACACAATTTGTAAAAGCAGCAGAAGCTGTTAAACAAATCTGAAGATTTACAGGGCAGGAGAAGAATTCTCAAGCATATGCTTGAGACCAAAAGCACAGGTTACATACAAACACTAGAAATTTCTGTTTTCAGGGTGTGTATGTTTCTCATACTGAATTAGACTGGCACTGGAATTCCAGACACAGCAAAAGCCAAACTTTTGGCCATATCCATCACTGCAGCTGGCAAACAACATGCACTTTTCTGTTTAGAAATAAAGAGGTTCAAATTATTTTTATGGGTCCTCAAATCCAAAGATCTGCAGCACTTTATTGCCTTAAATACCTGTGGCTGAATTTACACGAAGCTGCTGCTGTACAGAAGATGACATTTTAACACTTTGAGGCTCATGTTGGGAGACAGGGCAGGATGAAGAGCAATCTCTCTAAGTCTCAAGAAATATCAGGGAAAAAGAATGCTATTCCTTTCTTTCAAGTGAATGCAAAATTGGTTTACTGGTACGTGGCCCACACAGTTCCAAGTCAGTGCATAGCTAGTCAATATTTCTGCTGGCATCTTGAACTGGTTTAATCAATGGAATTAACCACTATTAATTTTATTCCATTTAATATGCATTAGTGCATTAATTTCTTCATAAAAAAACCCTGGCAAGTATTAAAAATAAATATCTTATTTAGGTCAAACTAAAGCCTTGCTTTTCAGTACTTTAATCCCTTTAAATATTCTTTTGCCCTCTAACAAGCAAATGGAAACTGAAGTAGAGTAAGAGATGTATGGAGGCAGAGGGGAGAAGAAACATGAACAAAGTCAACACCGTAAGTCAGTTAACGTGTCCTCAGCTTCTTAGACTGTCTCTTGCGTTTCAGTTCTTCTTCTTCCCGTCTCAGTTCTTCCAGGTCTTCCTGAACACCGAGTCTCAAGCTGCCAAACAAGATTAAATCCTTTACACTGCTACTCAGGACACCTGGGGTTTTACTTCTACACACACAAAATACACAAAATACAATGCTAAAAGTACAACAGCTGATTTAAGAACAATTTCATATAAGAGCTTCTTTAATTATGAATGAATGTAGCTTTAAGAAATAAAGATTTTTTTTTAAAATCATAAGACCAGAATCAAATATTTCAAGGGGAAAAGATAGTTAAAGCTTCTGTCAAAAAATAAAGATTGTATCAAAAAAATTAATAAATACATAAGGTCTTTTTTCTCCCAAAAAGCAGCTACTGAAACACATCAATTGAAAGTAAAATTCAATTTAACTCAAGTTTCTTATCTCCACTTCCTTTATGCTACATGTGTAGTTAGAAGTGAGTCAGGAATTCAACTCCACAAAACCTCACTCTAAGATGTCAGCAGAGAGTTTTGTTAACAGCAATATCACTTTAAAACTCCATTTATTTCTCCTAACTCCACTTAACAGACTATAGCTTTCCATGGACTGCAGCTATTCCTTGGGAGCGAGGAGGAATAAGGACACTGACTATAACTTCAAAGATGCAAGTTTCTAATGCTCAAGGCACATTCTGAATAACCATATAGAAATTTCAGTAGAACATAAGAATTTGGTGACACCATGCATTCCAATATTTGTATTTTCTATAAAAAACCCTTATAGCTTTCACAATGTTTGTCCCACCACTCAGGTAAAAACAAAGCACCAGCTTATGATATAATTGTGCAGGCCCAAAGGCCAAAACTGACATGAAAATATCATCTTCATAATTTAAATCAGCGACTATAAAAGCTTGTCAGCATGCTTTTTATACTTCTATAAAATAGACACACACACACTTATAGATAAAAACAAATAAAATTTCCAGACTTTAAATTAGCAGAATATTCTAATGCTTGGGACAAATGAAAGGATTTCAAATTTGAACTGAAATGTGTAATTTTAAGAATATTTTTGGAAATGAACTAGTTTTGTTTTTTATTGGTTCTTAACTAGCAAGGTTTGTGATTGACAAGGGCACACATGACTTGTTTAGTGCATCCATTACTGGCTTCCATCTTTTACTTAAGCTTTCTTATAAAAAATTGTAAGGCTTATTTACATCAGCTGTAAAAAGCAGAGTGGATATTTGCTATCTTAGCCCTATGACTTGAGCAACAAACAAACTTTGGAATTTGTACCCAAGTTTGTTGGAGCGTATAAAATAGAAGCTTCTCTGAGTCCCTCAGAGAGAAAAGAATGCAGGGATTGAATTAAAGCTTTGGAGAAATTAAAATACATTAAGCCACACAGATATGAAGTCGAAGTGTACGTTTTAGTTTAAAGTAAGTAGGAATATACTTTAATTATATACTTTATATATACTTAAGAGTAAAAAGCCCTAAAGCCTAGTTTGAAGTGCAGTAACAGACCCAGACATAACAAAAACATAACAGAACATTGCTTGCATTTCTAGATAGAATAGATAGAACCGTTTACACAAACAGACAGAACTACATGTAAATTATGTGTAAGAACTGACACTACTTTCATACTTTAGAATTAAGTTCTGATACGTATATAAAGAATGTTTTAGAATTGGATTTTTAGCCCACTGGATGATTTATGAATAAAATCTTCTGTATTGGGGTGAGAGAAGAAGAAATGGAAGAGACAGAATAGAAAAGTAATAGAAGAAGAAATACCAGGGAGTTGCTGTTGCTACTGCTGCTCAGGACTTTATGCAAGAAAGCTTTTAGCATGGACAACTCTTTCCCTTGGAGACTGATGCATTCATGCAATAAACAACTTCACAGCTACCAAAAACTGCTCGACAAGCTGACATCCATGCATACCTCCTAGCTTCTTCTTTCTGTTGCTCTCTCCAGCTGCTCTCCATATAACGTAAGGCATAATCACTTTCATCTTTGTACCTGAAAATTCAATATCAGTTTTTAGCACATTAAAAAAACAGCTAATGAATTAACAGCCTTTTTAGGAAGAATAATTACTTGTTCTACTGCTTGTTCTGCAGTATCTTAAAATTGTTATTTTTCTTACCTTTTCCGGTCATAGCCAAATATTTCCCGAATATGTTTTGATATTTCTTCTTGAGGTTCCCCTTCATCTTCAATGAAGTCATCCATTTCAGAGTCATATTCGTCATCATCATCATCTTCTATTTGTCTCTTATAACTAATAGGTGGTCTTCCAAGACCTAAATGACAGGATAGAATAAAATCATTAACTAATAACATGAACATAGTTTTAATTTAATAGTACTTCTTCCTATACCTTGAGCATAGCCATTTTTTGGGCTTCAAGGTGGAAAACTTCTGCCTCAAGTTAACCAGCATTTCTCAGAAATTCACCAAGAGGAAATACTTCCTAAGTTGTCCTAGAGGATATAACCTATCAGTATCAGCAATGGCATCCTGAGGAAACCACTCAGCAGATACCTGTTAGTGGTTCAGGGCTTTCCAGGCACTTATTCACTACACTCTACATTGCTTGCTCCTGATCAGAAATAAATTTCTGGAATGGCTTGTCACTGCTAAGATAAATCTGCCACAATACTGAAATGTAAAACCTGTGAGTGATTTTTCATCTAGCCCTTCAAGCATCTGTTATTTAACACACCACAAAGTTTTATAGACCAACTATTAAGCAATGCTGGAAGTGAATCCTTCAATTCTTTTCCTTCTAACAGCATTCATATACCAGTATCCATCACAGGATACCAGTATCCATCTTATTGTTTTTTCATGTGATACTTCACACCACCTGTATTTCAAAAATTACAAGCGTAGGTAAAAATAAATAAAACAAATTTAAAGCTGTTATATTTCATTTTGTTTAACTGTTGAACTGTTCTTATCTGAGTTTCACTTGGGTTTTTTCCAGTTCTTCTCCCCACCAGGGGACAGGGTGAGCAAGCAGCTGCATGGTACTTAGTTGCCAGGTGGAGTTAAGCCACAATAGTGATAAAATTCTGCATACCTTGTGGATGAAGCACAGGTCTATGCCCTGGAAAAGGTCTCATTCCATTCATCTGTCCATTGCTAGGTCTTGTGACAAGGTTTTTAGAAGAAATGGTTTCTGACACGACAGTACACTTGGGTTTCACAGCTGTGCCCGGGCCGCTGCCTGGTCGCACAGGTCCTGTGCTTGTGCTGATGCCCGGCCTCCCTGGTCCAGTGCCCAAGCTGCTGCCTGGTCGCTTGGCTCCTGTGCTTGGACTGATTCCTGGCCTTCCTGGTCCTGTTGCCAGGCTGCTGCCTGGTCGCCCTGGTCCTATGTTTGTGCTGCTGCCTGGCCTTCCCGGTCCAGTGCCCAAGCTGCCGCCCGGTCGCTTAAGTCCCACACCTGAGCTGCTGCCCGGCCGCCCAGGCCCTGTGCTCGAGCTGCCCGTTGGCCTTCCCGGCCCCACACCTGAGCCACCTCCCGGTCGCCCAGGTGCTGTGCTTGAGCTGCTGCCTGGCCTCCCAGGTCCCGTGGCTGAGCTGCTGCCCAGTCGCCCAGGTCCTGAGCTTAAACCACTTGCTGGCCTTCCAGGCCCCACATCGGAATTGCTGCTTGATCGCCCCAGTCCTGCACTTGAACCGCCCCCGGGATGTCCAGGTCCTCCTTTTCCTAAGCTGCTGCCGGATCGTTTAGCATTGGAGTTGATTCCATGTTGAAGGGCTGCAGGTTTTCCTGGGTTTGCATGGGCAGACTTTTTCAGGCTGGATTCTTTTGTAGATGGCATCCTCTGAGCCCCGTTGGCCATGGGTTTTGAGGGTGGCATGTGAGAGGTTGAGCCAGACTTTTTAATGCCATTGACAGGTAATTTATTATGACTGCTGCCAGTAGAGCTTTTTAAGGAACCATTTTGTGAGTTTTTTTCCATTTGATCAAGTCTGGAAGATGATGACCGTGGATGTTTTTCAGTCAATGCTGGTGCTTTGGATTTCTTATCAATACCACCCATAGACAGTGACAGACTGCTTTTAGATGTGGAATGTTTATCTACTGAGCTTTTATTAAGTTTTGTGTTTACAGCTGCTTTTTGAGAAGACAGTTTTTTTGAGGAACTGGATATCCCTGTAGGCTTAATCTCCTTCTCACTTTTCTTATGCATTTCTACTTTTTTGTTTTTGCGTCCCAAAAACTCCCTCTCTCTCAATTCTTCTGCTGTTCTGGGCCTCTCTTCTACTTTTTTCACTGGTTTTATTTCCACTGGTTCATATTGTTTCTTTTCAGCAAGCCTCAGGAGCTCTGCAAAGTTGAGGGGTGCTGGTGCACTTTTGGGAGGTGCCTTTGGTTTCACTGCAGCTTTGGATGGTTTCTCCTCATATTCTTCTTGCTCGTGCTCAGATTCTGTCTGACCGTATTCAAGTTGCTCAGTTTCATCTTCTGTTGCATACTCAGCCTCTGGGGCCTGAGCAACATTCTCACAAGCCCTCCTCTTTTTAGGCTTCTCTTCAACAGGGATGCCATTATAGCCATAAAAATTATCCTTTGTTCGTGAGGCCATAGCTCTTGCCTTTCTGTCATGTTTCAGTTCAATACGCCTTGCCAAGAGCTGCTCTTTCTTTCTTCTTTCTTCCAGTGCTGCAAGAAAACCAGGAGAAAGCTATGCAAAAGCACTACATTTTATTTCAATATTTTCCAAACTAACAAACCAGGATAGTAACTTAAGGATATCTGGCCAACAGCTATCGAAAATAGACCAGAAAGTGACCCCAGGTCTGCCAACATGGCAGACTAACCCACCTGTGTCAGCTTCTGCAACAAAGGCAAGCAACTGAGTAAAATGCTGCTGTAACAAAACCCACTAAGGCTTTTTGAGGGAAGCAGCTTTCCAGGATGCTATGAAAATTATGAAGAACCTTTGTACAAGAAGGTACAGAAGTTAGGGGATGTCTGTGTAGTGGAGGGAGTTCTGAGACTGAGCAAGAGAATCTTGAGAACAGAACTTACTATCAAATGTTTAAGGGAAGTTGAGGGAGGGGAGGGAATACAAGTATTGAGGGGATAATAACTGGAAAATGCCCAAGAGTGTGTGTGTGTAGAGGGATATAGGGGAGACACAGAAGCAGCTGAACACAGATAAGCAAGCAGCTGGTCATTACACAAGTCTGATAGGGCACAGGGCTCTATCTCCACAGTCTATCCCATATCCTTACTGTTCTGCCTTAGCTGTTTTCTGCATAAGTATGAGCTCTATCTCATGTCTGTGACCTGCTGACAAGAGTCAGACTGAACTAGCTGGTGAATGAGACATCTAAAAGCTAAATATTAGACAGACCAAGGAGTTGGGGCTAAATACCAGCAAGATTCAGAAAAAGTAAAAATTCCTAGAAAATGGATTAGGCTACTCATACTTTGGGTGCCTATAAAGGTACCATTCCTTGTCGGTGTTATTATATTGTCAAGGGCTGTGACAGCACAGAGTGTGCCAGCATGTCCCACATGGAATTCATGCTTAGTCTTGCTTCTGGCTGGACCTGGCAGCAGGGATAAGGAACAGACTCATGACTGGCCCAGGTGAAGAAGAATGATCTGGGCCATCCAGTCCATCAGATTTGGTTACCTTTAACAAAACACTAACATCAGAAGCAATGCAGTATTGCTTTATTCAATAGACTATTTAAAGGGAATATAAAAGTGGAGAAATTATGTCTCAGACTTTAAAATTCACTGTATTGATACACTAGATTAAGACAACAGCAACTCATTCCATTTTTCACACAGATGAAGCTTTTCAAAGTTAAGCTAACAAAAGCTGAGTTTTTTGCTCCTCACCTTAACTGCTTTCTCAATCTCCAGCCATAAATCCCAATGTAGCTGAATAATGTTTTACCTCCTAGAAAAGCAAGCAAATGTCCTCAGCCCTTACTTGGTTCTAGATTTCCCTCAGCATCAGATCTATGCATAAATTGCAGAAACAGATGTGCAGCTGTATTTGCAAGAACACTGAATAAGATGACAAATACCAAAGAATAAATGAAAGTCTCCCATAGGAGATATTTCGTACTTTTACCTTTTTTTCTCTTTTCTTCTTCTTGCCGCCTGAGAAATGCTTGCACTGCTGCAGATTCTACACCCTTGACTTTGGGAACCTTTTTGGGAGGACCAACAGCCAAACTGTACCTTTTCTGCAAAGAACAAATAAATATGTCAGAAGAGTTAAGAAAAGTAAAAATCAGTCTTTAAAACTGAGGAGTTGCATAGCAGTCTTGTACTTCACTGAAGCACAGAGATGATACAGAGTAAACAATGAATTCCCACTGAAACTGAGGCTTGTGCTGGATACATTTGACTCAATTGTACTTTCAGGCTGATTACGGAGCAGCCAGCCCCAAGTCCTTGAGAGAATCTTGCAAGCTAGAAAGTGCCTGGTCCAAGGAATAGAGGTGTCTTGAAAAATTATTTTAAAAGTGGTTTCATAACCATCAGAAGAGCGAAATAATCAAAGTCCAGAACAAGATATCAGCATAAGATAAGGACATCTGTCTTGTCTATACCACTGGCCAGCAGCCAACTACTACAGCCTATAAATATTGCCATCGGGATGGTTCTGATTTGAACTCTGCCTGAACTACAGCTTAACTGGATGCCAAGTGACCCCTTGAGCAGGGATGCCTCTCAGGGTTAGAAATTTCTTACCTGAAAGTAAGAGATCCTTTCTTACCCAAGGTGGAAAGACTCCTTAAGACAAATTCTCAGTAGGTGACAGAGGATGTTGCACTAGTATTATAAAGCATTACTAATCCATCCATCCCCTTTTATTGAAAACACTGTATGGATAATTCCATTAAATACACACCACTGACCAAGCCTGAAACTAAGAATGGATCCAGCCACTCTTAGACTTCAAATCAAGTTTAGAAAGCACAGAGTCCACTCAGAACCTTGTGACTCAACAGGACTGTGCTTCTTGCTCTCTGCATTGCCAGTCCCTGACAATCACTCTAAATGAACAAATTTGAACTCAACCTTCTTTTTTGTATGTTTCTTCCATTAATTAATTAATAAGATGAACGTTGCACTAAACCTTGTCAAACCACTGTTGAACTTTGTTAAATTCCAGTGAATTACCAAATCATTATTTTATCTCAAAATACTGAGTGCTGCCTGAGTGAGATACATTCCACTCATCCACAACAGAGGCTCACTCAGCTTTTGGAAAGAACTAACAGGAAACCAGAAGACCAGTAGGGAAACAAAATGAGTGAAATGAACTGGACTAATAAGGAATGCAATGGCTGCATTAGTAATGGAATAAACGTATTTCAGTTCAGCCTTAGTCTTTGACCAAGAGGAACCAAAAGCAAACTACAGCCCAAGCTGCCAGAGTCAATTCAACTCCAGACTGCAGGTTTACAGCTCCATTTTTAGCTTGATTCACTCATTTCAGTTTCAGGTTACCTAATTCAGTAAAAACAGATAAATCAACTCAAAAAATTGAATTACTCCAGAGATTGGAATGGACTTCACCAGCATGATTGATAGGCTAATGTAAAACCAACAATACTGATTTTAACCCCTGCTGGCAGTGACCTTAAACACAATTCTGTTGTGTACATCAAGGAGTTAGTGATCCACACAGCAGTTGACCTGACATGGTGCAGGCCTGCACTCTGCTTATCACCTGAGAACAGTGTGACCTCAACACTAACTGTGACAGAATACACAGCCCCCACCTGGCACCTGGCAATTACAGCACTTGCACATACTGTAATTTGCCAGGAGAAGAGAAGGCTCCAGGGAGATCTTGTTGCAGCCTTTCGGCACTGAAAGGGAGCTGATAAGGAAGATGGGGACAACTTTTAGCAGAGACAGGGGGTATTGGTTTTGAACTAAAAAAGGTTAGATTCTGACTTGAAGTTGTTTGATGGGAGTGGTGAAACACTGGCTCAGATTGCCAAGAGAGGCTGTAGATTGCCCATCCCTGGAAACATTCAAGCTCAGGTTGGACAGGGCTCTGGGTGACCTGATCTGTTTAAAGATGCCCCTGCCCATTGCAGGGGAGTTGGACTAGATCACCTTTAATGGTCCCTCTTCTATGATCCTGCATCTCATTACAGCCTGAGGTGAAACTGCATGTGTCCATATAACATCATTTTCCTTGGCAGAATAAACTGTGCTTTTTACCTTCCCAGGACATCCTGCAAACACTCTAAAGACTGCAACACTGATTACATGCACCACAGACAGGATCTGCCCAGCTTGCCATGCCTAAAGCTCTGTCCAGAGCTGCTCAACCTGGGGTTGAGGAAGAGTTATCTATGCTACCCCCTTTTTTGCTTCTCTTATATCCAATAAATGTTACTTAAATCAATGCTAAGTGCCCAATTAATGGGTCCTATAAAAACCACTTGCATGTGCTACACCTGTTTAGACACTGCCTTTCACAAATGTGCCACGTTGTGCCTAAAATGGGAAAACCTATTTTTTTTAAATCTTCCCACAAACAAAATACAGAAGAAAAAACAAAGCAATGGGAAAGAGTTGAAAAGATAAATATCATAGAAGACAGTCAAACCCAGAAGCAGAAGGAAAGCAGAATACATCGAGGAACAATAGAAACCCCAAACTGAACTTTGAGAGGGTGGGGTTTGTGTTTAATTTCAGAAGTAAGCCAACACATTAAAATCTAAACCAAGATCTCCCATATGAGACATTAAGATTCTCACTAAATGAAAGAGATGTGAAAAAAAGACCCAAATAAAAAAAGTATCACTAAAGAGTCACACAAGTCAGCATTTCTATAAATATCTTTCTGTCCTCAAAGAACCTTATGGAACTTAACGAAAATAATAAAAATAAAATATCTGATAAGGAAACCCACATCCAAGTGTTTTAGAAGCAATAATCAAGCAGGCTGGCAGCATAACTCCCTCTAAACATCAATACACACAATGGAAGCCTTCATTTCCACTTCTGATTCATTGATCAGCAGCACGTGAATAGATCCTTGGATTACTTTAATTACTAACATGCAAACTCATACATAAGCTTGAATATACATGCACTAAGAAGCAAGGTTCATTTCTAAATTGCATTCAAAACTGGCTCCAAGAAGGGCAGCTACAGTACCAGCCACATGTAGTCTCCTTGAGCAGTTTCTGAAATGACCAAAGCAGAATTACAAAGGTGTACCCTCCACATACACTGCATACTAAAACCTGCCTCGTCACCTCAAAGACCAACTACAGCCAAGCTCACTTACTGAGCTTCACCTCTCTGCAAGGAAGTTTACCACAGTCTGAGAACCAATTTTCTTGTTTGCACCAAAAGTGTTCCAGGACTGGACTGCTCAGTAACCCCAAACTGCAATGCAGCATTGCCTCCCAGCTTTGGCTCAAATGTGGCCCATGGCTCTGTGTTCGAAAGAAATCTGCTTTACTCCATTTGAACTGGAACAGACAGAGGCAAAGCCATCCACACATTGCCAAAATCCTGTCAGAAACAGGTTGAAGCAAATTAGCACCTTAGAAATTATTTGCAGTACTTTGTAGTATACTCATCTTAGTATAATGATGTCTATGTAAATTATCTTACGAAGTTAGACACGTCATGTTTTGCCATTGGTAACCTAATTTGGCAAAGCTTCATTTAATTGTTGCATTTCAACTGTACCCTCTGTTTCAAAAATTCTGTTTAAAAAACCTGTGTAGGACTCGAGCATCTTTTTTAGCTTAAATGATTTTGTGCCTAAGGAGCACCTTTGAAAACTGCTAAACAGCAGGGACAAATGTAGATTGATCTATTCTGCTGGGAAACCTTATAAAGAATTAAAGTGATGGGGAAGCAGTTTTCAGGCTTTGTTTTGCTGCACTGTGACCAACAGCCCTATCCAGGAGCAGGTTTGTAAAGCAGCTTGACAGTCAAGCTCTTTCCTGACCGCCTCTAACATGACAAATCATGCAAAATTTAAATTAAGTCTTCTTATCAGTAGCATTTTTTAGTACTGAGTAACAATTGAAAACACAGCAAAACTGTTTCTTTTGCTGATAGAAGTCTTGTTCACCTTCATTCAGTATCAGCATAAAATAACCTACTGAAGTTAGCCTTTTTAAAATCACTGAACCATACACACGTTCCACAAACACTAATGAAGTGTTTTATATGCAGTGTAAATGAATATGCATCAGACTGCAGGTAAAGCAGCCAAAATAAGGCAGCACAAGTCACTATACCATCCAAACAGCAGCTGCACTATTCCGGCTTTTAATAACTATGGCTAAGTTGGTTAAATCAGCAGAGGAATAGGAATGTTTAACCTTTAGGAAAGAGCAGGTCAAGCTGTTCTCAGAACACTATTCGAGGAGCAAACAGTGACTACTCTGAAGTCACTGATTTCCTTCAAAATATGGCACATGACCCTGATAGATTTGTAGCTGCCTTGATGTCAGCATTCAAGTACCAAATCTTGGACTGTAAAACAGAATTTATGAAATAATCTTTGGCACCCAAACAAAGCCCCAAGGGGCCTCAACCAAACACCAGCACCAGGTAGAAATAACAGCAGTAGAATTGCCTTTAACAGTGGTCAATATTTAACACAGGTGGCAAAGCAAGATCAATGCAAGTGATCAATTCTGCCAAACACAATTCTCCAGTGGAGTACCTATGCAGTTCAGTTATTGCAGTGGGCTTGCACATGCAGTGCAAACACAATTCTACTTGTGTCATCCCTTGCAGGCAACATGCAGGGGTTCTCACAGGCTGGGGAGATTCTTTTATTTGCTTGTTTTTCAGTAGCATGTTACAACACTTTGCCTGTTCTTCCTTATCCGTTGCCAAGACATGTAACCTTCCCAATGGGGAGTCCTTGTTCCTCCCTAAATATTCTTCAGGGTATAACTTCCTGAGAACATCAGGAATGGTTCATTCACCACATACATCCTTGTTTGTGTCACTCCTCCGAAGGCAGCTTTCCACACTGTAAGTGGCCATTTGTGTTCACTGCCCAAGGGCCCCTGCCCTTCATCCTGAACCGGTATTTCCAAAGCTTCTGCTACAGATTCACCACGGGGTTTCCAGCAGCTGACTCTGCAGTGACACTGTCTTAGAATACACACACGCTAATTTCTCAACTGCTGCTTTCAATTTCTGGTTGTGACAAAGCAAATAGTAGGTAACAAGCATGTTTAAATTTGCTTCACTTCAGGTTCTAACAACTCCTACCAAGAGAAAGATAAAAAACACTCAGCTTTTCAGCTCACACTGCTCTCCTCTCCCAAAACCAATTCAACAGGTCCATACATTTTCTTCCCAAAAATGCAGAAATTATTTTCTTCCAATTTTGCATCTGCTGCCACAATACTCAAGGAGAACCCTTAGCTGGAAGAAGTGCTGAGATTTCTTCTATTAAAAGTTGCTTCACACAGAGGAAAAGAAAACAAACTGATACTTTTTGCTTTCCTTTCTGTAGTGGTATTGTGGTTCCTATTTTCATCTGCTTTTGAAAAAAAAATAGGAAAAGCTGGAAATGTTATTAGTCAGCATTTAAACCTCGACAGTCTGGAACTTTACTATCAGGTCAGTCAAGCTGTGAGCAGAAGCCCTCCTCACTCCTGCCAACATTTCACTTGAGTATCTTGCAGTTCCTCCTGTGGAGGCTGATGTAATCCAAAGCATTTTAGGCCCAGTTTTGAGGCAAGTCTTAAGCACGCAATAAATGCACACACATCAATCGATGGGAGTCTGGTCCTACAGCAGCAATCTGCACTTCACAGCCATTCCCATTATTTCTCATGCAGAGCTTCTCTTGCCTGCGGGCAAACGCTCGATAATTTGTAGATTAGAATTCGATGGGCAGGCTCTGTAACCCAAAATCCTCTGAACAAACTGTGGGATTCTGTGAAGTGTTTCGCTTCACAAATACTTAATTCCTCGTGGCTACTTGTATCTGTCAGCTTCACTGGAGGCTGCTTTCTCTCAAATTTAAAGTGAGACTGCACAAGCGTTGACGTGGATGATGAGCTCTTTCGGTTTTGCGTCACCTCTTTGTAGTTAAATTGCATCAGACTTCTGTAAATTCTGTACACCAAAGTTTCGCCTTCAGTTAAAAGGAATTGGGAGCAATAGATGTTTATATTATCATTAACAGTTTATTACAAACTACAGTGAAATAAAAGAATGACTTCGTTACAGCTGTCCTCAGGGTTTTCTCTTTTTTAAGCTACAGTAAAATTTCATTTTTTAAAGAGCAGCTGAAAATATCTGAAAGTGCTTTGCCACGTCATGTGGAACACGTGGCATAATACAGTACACCAATTTCACCAAAAAGAGTAACACTATCTAAACCTCTCTAAAATCAACATTAAGTCTCATAACGATTATCATGTCTAGTCAAAGCACACAAAAACTCTGATGAACTGCTAATATGAACACAGGTAACAAGATAGCAGTGAAATCCCTATGGAATATTAGATGATAAATCCTGGGGCTCTACTCAGCAACTGCTGTGAAGATGATTAGCAGCACATCATTAATAGCTCAGACAGTAGTTCATATATGTACTGTCTTATTTAGAAACAAAACCTGATGCAACAGGACACCAAAAGGCTGATTTCAGCAATGTTCCTTTTGAATCTGGATTTCCATAGGGAGATGAACAAGCAGATTTGTTTTTACAGGGACATGATGTAATATCTGCTTTATCCAGGCCCCTCTTTTACAATACAAGGCCACATAATTTCTTGGAGTTTTTATATAGTTTCAGCTTTGAACTGAACACTACCTGTATGGCGTATATATATGTACGCATACTTTGAATATACACTACTTGTTCATGTCACTGTTTTTCATTACAAAGGGCATGGAATATTTCGTTAGGTACACTGTAAAGTTTTAAACAAACTTTCAGAGAGAAATTCAGAGGATATGCTCATTAACGCATGAAGTAACATTTATGGAAACCTGGTAATTTTATATACCAGTAAATGTGCAATTAGTCTATATGGTGTTTTTAATAAAAGTACTTAAAATAATTATGTTTTTCTTATATAAACATTTATATAAAACACTTAATGTACTAGCTTTAACACAGTGGAGTTGTTTAGATGTCCAGTGATTGTAAAATCTCCATGGGCTCTCTTTTAAAGCCCAGCAACTGCAAATAGCTTCAAGCAGTGCCAAGTGCAGCTCTGCTTTTGCTCAGACTGGGGCCAGCTTGCGAGTTAAAAGCTGCACCAGCAATGTGCTAAACCAAACTATTTCAACTATGGACTGAATTGCGCTCTCACTCCATGAGTTAATGAGGAATTAGCAAATCCTAATTCTGCCTTTTCTGAAATGAGTAGCTAAACCTTCATCCATTGCACAACAAGTAGGATTCCCTCACTCCACCATCACATCCGCAATGGAGAATAGGGCAGATATTTCATCAACTCATCATCATCATGGCTTCGAAGTACTTGTGACAAAAAAAGTAGTGGCACACATTAGCAGTGGAAACTGAGAATGTAAAGAGAAGCTTTAAACATTTAAAGTAAGAATTACAATAACCCAGTGACAACTTAATGAAACAGCTTAAGACTGATCAAATGGACATTTAAATATTCTAAACTATTTCTATATTTGTTATTATTTATGTTATGAACCAGACTCCTATGTAGGGTCAGAGGCAAATTAAACGTGCCTAAATAGAAAAAAAAGTAGATTTTAAACCCACAATGGAATCTGATTAATTTCACATCTACCATATGGTTGGTACATATCATACTATTAACATGAACATTACCAAAGTTTTACTAATGATACAGAGACACTGATATTCATTAGTTCTGATACCAGCAAAATTAAGACACTGTACAATTGAGGATATGTTTTTTTTCCTGGTTTTCCTACAATTTTTGCTAAAAACAACTACCCCTCATTCACACTGCGTTTAAGCAAACTAATCATAAAAATAGAAATCTGGCACTCTGTTGAAGAGCAAACAGAAAAAGTGTCTCCCTAGCTGGTGGCTACCAAAGAGAAAATATTTTTTATCCAAATAAGCATGCATGACTTGTAATTTGGGTCCTCCCAGAGGAACGAAACCCTGGATATTAATGTATGAAAAGGCCACGTGCCCCTCCTCCTGCCAGACTTCATCCAGGCAAGTCAGTGGGTTATTTCATACGGAACCCACATGTCACTGAAAGCTTGAACTAAAACACAAACTGCTGAAGTGCAGACCCCAGAACAATATAAGCAATACAGCAAAAGCCTTCCGCCAATCCTCCCCACAGCGCTGCTAGAGATTATTCCCCCTCGGCACACACAGACACCTCGGATAACGCAGCCCATTCTCCCAAAACTTGTCACTTTGTCTCCAACTCGCACTTGAGACGTGGCAGACTTGTGTTTTCAGAGCAAACAAAAGGATTTAGCCGGCTTTTAGGCACTGCGTTGCCCCGCACCAGCGCTCTGCTCCCGGGATGCCGGCGCTGCCCGGCCGGGAGGCGCAAGCCGCGGCTGCCCGCTCCCGGCCCGGGGGTGCCGGCACCTGTTGCCAGAGGGGGCCCCGCACTCCCCCTCCCCGCACACAGGCACTTCTCCAGCCCACAGGAGCGAGCAGCCCCGGCCGGCGAGGCGAAAGGGCCGGCAGAGCCCGGCAGCGGGTGCTGCCCGGGCAGGGGCCGAGGCCGGGCGGGCAGGGCTCTCCCACAGCCGTGGGGCCCTCGCCGGGCCCGACCCCACCGCGCCCCGGCCCCGCGCCCCCCGGCAGCCCCAGCCCCCCCGAGCTCACCGGCACCGCGTTCAGCCCCTGCTGCTCCGAGGCCATCACGAGAATGTTGCGAAAATCCATGGCCGGGCCGGAACACGGGGGGGCTGCGGCAGCCGCCCCGCTCGCACTGCCCGCGGCCCCCCACCCACCGCCCGCTCGGCCCCGCTCGCTTCCGCCCGCTGCAGCCTACCCTTTATATAACCTCGCCTGGCGCCGGCGTCACTTCCCCTGTGGCGGAGCCTCGCCACGGGAAACGGGGCTGGGAAGGGGGAGGAATCGGGGAGATGTGTCTGGGGAGCCCCGCGGGGCAGCAGGGCCGGCAGCTGTGGCGGGGACGGCCTTAAGAGACCCCCGGGGCAGCCTCGGCCCGGCCCGGCCCGGCGCTTCTCGCCGCCCCCCGCTCGCAGCTGGCCCCGGTACCGGGGATTGCCCCTCCGCCCACCTCGGTTCGCCCCTGAAACGCCTTAGAGAGGCTGCGAGGGCGTGGAGTGACGAGACAAGGGGTGATGGCTTCAGACTGATAGGGAGTAGGTTCAGATTCGGTGTCACGAAGACGTTTTTTGCTGTGAGGGTGGTGAGGCACCGGGACCGCTTGCCCAGAGAAGTTGTGGGTTCCCCATCCCAAGAAATGATCAAGGCCGGATTGGATGTGGGTTGACACAGCCTGGTCCAGTGAAAGGTGTCCCTGCCCACAACAGGGGCGCAGAACTAGATGATCTTTAAGGTCCCTTCCAACCCAATCCATTCTATGATTCTGTAATTACCACCCCCAACCTCGGCATGGGGATGTGCCAATAAAACATCAAAAACTTCTTTATTTTTCTTTTTTTTTTTTTTTTTTCCAATAGCAGCTCTCCATTTTTCAGTGAGAGTAGGAAATGTGAGTGAGAAATGAAAGGAAAAAGCCTTTTGGGGCTTGGGAGCTCCAAGCACGCCCTGACACCTGCCCCTGTCCCTCCTGCATTCCCAGCTGCCAGCTTGTCCTTGAGTGGACATCAGCTAGGCAGAAATCCTGTAACAAAGGAGGAATATGGATTAAGTTTCCTCAGCAATCTTTCTTGGCTTATAGAGGCTTCAAACTTGGTGCTTGCCTTGTAGGGGTGTCACAGTTACTTCAGCAGTGCGCTCCCAGCTGCAGGAATACTGCCTGATAAACAGGGCTCCCAGGAGCATTGCTGACCAGCAGAATGGCCAAACAAAATGCTCTGTGTGTGTGTATGTTTAAATATTTTTCTAAGTCTGACAAACAAGAAAATTGTGCAAGAACACCAGCCGACTGAAGATTCTTCCCATTTCCTGGATCTGTTATCTGAGATCCATCTGACAAAAATTCCTGTACTCCGCACTGCTTCTCGTAGAAATGTGGGCACTGAAAGAAAGCTTTTTTCCTTCATTTAATCCTTCTTTAGTATAAATTCCTTAACACTGCTAGTATTTGACAATTCTTCACTTTCAGTTCCTACAGTTCCTTCCTGCCTTTTCCAGTTTCCCTTTGCCTCTCCAGTACCATTGCTTTTTTGTCATATTTGATACTCCTTTCTGGGCACAACTACAAGTCACATTGCAGTCTGGTGTAAGGATGCCCAGTGAGGCCTTAGCTCATGGGAGGGACAGGACAATTTATCTGAGCCAGGCACTGCACAGATAATTTGCAGGGCTTTTGTAGTTCCTGAGCTACAGGAGATCCATGTTGTTCCTGTAATCCTCACTCTGGTATCTCTGCCTGGCATCACTCTGTGCAGGGTGAACAGTCTTCCTAACCTACCACTGCTTTTTCTTGGGACAGTCCTGATTTAACCCCTTTTCCTGGAAGAACTTAATCCTTCTCTCTTTCCCCCTTTTTATTCTCATCTCTATTTACTGACTTTTAACTCAACCCAATCACCTCTTCTAGTTCCTGCCTTCTTTATAGTATGATTTTCTTAATTTTAAGACTTCCTAGTGTGTCTGTCTTCACAGGCAGTTAGTGGTTCACCATTTTGGGCATTGTGTTTCCCTCTGTGCTACTATCTGTAAGGTTGTGATGCTATTTTCTGACAGTCTTATCTGCTGCCTCATCACTGCTGTGGTGTTTCCATCAGAATTTCCCTGCTCCAGCTTGATTTTCTGGTATCTCCACTGTGCCCTTCCTTGAGAGGCTTTTAGTATGACTCAGGTTCCTGTATGACAAAGTACTGACAGAGCAATGATTGCTCTTTGACTTTTGTGCATGCTCGCTTTGGTCCACCTCACAGTTGGCAGGAACACTTGGCTAAATGCAGACTTCATTCTGCTGACTTTGATCCTCAGGATGAGTGGAGGAAAAATCTCTCCCTGCATCTCCAAGAAGAGTTACAAGCAGGCCAGGGAATGGCCTTGCAGCTGCAGTCTGTTGCATGCCACTCTTTGGAAACCCTTAATCACAGTTGTTGCCTTTTCCTGTAAATGACAATCCTGTGACATCACATCCCTCAGCAGAGGGGATTTACCTCTGTGTTTCTCCCATGGGAGAAATAATAGCACTGTGTAAATGTGTGCTGTGGGCATTTTATGGGGCAGTAGCAAGCCACACTTAGCTGTGCTGGGATTCCCGGGCTGCCCCCGTGGCAGTTAAACCCAGATCTAGCACAAGTTACACGTCAGCACAGTGCCTTGATGTGGACCAGCCTCCTGCTGGCAGACATCCTGAAACAAATGGGAACCTCCTTGCTGTGTGTGCCTGCACCTCGTCCTCCCTGTGCCTTTGGTCACTTCTCAAATTATCTTCACTCTTCACAACCTCTGCACATGATTACAATGTGATGCACTGATCCAGACTAGGCTTGCCAGGACTTCAAGCTCAGCTAGTCTGTCAGCAGCAAGTGAAGAAACAACCTTGTGCCTTTAAGCCAAAGTGATGTTCCTGTAAAATACAAACCAGGATAGAAAATGTTTCTTCCCCATTTTGTAACTCTCTGATTTGTCGAATTCTGTGCATATTTAACATCACCCTAACTTTGAAAGAATTGTAAAAGTCTGAGAATTTAAACCTACATCTTCCAGAAAACCAATACAATGCCTCTCAGATCTCCCATCTCTCCTCTCAAACCTCTGATTTGTGCTGCTGAAATAGTTCAGACAGATTTGCTCTTTTTATGTGTACATTTTTAAGCAAGAACTTGGCTAGGTTTTATTTTTCTTAAATATCTTCACTTGTGAATATTACTTGTGACTAGAACTGTTTTGAAAGGACTTAGACATATAAGACAATATTCCACCAGAAAGTGTCTACAAGTTTTTAATCAGCTGTGCTCAACAATAGTTCAGCCCCAGCCATGCACACTTCAGGCATGTGACTAATCCTATTAACTTCAAGTGAAGTGTACTAAAGTGTTTAAAGGATTAGAGTCTTAATTACAGGCCATCTGCAGAGGTCAAATATCAAAGGCTTTTCAGAGTCTGAGTTTTAGCATTTTCTGAATGAGTGAATGAGTAATATTTGTGTGAGCTCCCCTTTCCCCTTTTCACACAGCATCCTTTCTGTTGTAGAGTTAAATGTGTGTTCCATTATGGCATTTATTAACTGAGCTGAATCATCCTGATGTCCAACAGGCAGGTCTCCAGACCATCATCTGGTGTTAGCAGGGCTGCCATATATGCTCTAAAGAAGTTTAGAACTTGGAAAACATGAATTTGAACAAATCAAGTTTGCATAGTGTAGTGCCAGCCTATTTTATGGCTGCTTCCAATTTGAGTTATTAATCAATAAGACTTTTTTCTTTATGATATAATAAACAGAAATGGAACAGAAGAGCCTTGGGATGATAATTAGCTGGTCTTGACAATGTATAACTTAGACATCTAACTTAGATGTATAAATAATGGTCTTTGGCTCCAAACATGAATATCAGAAAAACAAGGAAGGAAATTGCCTTCTTCCTCCCACCCAAAAAGCAGGATCAATTCCATCAAGTAATTTCTGACAGACATTTGTTCAATCTGCATTTGAAACCCAGAAACCAAGGCTGTCATTCCCTATGTTATTCTCTCACTCTTTTTTCACGAGAAAGCTGTTTCTAACATCTAACTCAGATCTCTGTTCCCTACTGAGTCTTTTCAGCTGATGAGAAGACGTTATTGTCCTCTCCCTTAGGCATAAGCACATATATTTAGGGCCCTCCTACTATGCCTCCCCTTTCTCTGAGGTAAACCACTCCAATTCCTCCAATGCTTCCTCATAAAACTGCTAATTCTCTATTCTATCCCCAGCAGAACACAATATCCCGATTGAAGGTTTTCTAGCCCCAAGCATGACAGTAGAATGGCTTCATTTGCCTGGCAAACAATATTCCTTTTTATGTAGCTGCTATTTGCCCTTTTTGTAATGGCTTGGCTGATTCCTGTTCGGTTTGTGATCCATGCTAACCCCCATGACAGTGATGTTACCAGACCAGTAAGTCCACAGCCTGCATTTGTGATGTTGGCTGTTCTGCAGAGAGTGAAAGTACATCCTTTGAATTACTTCCTTTCCCCCTACTGTAATTTGCCAAGTGTGTTGAGATCCTAGCCCTGTCCTCTAACACTTCCTGCCCCTCTCAGCCAGTGGGGCTGGCAAGAAAGTTGTCTGCTCTGCCATCTAAATTATTTAATGAAAATAGCAGATTTGTGATACTCCTGCAGAATTCTGCTTGTTGTGTCCAACCAAGTTAACAACATGCTCATGTTAAATATTTCAGTCCAGTTTACAGCCAGTTCTGTACTCATCCATTTGTGTTTTTCTGGACTTGCTTGTGAGATGGAGGACCATGTGAGACAGTGTTAGGAGCCCTTCTAAAACCAAGAGCTGGAAATGAGCCTGCTTGACATAATTTATTCTAGGTGAAGTAATCTCTGTGAAGGCAATTTATTTTCTAGGTACTTAAATGTGTCAGTGGAGGGAGAGGTTTAACTCCAGCACCTCATTGTTTAATGACTCAGAAGGTCACAGAAGAGGTACAGTTTCTTAACACAGGAATGAGAGCAAGAGAGAACTTGAATTTCTCTGTATGTGACTGAAAACACATCACATAACAGTTGCCACTATGTCACATCACAAAACAGTTGTCATCTAAAAGATATGTATTTCAAACCCAGAACAATCACGAAATGTCACTTTTACACTGCTGTGCTGGGGACAGAAACAAACTGTCGAGAAACAAGCTTCCCTAGTCATTAAAGTAACTATCTTGGGTTCTTTTAGGACAATTTTCAGCTTCATGCTTTAAACAAAGGCAATGAAGCTTTTAATTCCAGGGATAAGTGTGAACAAACTTAGTTGCACCCCACCAAATAGTTATCTGTGTGACACCGTGACTGCCTGTGAGCACTCAACACGCCCCAAGGATAAACTGTACCATGAGAGTGAAGAAACAGGCCCTGTGGACCACCCATCAAGTCAGGATTCTACTGATGGAAATACTGACTTCTTAATGAAAAGATCTCCACATTAACAAAAAAAGTAGGTCTGGCAGAAAGGGAGGATAATGATACTGAGTAACACCAACTGGTGGAATAGTTGTATTTGCAAAGTATTCTCCCAATCAGAGAAGAAAGAAGATTAAGAATGGAAAAATAAAAAAAAAAAACACCCCAAAATAACCCAAACCAATTAGTTGTTTAGCTTATTCAATATTTAAGTTAACGAAAGTATCTTTAAAGGTCCTGTTGTCAAAGATCTCAAAAGAGGAGTGTATGGGAAATAGACAAAAATAACCCCTTTATAATATGTATTCATATTGTTTTATGAGAATAGCCTCCTTTCCAAAGATGCTAAAAAGAAAGCAATGAAAAAAAATCACCATTGCAGTAATGTGGAAAACAGTATTTAAACATTGAACAGCAGTCACATGCCCAGATATTATGGAGTAAATAGGAAAGCAAACAACACAAATAAGACAGACTGCAGAGCAGTAAGAGCTTTCCTCTGTGATTAGGTGATTTTAGACTACTGGAGAAACACGAGACATCGGGAAGAGCATCCCAGATGAGCAAACAGGGGCTGAGAGACTACGGCCTCAGTTCAAAAGCCTTTCCAACAGGTCCATCATTCAGTGTGGGCAGCTCTCTGCCCTGGGAACCCGGCTGAACCAAAATCCCCCTGTCTGCACTTCATCCGAGCTGCCAGCCAAGAGACCAGCTGCCAAAGAGTCTTTCATAAAAGGTCTCAGAGAGCACGGGGAGCCACAGCCAGCGCTGCCGAGCAGCTGTGGGTACCACATATCCATCACAGATCCGCATGTAGGCTGGATGTGCTGCTTCAGGTGTCCCCCTGTGTCCCCATTCCCAAAAGGATGCCGTGCAGTGTCACTGCCGGCTGCCTATCCATACAACCGGCAGAGGGATAAATCAGAGATGAGAGCTGAGAACAAGGCTAGGAGTCACGGGGAAGGGAAGGGAAGGGAAGGGA
>VRYO01001269.1:33640856-33663907 GCA_009812075.1 Sialia sialis | reverse complement strand
AGGGAAGGGAAGGGAAGGGAAGGGAAGGGAAGGGAAGGGAAGGGAAGGCTCCGTCCCGCGGGAGCCTTCTGCCCCGCCTTGGCGCTCCCTGGCCGGGCTGGGATGCGCTGGGGACAGCAGGTGGCGATGGCGCCCTTGGAACAGCGCGGGGATGCTGCACAGTGCCGCGCTCAGAGCAGCATCTGTGACCCTCTGCTGGTGCCAGCCGTGGCTGCTCACGTCGGCTGCTTCTCAGCCACTTCCGAACGGCGCTGAAAGGCTCAGCACAGCCCTCCCCCGCAGCCTTCCAGGAGGAGAGCTTCCCACAGAACGCTGCTGAGAGATAAGTAAACAACAAAAAGAGCATCTCAAAGGTTTATCTATTCTATTCGAAGCTCTTCCTAATCATACATGCCTGTGAAGCTGAGAAATATGTGTTTGCCACATGCAATGCAGATGGTTGTGGCATCTGAAGCGGATCAAATGGATTGTACATTTTCTCTTATTGCTCGGAAGCCAAAAATATCTTCTTTTCAAATCACAGAGAATTATTTGGATTTATTTCCCAGTTGAGAGCCTGATATGAAGATCTACTTCATTTCTGGTGACAGGCTATGCAATTTCTGAAAGTTAGGCTCACAGATGATTTTACAGATCTCTACTATATTACATGTGTAAATAAAAATATACAAAGCTGCCAAATGAAAGCAACTTAAAATGAGCTGTTTCTTGAAACTGTGTTCCTCTACTAATTGCATCTCTTCATCTCATCCTCTCCCTGCCTTGAAGAAACTCACGCCCTCATCACCAAATACCCTCCACCCTCCAAGATTGACAAATCCAATCTCCTTTTTGTATTATAAAGAAATGAGGTCCAGAATCAAGGGCACAAACCCCCCTGCCCCTCCCTTGCAAATCAGTGTTATCCTGAGAGTGTTCTTTGCTCATGTCCAGCAAAACCAGATAGAAGGTTTATTCTATTTTAATCTGATTTCACACCTAACTTTCTCTCACAGACTGCTCTCACTCCTTTCACATGGATGAGGAGATGGTTGTGGCTGTGCAGCCTCGTGGTGCAAGTCAGGAGCCAAGGGAGCCCCAGCACAGTGCTTTCAATGACTGGGTCCAGCTCCTGGACATGGCACACAGACCTGGATACTGATAATAGGGTCCATCAACTGTCCCAAACCAGGCAAAGTTAATGAGTCAGGTCCAGGGGACATGCAGGAGGATCAGGAGGAGAACAAGGGCACCAGAGACAAGGCTTGACACTAAGCTCCATGGTCCACCCAGGAGATGGAGCTGAGGACAAAGCTGCAGGTCCAAGGGGGAGTCATGGCAGGACACATGCTAGCTCCTGTATGGATGTAGGAGTCAGGACTGGGAAAAAACTGCCTCCAGAATAGGCCTACAATCCACCCAGGAGGCAGCTCTTGGCTTTCCAGCCCCGATGCCTTCAGAAGCTCCACATGCCGTTCTTTTGCCCCTTCATGGCGTTTCCTGAGGATTTCACACTTTTACACTGCCATTCACACCCCATTCATATCAAGTTTAATGCTTGTATATCAAATCCCTATGGCTGTGGTGCCACCCCAGAGGAGGATTCTTTACCTGGCCAGCTTGTAAACAATTCAATGCAAACTGCTTCTGTTGTCATCAGAAAGATCACCAGAAGCTGGTGCAGAACGCAGAAGTGTAAGATGCTACCTGTGGGAAGCAGATTTTAGCAAACAGGCTGCTGCCTCCTACGTGAGCTCTGTGTTTTGAGCGTAGCCCCCATATTGAGCACTTCACAGTAGCGTAATCTCACACACAATTTTCTCAGCAAGGTTCTCTGCAGGCCTGAGCTGTATTTACCATGCAGTTAAGCATAGTCAAACATCAAGAGTGTTACATTTAAACAGATAAAATGGATTCCTGATTATAATTTCCTGGTAAGTCTGGCTTTGTTCAGTGTGCTAAGTCTCAGTGCAGGGATTGTGAATTAGGCATAAAGAACATAAGGTCATTTGGAGCAAAATAGGTTCAGTTAAGCAAATATAAGGGCATTTTCACTCCAATACCATCTCAGCAAATAATTTGGCTTCATATATTTAAGCTTTTATGCAATTTCTTGTTAGTTAAACTTATTTAACCACTATTCTGCATCTATATCTCAGATTTCCTAGGAGGAGGTTGTAATTTGTGGAGTATATTCTACTAATTTGGTAAAACTTTGAGAAATAAAAAACATGTGGCATTGTAGTGAATGATATTATAATTTCTAAATTCCCTTCAGAAAACCTATCTTATTAACAGTACGACATTGAAATGCACCACCATTTTATCCCTGGCACAAAAATTTAAGGGAAAAGCAGTCCATTTTGTCAGAGCATACCTTGGTAAATCTAATTCCATTCCACTAAATGAACAGTGCAAAGAGGATTGGAACTTACCAGGAAGCACTGAACGAAAGGTCAGATTTGCAGCAAGCATAAATCAACATTCTTGCATGGCTTAAGCGGATTTATGCCCAAATATACCAGTCAAGAATCTGGCTCATTAACGACTGGATGAATTACAAATAGAGCATCAAGCAGGAGTTTGAGTTTTAACACCTATTTCCTTGACTTGTAAGCTTAAATCAGATTCTAAATATTCTGAAGACTTTTTGTTCACTGTAGCTGAGGAGCAAGCTAGTGTGGAATTTGGTTAAATTCCCTCTCTTGAAAGCCATGTTTTCAAGCAAGGTCTGTGCAGTGCTTCTAAACAGCTTGAGCACAATGAATTGTTGTCAGTTTTTCCAATCCATACATTACAGATTTTGAAATGTAGCCTTTAGGGCAATTTAAATAACACAAAACCAGTTGATTGATTGTCCAAGGTTGCGATGATTTGGTGGTGCTCAGCAGGAGATGATTTGGTATTGCAGACTCTCTGCCTTTTGAAGCACTCTGCTCCAGGTAGTGCTCTGTGAATGTTTAAGGAGCTGCAGCACACAGCAATTGAGCAGAGGAGCAGTACAAGGAGGAGCAAGCCCATGCTAGGATCTGTGCAGAATTGCAGGAGACTGGAAAATCACCTCAGAGGGTTTTACATTTGACATGGCTGTGCCAAGCTTTTCTTGGAGCAGGCATCCCACAGGCATTTATGGATGGCCTAAGCCAGCACAGCTGCTGGGAGAAGAAACCTCTGCTCAGCCTATATCTCTGGCTTATTTGTGCTGGCATCAGGATTTGTAGAATTGCACAATAAAGCTGACCAGGAACCATCCAGCTGGAAACAAAGCTAACAACAAGTTCATTCCCCCGAGGCCACGGCTTTCAGCAGTGCAGCCAGACTTGTTCATTGAACTCTGCTCTCCCAGCGGGCTGCAGAAGGAGGTTAAGGTCACTGCTTTGCAGAAAGGATGCCTACCTGCCATTTTCACTGCCAGATGGGCTCAGGTGCAGCTGGGCCAATGCATTCCAGGCCTGGAACATTTCCTTGGCTCACAGTAGGGTGCTGGGGAGGAGGGAGAGGGACACACAGGAGAGAAACCTGGGCATAGGGAATGCCTCTACTGATCAAAGATGGAGGAGATCATAGATCAAGCACTTCACCTTTGAGATCTTTGCCAGGCGCTGGCAAAGTCAGAGTTGGTTTGCGAAACCCAAAAACTGCTCACAGATTTTTTTTTTCCCCTGGGTATCAACTGATGAATAATGAATGCTTTTATGCTGTGCCATTCTCTCAATTTCCGTTGTTGTTACTAAAGTTGTCTGACTGAGACAGGCTTTGTTCTGTCACCTTGTTGTCTGTAGCCAGATCCTCCAGGAAAGTCAAACTCCTGGATGTCACTCACAGCCACAGGAAGTGAAAAATCTCAGTGTTTACTGCATATTGCTGAAAGAAGTGAAGAAAATCTCTGAAAATAAACACCATTATTGATCAAAAAGGTCATTTTTAACTCAGAAAAGTGCTTTAAAAGTGCATTTGAAAGAATGTGAGTATTTAGGAACAGCATAGCCTAGTTGCAAGATTGTGCTGTTTTATCTCTGAAATTTCAAGGCAGGTCTGTGGCTTGAAGGGAAACTGTGTGGAGAAACAGCAGGCACTGCAATAAGCTGTGTTGATTAACAAGCAGGAAGTCCCTCATGGCATCCCTTGCCCACCTAATCTTTTAGATGAATCAAATAGCAGAGGCCACTTCCAGATGTAAAATCTCTCTTTTTCACAGCCATAGGAGTTTTAGTCTTCACATGTGCCTTAGTTAAATGCTCTTACTAATTCTGTTTCACTCGTATAAATTCCCTGGCAGTTTTCAGTTCAGTTAGTTAAATAAACCATAATGTCCTGCCTGAAATGTCAACTATTGTGGCCCAGGGTTCCCTAAGGGTCTCTCTGCCTTTAGATCAGCTGCTTCACAATCTGAGCACATTCACCTCCTTCTTTAAAGCATTTTTGCTGCTTGCTTTTAACATGAGGACTTCCCCCACACAGGAAATCCAAGTTTTAAAAGTAAAGATAATAGAGAAGTCATTCTCTTCAGCATCAAAGGGTTTACAGGAAGCAGTGTAACTATGGCACTGAATTGTCGATCCAGCAAGATCCAGTTCGTGTCACTCAAAGGAGATATCCTTTGGGATGATGGGGGCACTTCAAATGGCTAAGGGACATTGCGAAGTTATGAGTCAAGATTTGTACTCCCTCTTGGAAGCTGGAAACCTCCACCATGTTACATCATCTATTTTGGCCTGTATTCCCAGGCTGCCTCCCTATATGGGTTTCTGGGCTTCTTCTTTTTGGTAAACAACCCCAAAACCTTCTGAGGATCTTTGGACTTTATAGGTGAGGAGGTCAGGGCTCCTTTATCAGGCAAACTGCTGGCCCAACAACAAGATGCAAAGAGCTGCAGTTAAAATTTTTAACTCTTTCCTGAGAACTAACATACTAAAAGTGGAGAATTACCCTTACCCTCCTTCCTGGTAAGTAACAGCTCAGGTAACAGTCTCTCCTATACATTGCAAATACTACTCAGCACTCAAATAAATAAATGCAGGCTTCTACCAAAGTGCTCCTGAAGGTGCTGAGCAGTGGGGCAAAAGAACTGATCCCTTTTGGATCGAGTGCTTGAGAAATGCAGAGTCTGACACACTCTTAAAGCAGCTCCCAGTGTGGTTGTTTGGTAGCTCACAGCTCAGCCAGGCTGCAGGTGCCCTCTCTCCCTGCCTCCCTTTGGATCCACACAACCTGAGCCTGGGAGCAAAGGCCACAGAGCTGCTGGCATGTTTTGAAATATGATACAGGCAGCAGCATTAATCCAAACACTGATGGCGGTTCTTACGTAATGCAATAGAAACAGTGCATGCCAGAAAAAACAATATCTCTTTCTTACACTGGAGAATGAGTGACTCTTGGACGTTTTTCCAAATGCTTATAATACATGAAGATTCCAGGCAAAGGTTGTCCTATGGAGGGACCTGCTGCAAAGTGTTTGGGGTCCTGGCTATAAAGCTGGGCAGCTCCTCATCCACCTCTGTGGATAAGAAGGTCTCAACCCCAGAGAAGTCACTAGACCTGGGTGCTGCCAGAACAGCCCCTGCCTGCTCCTCACAACCAGGTCCTTTCTTGAATGGGCTCAGTGATGAGCTTGTTTATACAGTCAACAGTTCAGAATTAAAGGTCATGTCCCAAGGTCCTTAGTGAGGCAAAGCTCTTGGCCAGGTGAGTGTTTCACAACCTAGACCACACTGGGTAACCGGTTTGTAGTGGGAGACCTCCCCAGTTTCTGCAGAGTTACCTGAACAACACCTGATTGGAATCCTGTCAGGTGCAAAAAGATGATCTTCCTGATGCCTGCTCAGTATAAACTCTTGTCTCAAAGTTTTCCCAAAGCCCATAAAAAAGATCTAGCACCTGGATCTTGTAATTTATGCTTTTTGAATCTAAACCAGTGAGCAGCTCCTGATGTGCAGAGCAGAAGATACTCACAGGGCTGGGGAGCTCTCTGGGCTTGGCCATGTCTTCTCCTGCACTGCTCAGGGGAAGGGAGCTGTTGCTCTTTCTTTGCTTGGTTCTGGAAGAATTCCATTTTCTCTACCTCACTCTAGTTGTCTTCAATTTTATGTCACCTGCTGGCAGTTGTGAGCTGCTGTGATATTAAAGAAAACACACTCCAGTTACAGCATCATCTTTCTTTCCAAGCTTGAGTGTTAAAAAGGTTTTGCTGCTTCTTGAATCCTCCATGTCAAAAAAGTCCCAACAAAATCCACTTAGAGGCCTTATCACTTTTGCTTGTAGAGAAAAAGATTTGAGGTCTTGCACTGCTGTATAAATGAACATTATCAAATAAAAACTTGGTACTAGTTCTACTGGCATTGAAATTCAACACATGGGAGACTCAGCTTGAAAAGTACCTGTAAGTACTTAGGGAAAATATTTATTTTTATTTGGAATAAAAGGAAAATTTTATCACCGGGCTTTGTGACAGAGAAATTTGTTTCTGGAACTAAAACCATGGGATGGACTCGCTATTGTCATCTCTTCTTATTAATCTTTTTACCTGAAATTTGGGGAAGAAAATCACTTACAATCAAGCTGGGCCATGTTCAAGCATTTGCTGAAAATGCCTGGGGAAAATTCACAACTCTGACATTTAATGAGCACGACCAATGGCTCTAAGAAGTTTGACTGGCTGCCAAATTGATATGTCTGTGTATCCCATCAGAGGCCGTTATATCTCATTTGAGTTTGTTGTTGTTTTTTTTCTCTGATCTTTGTTAAATTGATTTTTAGTCAGTTTGTTTGGCAATTGTGCTGAAGCACTGCAAAGTGGACACAAGACAGGAACAATGCTAAGCAACCAGATGTAAAAAGACTGGAGCAATAAGAAAGCATATTTGTTTTTCATTGTTTAAACATGATTTACCAGCTGGGTAACTGTCTTGCAGGATATACTGCAGTACCATTAATCTAATCCAGAGCACAAACACATCACACAATGTGGCCTTACAAACACGCCTCCTGCAAATACCCCTGCATGCAGGAAGTGATACAGCAGGAGCAGATTAGGTGACAGTCACTGGAGACACAGATGGGAACTGTCTAGGAGGACTGGGATATTAGGAGACATAGATCAATTCTAGGTGGAGCTATATTTCCCCATGTGAAAGGGATAATCATCCGCTTGTCAGCAGTTGCTCCCAGATCCTGTAGTACCAGAGCAGACCCAGGTCAGAGCTGGATGAAGAGAGAGAAGAGATAAGTGCCAGAAAAGAAGTGCTGAAGACAGGACTTTGAAGGGCTGATCACCTGGAGTATTGTATAAATGCCAAATTTGTGCCATAAGCACAGAATTGTAGGCTCTAAATGCAGAATTAAGACCCTAAGTATAGGCAGGTAAAAACCCCAAAGCCTTGATGCTGCGGATCATGACAGATATGACACTGCTCACGATAGAGTTGCAGAGCCTGGCCCTTCTCTGCTGTACTGTTGGGTTGTCAGAGAGTGTTGCCCAGTTGGCCTCCCCTACAGTAGCAAAAAAATGACTCCAGTAGTTTTTCTTCTGCCTCCCCCCAGTGATGAGGAAGATGGAGGCTGTCAGAGAGCAAGAAAACACAAGCTACCTTCTGTACTGCTGCTGGTTTTACTGATGGAGCTACTTGGGCAAGCAACTTTAGCTCAACATCACTTGAAATAACTCAGAGAAGATCAGAAGGCAGAGGTCTCTGCTGCATCTCCTCCCTACTGCATGGCATCCTTCCAGCCTGTAAATGTTGCCTTTCCTTGCCAAATCCAAACCCTTTATGCTTTTTTCATGAAAGCTTCTAAGCTTCTCCTTTCCCTGGTCTGAGAAAAAAGAATGTGCCAAGCAGAAGAGAATAAATTGCATTCCTATGTGGGATAATGTCTCCCAGACCTGCCAGTCAGGAAACTGCTCCTAGTTACAGTAACTGACCTTGCTTTGGCTTCTCCCATGTCACTTTGACACATGTCCAAGATTAAACACCTCCACTGCCACTATTTTAGCCCTTCCCTTACTTCTTCAGCCTTATCCTCAGCTCTTGAAGCTGTCCTGTCCCTCTTGGCCCAACACCTTTGCTCAGTAGCTGCTCTCCTGCCTCTTCCAAACCTCCTCTTCAGCTCTGCTATCCAGAGGAGAGCAAGGTCAGGAAAACATTGTCCCTGCCACTGCTAGCCCAACTGGTCCCTGGCTGATGACTGAGCTGGTCCCCCTCTGCTCAGGGTGCCCATTGCAGACCTCACCTGGAGCTGCCCTGACACACCAAGGTGGGACAAATCCTCGACCATAGAGCCCTGGGCTCAAGGGCTTAGATGAGGCTACTTCCACTATCACTGAATTAAACAGATTTTCTCCAGTGCTGTTTTATACTTGATGGTCAGAAAATTTTAGAGATAAAAAATGTCTATTTCCTCACTCTTGGAAAGGAGAGATTTTTTACTCTGTAGGATTTATTTCTAGACTTGTGACTTTGCAAGGAAAAAAATCGATCAAAATTGCATTGTTCTGATTCCCGTCACATCCATTCTGTTCTTTTCCCTCTTGACTTTCCAGGCTGCTATTTTAATAACTATTTGCAGTTGAAATCAATGCCATGCCACACTGAAAAGACTGAAATCTTAGCTTTCCTGAGGGAAAATATTTCTCCACACATCCCTATGGGAGAGATTCAGCCATGTGTCCAGCAGCTTGGGACGATTCTTGGAGATGCTTCATCTTGTCTCCTTCCCCATGTTATTCTGGACATGGTAATTCACAACCACAACAGGCTGCCATGCCTCCAAATACAGGAATGTGACAAAGTACTGGGGCTTCAAAGAGCTGAGGAACAGGGGAATGTGGTGGTTAAAGGCTGCTGTGGTTTTTATGTTTCTGTGGTCTATTTTTAGCAGCTGTGGTTGCTGTGTATTGCAACCCTAAGTCACCTCTGAACTTAGAGTCACAAATATGAAACTGAAAAACAAATTAATTGGATCCACAGACTGGCCAGGAAGGAATAATTTCTCAATATTTATGGACCAAGTAAACAACTGTAAAATTGTATTTTTGTTCTCTGTGACTAAACAGGCCTCCTCTGCTGCTGATCCTTTGGATTTACAGTAAAATGTCCCAGCATCTGTGCTGTGAGTAGTTGTTGCTGGGACTTTGAGGTTTTCCAGGTCAGCCCCACAAAAATGTTAACAGCTGTTACAAAGTGCTAGGGCTGACTGCCAGGCTTTGCATCTCTTCTTTCCTGCTTGAACCCCTTTTTCACTTAAATCATTGGTATGTCAGTGTACCTGTGCTGAAATCAGTTGTTTGAGCATAGTTTCTCCTGATTTGCATCAGTGGAAGTCAGAAGAGCATCAGTCCACTTGTGCTCTATTTTCTTGGCCAGTTTGTAAGAGAGTCAACTCAAACTAACACACTTCTCTAGCTGGTGAAGCAATGCAGTATCTCATCTTACAGGTTGCTCTGTTCCTTTTGTTCTTTGCTGTCTGTGCATGCAGAGAGGCTTTTTCCCACGTTTGCTATTTAATTTCATGTTTTATCGTGCCCAGTTTGTCCCACAGCCTTTACTTTTCAGTTACTGATTTTAAAAATGGCTCCAACCTCTCTCTTTTGCCATCTCAGAGAAAAGGCACAATTGCATTATTGTACTGAGCGAATGCATTTTCTCATACATGTAGCTGAATGGAAGATTATTTAAATATCTCAAACACTCTCCTAATTGGAATAATGATGTGCTAGGAATGGGAGTACGAGGAGAATTTATATCAGGCTCCGGAATTTCAGTGAATGAGTAATCAACACTCCATTACTTCCTACAAGGTTAAACAATTTTTTTTTAAAAGCAAATGGTTGCTGTAAAAACACCATTTGACTGCACTAAAACAAACAAACGGAAACCCAAATATGGGTATTCCTGGTGATCTTTAGATCATGTGAGAGCTTTGCGGATCCCTCTGTGTTTGCCCCATTTACCCCGTCACTCCTCACCTGGTGCTGGTGTCAACACCTGCGCTCCAAAGCTAATGCTCCAAGCCAGATCTGGAGGTGATTTGGGTTAAAAAGTAACCCAGCAATGTATCTTTGCTTGTCTGTGTGTGTGTGACTGAAAGGCTCCATTTCCCCATGTAAAAGGATTCATGGAAAGGCTGTACCAAGGTCTTTGCTGGCAGGAGGGCAGGCAGGAGCAAGGGGAAAATGGAGAAAGCCCAGGAGCTGGGGAGGAGTATTTCTCTGACTGGTATTGCTACCAAATATTGTATCTTCTGGAGTCACTGCCTCAGACCAGAGCAGTTGCATTGGTGCCTGTAGCCTGTACCTTAGCAGGCTGGCCTGTCTTTACAGCTTTGCTTATTCTACTCAATAGGTTGGTCATTTTCTTGGTCACTTTATTGCTGTAAAGTCAATTATATGCAGTTATTCAGAAGTCAGTGTGTAGTGGTCCAATATTATCTATTTTAAATTAAAAAATCTAATTTTCCTGTCATCCTGCATATTCACAATAATTACAAAACACTCTTAATCATTTACCTAGAAAAGCCTTTAAGCAGCTCTGAGTGATTGAGCATTGTTGCCACTACTCTCTTTTGCATCCTCCAGTACTATGCTTTTCATTTGTTTCTTTCCTGCCAATTGTTTCTGTAGCTAATTTCATTGGGCTTGATCTGAAGCCCATGGAGGTGAATGCACAGTCTATGATTAACTTGAATCGGCTGGTGATCAGACCTGCTGCAAATGCTTTAATAGGCACAGGTCAAGGACTTGAAATGCCGAACACCTCTTTTACTCTGTGTTCCTATTGCTACTTCAGCTTGTTCCATCAGATATTTATGCAGAAATGCAAACTGTCTCCTAGGCACAACACTGGGAAGTATAGATCTACACTACATTTATTCCAGCAGTATTTAAAAATGCAAACCACAGCACAGGTTGCCATGTACCTCACTCAAGCACACAGCAAGAGACAGACGGAGAGAGGCAAATAGGCAGTTTGTGGCAGAACTGAGGCTTAAATCCAGGTAACATTAACTGCAAGTTTAATGTCTGTTCTCCCTGCTCCCCGTTATGCCTCTTGTTTGGCTGAGGTACAACAGCACATGTACCTGTGCAATATTCTCAGGCAGAATATTAACCCAAAAGGAAGGGCTGACTCTGGGGTGTTTCTATGAACCCTGGTGCTGTTTGCTTGCACAGCAGTAATTATGGACTCTGCCACAGACAGCATGAATTATTCTTTCCAGTATCTCCCTGATAAGAAGACGCTGAAAGAGATCATGTGCACGTCTCACAGAGCTCAAAGTTTCCTAACCCTTTTGCTGTTCCACTTTTCAGCATTATCAGGTGCACTGCAATACCCAGCCTTGGAGGAGAGGCTTGAGCTGAAGGGATGTTTGTTGCCCAGTTTACCCAATCCTGCTTGAAAGCAGCCATCCCTTTTACTCTCAAGGGAGTAAAAACATAAAAATTCCAGCTCAACTTGAAGTGCATCCTTGTTCCCACTAATTACTCAAAACAAAGCACAAGTGTTAGTCCACTGTCCCTGCTGGAAAACATAGCATGCTCTCATGCTATGGGAGTTAACTGCAAAGTTAGTTTAACTGCTAAAAGAATTGTAATTTTTTTTTTTTTTCACAGCAGCATCATGAACACACGAGTTATCGTGAGGTGAAAAACAGGCACTCAGCAGCAGACCCTGAAGTCAGCAGTTCTGGACAGACATCTGAGCTGATCTCAGCAAAACGACATTGTCATCTTCTTACTGTTTCCACCTCCTGAAAACTAATGAACGTTAACCCTTCAGAAGCTTTAAAAACTAAAAGTGGTTTTTTTTTAAATTAAACCCTATTTTTAGAAATTAAGATGTCTCAAATATCTTCTTTAAGTTTCTCAAACATTTGTAATTCACCCATTGATCTAAATGTAGATTCAGATATTTATGCTAGATTTATTGTGCATTATGCTCTGGCCACTTGCTGACTCTCTCTCTCAGAGGCTAGATGAACCCTGGTGACAAAGAGAGCTTCCTCTGTGCCAAACAGGAAAAATTTAAAACTGTTTATCTGTATTGATAATAGTGCAGAGTAGCACTTTGGACTTCTCCTAAAGGGTAGGCTGATCTTCATTATCTTCTGTTTGCTTTTGTTTTTGCTCCATGGACGAGAGATTAGGAGACAGCCAGCTTAGCTGTTTAGCAATAACACAAAAGATGATAACTGCAAGGACACATTGCTTACTTGATCAATAAGAGTGACTTTGGAATGCAGTTTAGCTTGCTTTCTGAGCAATTGTATTAGACTTCAGTTCCCAAATGCTGCCTAACTCCCAACTGCCAAAATAGGGATTTTTAAATTACTTGCCTCCTACAGCTGGTTAGTAATAGGGACAGAAATTTGTACGCACCATCCAGATCTTCCTTTGTAAAATAATTTTCCTTCTTTTGCTCAAAATCTTCAATAGTCTACATAAAAATCCCAGTGTAAGCACCTCTGTCTTGCAGAAGGCGAGGCACAGGACAAGCAGAAGGATGATGGAGATCACACAGATTGTGCAAGGTACAATTGCTGTATTCTTTCCTAAGATGAAAAGTGCTCGCTAAAAAGCAATCCTGTGGTAATGCAGCCAGTCATCTCAAGAAGGGAGCCACCAGTAACCTGATTTTAATGTTTCTCAGAGCCTGAAATTGTTTTCCAAATACATCAGTTAATGTCAGCTTTGCCTACTTCTGATCTTGTTTCTAACGTTACTCTGTATTTCGCCCACAGACAAATGTTTGAAGCTTGGACATTTTCAAGGGATAGCTCTAGAGGAGCTGGAAAAAATCCCAAATGACTTTAAAATATTTGAATACTTGAAGGAACAAAAAATAACAATTGAATTACCTCACATCCCCAAGTTCCCAGAACAGAGCCTTTGTGGGGCAAATGTGACCTTGCTGTCCTTCCTCTGCCTGCTGCTGTGGGAGCATGAGGTGGGTCAGGACGCAGCCCAACAGCCTGGTGCCAGCCTGGTGCTACCACACTGCTGCTCAACATAAAACTTCTTCTAGCCTTCTCTCCCTGCTCTTAGCACCTGTGCTAGAGCCCTGGTGCAGGCGGAAAGGACAGGTTGCCAGCATCTCCCCTTCTCATCAGGGCACTCATGCCCTCTTATTTGCAGCACTCCTCCTTCCTGTGCAGATATGGGAGCCAGAAACCAGAAAGTGTTTTGAAGTCTAATGGCTTGGTAGCACAGTAAAATGTTAAAAAGACCCATAGGTCTGTCAGGGGAAAATCCTTGTCTTTGAAGCTGCTATCACAGTTATTTATGGTGAAGAAATGGTGGCCCAAAATCAAGGCTATGCCTTCCAGATTGGTACATTAAAACAGGTAAAGCACAGGGGCAGAGTGCCTGACCAAGGAGCTCCTCCGAGCTTGTGTACTGCAGCACCCAGGACATTCACAAACAGTAAAAATGTTATTCCAGGTAAAGGGGAAATGCTATTAAATATCCTAAGCACCTCTCCAGTTTCTCCCTTCCTGGTGTGCTGGCGTATTGGTGGTGTATGGTCAGAAAGGAATCAAACACGGATCCTGCCTTCTAAACATCCTTCTGATCAGAATGAGTAATGAGTGTCACCCCAGATGGCAGGATGGGTGCATGTCTGTCTGCACTCACCTGATGAAAACTGCCACCATGCACTCGTGGCTGGAGGAGATGGACGTCACCACGCTGGGAGCAGGAGTTCACAGGCTGGAGAGTGGTGTGATCAGCAGTGCTGAACCGCACTGCTGGCAAAGTGCACAGGGCCTGACAGCCCAGGAGAAGAGAAAACCCTAGGGGAAGGAAAGCAAAACAGACCAAAAATAAATGTAAATGGAAGGGGTGTGCAAAGGCTCCCTTACATGGGCTGGTAGCTGCAGGCCCATGCCTTCATCCAAAGGCACCTGGGGCTTACAAGGTCCTTTCCACAACTGATTTTATCCTCTCCAGCAACCCTGGCTGTGTCATACAGGTTCCTGCGGACCATGGAGACAATATGTTGGTATTGGATGAGGGACAGCCCCTGGTGTTTGGGCTGGGGATTGTCCCTGTGCTCCAGAGCAGGGTCTGCACCACAATTCTGCACATGAGCAGAGGACGCCTCATTGCAATGGCACCTTCCCCTATGGACTCACTCACTGTGGTCTCCCTGGGCTTCTTGGTGGCTCTTAGCAGAACTGTGGGCTTCATAGCAAGATGCTGACACAGCAAGTGGGAAGGGATGGTGGAAAGACTTGAGGTCCAAGGAACCCAGCATGGCCACATGATAACAGACTAGCAGTAAATCTGCTGGAAAAATCAGGTCCAGCTGCTTGCTTCTACTGGTTTTACTGGGTCAGATCTGGATGCGGTTGTAACATTCTGCTCCTTCATTCCCTCATCTTGAACATGAGCATTTTGTTTCAGAACATGAAAAGGGAGTGGGGTTTGGGTGCTGAAATTTCAGAAAGAAGGAAACACTGTGCCTTGTCTTTCCAGTTCTTTGTAATTACTTGGCTTTCTGGGTCTTCCCTGGGGGACTTTCCACTTCCTTCTGCCAATTGTATACAGAAATTATTTACTGATTCATATCCTGGACCCTGGCACCTGCTAATTAGGTGTCCATAAGGGCTACAAGTGGGTATGCCCTATGTAGGGCTTCCAGAACTTACCCCACAAATGTAGCTAAGTGAGGATTTCCTTTAGTGCCAAAGTTCACTCAAAAACCTCACCTCCCAAGTTTTTCTTTTCAGTACAGCAAAGGTCCACAGCAACTTACATGGGCACAATCATGAAATTAAGGAAAGAAGCAAGAACAGCAAGGAGACAACTATCTGTCCTCACTGAGTCTCTGCAAAGGACTTTTAGGTTCCATGTCTCCTGGGCTCCTGTAGCTAAGCTTTGGCAAGACTAAAGAACAAAGCAACTTAGACTATGTCTCTTAAATATTTAATCTCAATATCTCTTAACTGCTTAATGCCTTCAGGAGAACCTGTCTGAGCCATACACAGTTTTATTGCACACCCTGTGGCTGTCCCCAGTGAGCCATGTAATGCAGGGGGGGTCAGACCACTCTGTATTACTTTGACACTGGTTTTTGTTCCTCTCAAGTTATTTCCTGCTGACTTGACAGCTCTAGTGGTTCCTGCCTGTATCTGTGAAAAAAACAGCTGCTGATTCAGCTGTGGCTCTCGCAGGAAGGGGACCTGAGTTTGGGTTTTGAGGAGGCAGGCCAGCATCCTGGAGCCTTCTCCTGTTCCCAGGGGAACCCCAGAGCCAGGAATGAAGAAGAATCACAAGTTTTAGTTTCAATTAACTTTTTAAAACTAGTGCTTTTTCAAAAACCAGTTTCCATAGTGACAGGGAACTGTAGCACCATTGTGAAGGTCCAAAAAGCCACGGCCGAGTATTAGCCAGAAATTCAGCAGTGTGGCCAGCTCCTGAGCAGCCTTCCCCAGCCCCTGCTGTGCTCACAGCAGGGCTGTGCTTCAAACACCTTCCTGCCCACCAGCCACACTTTTAGCTGCCTGTGGGCTGTGCTACTCCTGAGCACTAGGGCTTAATCACAGGTAAAATGACGTTTGTCCAAAAAAGGAATTTACTTTGGCAGCATTTAGTCCTTTCATAAAAAGGGAAAAGCTAGATTTGAAGACAGCTTTCGCCCATTGTTTCATTTTGCAGAATGGTGCAGAAATCATGAAATGTGTTCATGATCATCAAGGGAACCAGCAGAGGAGCCCAGCTGGAAGCCCAGGTCTTATTTAATTCTTATTTATTAGAACATGCTGCCTCTCACCTTCCCTTTTGCTGTCATAGGGGGTACTTCCATCCATGCTATAATCCAGCCCTCCCAAAAGAGCCTAGGAACTCTCCCAGGATCATATTGTTGTCCTGGTCCCCACGACAACACACAAGAAGCATGCCAGAGAGAACATGCTCCCTGCTGGGCTCAGTGCCAGGTGGTGGGGACAGACACCACCACTTCCTCATGCAGCTCCTTTGCCCTCATCCTTCCTTATCTGCTGGATTATGTTGCAGTCTGTAGTACGCAAAGAAATACAACCACAGCACTCTTACAAGTTAAGTCTCAGGTAAAGTTACAGGCAGCTGTCAAGTGATTGTTTTACCTGTGGCTTTTAGGTAACATGTGTTATGTGCGTGTAGGAGGCAGAGAAAAGTGGTTGTGCTGTTTGTACAAACCTTTCAGTAGGTCTGGACTTAACACCTTTCCTCAGGAATAGCTGCGACTGTGGGGGACTGTGGGCTTCAGTAAGTGTGTCTGTGACCTGTGTGCCACCCTGCTAGGCAGGGTGAAGATGCTGCCCAAGGGACACAGGGACGTAACAGCCCCAGCAGGAACCACTGTGCATGTGGAAATTCCAGAACAGAGCCCAGACACTGAAGGCAGGACACTCGCCTCACTCAAAGCTTGCACCAGCCACCTCCTCCCACCCCAAACCAAGCACTATTATCCCTTCCAGTTTTATGATAAACCATAATTTTTCTCAAACATTTAACAATCATTATTCCCTTCCTACTCCTCCTATTTTTGCCTGTGTATCCATGCGACAGTTTTGGGGCTGAGATCACACGCAAGAAAACAGAGTGAAAATGGCAACTAACATAGTTTTTGTGAGAGAAGACTGTTTTGCATGTTACTTCCTGTTAAACCGTTGGAAATGGCATACCCAAACAAGAAATTGTCCCTCTGGTGCAAGACCTTAACTCAGATGAAAACGGCCAAGTTCTGCAGGAAAGAAAAAAGAAATAGAGGCGTACTTGGATCAGTTTTATTTTCAGTGTGAGGGTAGATGTACTGCACCAAGCTAAGGGTTTGTCTATCTTAAGGCTGCCAGTGGAGCCCCAGAAGAGGCCAAGAGGCCAGAGATATTTGCTTAGTATTTCCCAGCTTCCAGTAACCAGCAGCTCAGGGAATTCATCAGACAGAGGTGAAACCATGTATATATTTCTAGGAAAAGCTGCATAAAATAAGAACTATGCATGTCATCATCAAGATTCACCAAAACTTGAGAAGGGCACCACTCTGACTGTCTTGTGATTGCAAGTGAAGGCACTGTTTTAGGGAGGTACTTCCTGCAGGAGACAAATTTTTCCCTTGCTTCCTCAAGACCTTCAAGTGACCCCACTAAATTGTTAAAATTCCATTAGAAAGTGGCTGCTGCTAAGATCAATGGCAGTCTTGCTGATTTAAAATCAATGTATTGCTTGCTGACGCTGCTGGCAGCGTTTTCCTCTGGGAAATGTAACAGTGATTGGCTTTAAATAAACACAGTGGTAAAAAACTTTATCTGAACTCATTAGTGACTCAAGACTCATTTTAGAGTAATCCAGAAAATGCCTGTTGCCCACAGACAAGAACTGGAAGTGATCAGTGACTTTGGATACTGCCATTTATGGTGGGACACTGGAAAGCATCCTGGAACAGAGCAGAACTTCTGAAAATGCTCTCTGAAAATAGGTACTCGGGATACCTAGACCATGGTCTGAAAGTCACCAGTCAGTTTTGAAAACATGCCATGAACAGCATTAGGTTACTATGGCTCTAATGATCACCATCCACCCTCTCCAGGCCAATTCCTTGTTCCCCTCCCAGCTTCTGGCTGGCCTTCATCCCATGCAACACCATGCATTTGTGATGGAAATAAGCCCACCAAAACCTAAAGTGCAGCTGCAAGCCGTTCACATCCACCAGCCACCAGCAAGCAGCTTTGGGCTGAGTTGAGATCCTCTCCTTCTTTTTCTTTAAAGCCTTTCTGCCACCATGAGTGGCTTTTTCTCAGAGGTACAGCTAGATTGCTTTAATGAAAATAGACATGAAAGCATTTGCCCTACCTACACTCTGTTTTGTAACCCAACCATTTAATTGCATCATGCTTTTTCCTACAAATCATCTGATGATGATTCCCAGGACAAGCCTTTACCTCTTTCCCTGCATGTTTTAATACTTCAGCTATTACTACATCCTGCTTGTAGATATCACTAAATCATGAGAGGATTGGTCACTAGATAAGTCAGAGCTCTTTTTGATGGGTTTCTAATCTGGAAAATAGGGCACCTGAGTGAGAAACAGAAACTGTAACCACAGCAGAACTCTGCAGTTGATGCCTACAGAGTGTCCAGAAGGGACAGGCAAGGACAGAGTGCAGGGCGTTTGCCCTACACATGAAAAAATAAGATTGAATTCACAGAACTGTCTTTGAAAACCAGTGATCAAGAGGTTGAGGGCATGTAAGTAAAATCTAGGGGCAAGTCAACAAAGCAAAACTCATGCTTGGTCTTCCTGCAGAGCACCAGAGCAAGGGAAGCTGTTGATGAAATTTTCTTACTTTGGCTGCAGGAAAGTCTCTGCTCCCGTGCTCTGATCCTGCTGGGGTGCTCCCTAGTATCTCTTGGAAAAACAGCACAGTAAGCTGTAAGCAATCCAGGAGACTCTTGGAGACTGTTGAGGATGATTTCTTAATCCAGGTGACAGCTGGACCAGAGAAGCATTACCAGTCCTGTTGCTTATCAACAGGGATGAACTATTAGACATGACAAAAATGGTGTTAGCTCAGACTGCAGCAATCCTGCCCTGGTGGAATTCAGTCTTGAATACCTCTTCTGTGAAGAAAGGCTGAGAGAGTTGGGGTTCTTCAGCCTGGAGAAGAGAAGGCTTCAGTGAGATCTTACTGCTGCCCTTTAGTTTATAAGAAATACAGAGAAAGACTTTTTAGTGAGGCCTGTAGTGATGAGAGAAAGGACAGTGGTTTTAAACCAAAAGAGGGTGGACTTAAATTGAATATAAAGAGGATTTTTTTTTTTTCAGGTCCAGAGAAGTTGTGGATGCCCCATGATGGAAGTGTTTGAAGTCAGGAAAGATGAGGCTTTGAGCAACCTCATGTAGGGGAAAGTTCCCTGCCCACAGCAGGGGCTTTGGACTGGATGATCCTCAAAGGTACCTCCCAACCCAAGTCATCCGATGGTTCCATGATGAACTGTAAACATTTCAGATTTTGTGATTTACTTCCATGATGAATGGAATAATTTTTTTAAATGGGGACTATTTTTCCTTCCCTATTAATGTTTTTTTGTAAGATTATAATGTACTTGTTTTGATGGTGATTAGGGTATAAACCAATAAAAACAAGGAGAATCCCATGATGGACCTACACTCTGTATCTTCCTTAGCTATACACATGCTCATCCCCAGAAATATTAACTTTTCCATAAACATGGACACACAAACACAGCATTTATTAAGCCCAAACAGTAAAATGGTTTTATGCTGAGAAAAGAACTTTCAAATAGATAGCCTATAAACAGATGATATGTTGCCTTTCTGGTTCAGTAAATAGTCCGAAAAAGTGCTCTCAGGAGACATGAATTTGCAGTGTTCCGCCTTTATTTCACTGAGACGTTAATTCTGCTGTCTAAATCTAATACTTTATTATCAGTATGGAAACTGCCATCACGAGGGAAGAAATTATACTTTCTGCCTTTCTTTAGGGATCAGGAAATAAATCTGTACAGAAAGAAAACAGCCCTGTATTTCCTCACATGCAGAAGGATACACCAGGTTACTTGACATGAAAAGCATTGGGAACTCGTGCAATGGCCAGTACACAAACCACAGAAGAGCCCAGATAAGTAGGATATTACAAAATAGAAAGCCACACTGGATGTATCCTGCAGACTCTGCTGCCCCAGGAACTGGGGCTGTCCTTGGAGCAGCCAGCAAGGAAATGGCTCAGGAGCATCTCACAGAGATGAATTAAAATAAAACTTTTCCAGCCCTCAATGGTACACTTGTTTCTGGTTCTTGAGTAGTTTAATTCCTAGTTACTTTTGTATTAATAGTAAATCTGAAAGTTTAAAACTAAGCATGTGGCTCCATGACCCATTGGCAGAGCCCATTCCATCAGAGTGAGAGAAGATGCCACCTCTCATTCCAGAGGCACCTGCATATAAAAAACATTTCGCAGCTTTTCCAGCCATTGCTGGAGGTAGGAGAGCAATCCTTGTATAATAAACAGACTTCTCTGCACACCACAAACATGGCCCAGCAGAAGTATTTTCAAGTACAAACATGCACAGAAGTACTTAATGTTTTGTGTTGCTATACCCAACCCCCATAAATTTATGCTCATGTAATTACTACTCTCTGTTAGCCTACTGATAGCGAGTTAAAAATACCATACACATCCCAAATTAGAGCGGGTTTCTATTTTTTGTTAAATTCTTGCAGTTGATACAGAAGAAAACGTTGTAATGAGCCACGTGAGATCCCTCTTGCCTGCACTAGTCCGGACAGGAGACTGCAACACTACCAACAGAAAAACCCCACCAAAATCATGGCATACACAGACCAAAACAAATTTGACTGTGTTATGATGGCATCAGTCCTGTATCCCACTTCCTTTCTTCATCTGATGCTTGGTGTTTCTACAGTGGGAATGGATTAGAGCTGGGATTTTTTCTATCAGAGCCTGAATTTAAATGGAATCTTTCTGCAATATCCAAATTCCTAGTCTATATTCCAAGGTACTCCCACCTTAGATTAAATATAAAATATTTCTGTTACTTAGATAAAATATAAAGTGATATGCAAGCCATTTCTATTCTATCCAAATTCCTAATTTATACTCTGAGGTGTCTCTCAATTATATGGAATTACTTACCATTGATGAATTACTTATTTTTGTAGTAGAAATACGGACGTAATCCATGAATAATCTTGCATGTCTTTGAAAGAACGTAAAATTGATCTAATATTAAATAAACAATAACAAATTTCCAACTTATATTCAGTTTGTAAAATCTTTGTCATATGAGCCATTTCTTTATTACATACAAGAACCATATTTGCCATTTAAGCTTCTGAGTCTCTATTTTTGAAAGCTTTTTGGAAGGAACTGGAAACCCCATAAGGTCAACCCCTTCCCAAGCAAAACTAGTGAGATTGATTTTCCCAGTGCCTGTTTGAGGTGGGGAGGTCAGGACATGCACACAGTTTCCCCTTCACTTCCGATAGGCTTCTCTGAGATAATAACATTGCATGAAAACCCACCCTGAGCTGTAAATGTATTTTGAATGTTTGCATCAGTAACACAGAGAAATACGTTGTATGTGAGACCAATTGAAGCTTCAGCTGCCAGCCAGAGAGACAGAAACTGCATTAGGAAAAAAGAACTAAGCTAAAGCTGCATTCTTGCCAGTATCCTCTCACACTTTTGGGACTGCAGAGACAATGCCAAATGCAAACATGTCCCTACCCACTGCACAGGCCTGGATCATCACAGAGAGGCTGGGATAAGCAGATGAACATTTGGCTAAGGACCAAGGAGCAGATTTTTTTTTTTTTTTAAAGACAGTAACAAGCCAAGACACAATCAAGGTCCCAGAAGGATTTCCAAAAGCTATTGGGAGCCAAATTTCTGTGAGTCCATTGGTCCTTCTGAAAAGCCTGTATGGGAGCAAATAAACTGCATCACTGAACATCAAAATACCTCTGTGCTCGTGCTGCTTCTGCTAGGGGCCTTGATTTCAAAGGGCAAAGTCTTCATCATGAAAAGGTTAGAAATTTCTTCCCCTTCTTTAGTTCACCTACCTTCTCCCAAAATGGGAAAGCTTATCCTCTTCTTGCTTAATAAAGTTGTTACTGCCCTGTGAACTATTTTAATTGAAAGATCAGCATTCAATCCCCTGGCTGTGGCCACTCAGATCTTTGCTTTACAGAGAACAATTTGCTTTCATCTGATTGAGGTTTACCTAGCATTGATTTCAATGCAATGCCTCTCTGGTCTGATAGTGCAGAGTTACAGGGTCTTTTTCTGGGGGGCAGAAATCCCTCTTGGACTGGTACATGATGCAAAGGCTGCAGTGTCCATCCTGGTGCCATCAGATGGTGGTGGGCCAAACACTGCCCTCTCTAATTACACATGTCTACTGACAGGAATTGTGCTGCCCATGTGGGACCTAGGGACTGCTGTTCACACACATTTTGTCCTCAGAAATGATACCAATCTATTGCACAAAAAGTGCAAAATAATTGCACTGATTCTTTTTTTTTTTTTTTTTTACTTTATAGAAGAAAGTGTTCCCTCAATGTGATAAGTACTGAGCATGACTTTTGCTCAGGCTGCAAATAGCAAATTACTTAATCATCAACTATTTAAGTACCTGTTTGTTTTGTCATGAAGTGAAACTTGTAAGCAAGATCGTATTACATATAAAGTGGCTTCTTGCATCCTTAAATAGCAATCCTCAAATAAAAACAAATTAAAGGTAGTCCCAGGGTCACTTTAGTAAGTCTGAGCTGATGCATCCCGGTATTTTGTATCCCACACTAAATGTTCCTTGCCTTATATTTTTGCCGACACCAACATCTTTGCAGCATCTCTATGACCTTGGCGGAAGGATGGGGATGTAAGCTGGGAGGGACCCAGTCTTGGGAGGGCACAGGGGACATTACCAGCCACTGGCAGCAGGAACGGGGCTGGAAAATACAGTCAGCCCTGCAAAGGAGAGGATTTGCTAAGGACCTGTGGTGTTTAGATGGAGATGATGGGAAATATTAAGGGGGCAATTGCGAAACGAGAGAAACCTCCGAAAAGTAAAAAAATATGGAAACATGAGGTGGTGGAGACTCAAGGTGGAGGAAAAGAGTGGAAGGCCGCAGGGGACTGTGCAAGAAATAAGGATGTGAAAGGAAGGGCAGGAGCGGCAGGCGGGAAGCCACAGGAAGGGAAGGGAGGAGAGAGACCGGGGCTGGGGTTTGCGGGCACAGGCAAGGGACTGGGAGCAGGGAGCCGAGACGGGATGGGCCTGGCACAGAGCGAGGGCTGAGGGCTGCGCTGCCTCTCGCCCAGCGCCCGGTACCGCCGGTGCCAGCACCCCGAAGTGCGGGAGCGCAGGACGCGGTCCCGCCTCGTGTGCCCGGCCCGGAGCTCCGCGGGACTGGACCGGCCCCGGAGCCCCTCGGCCGCTCCGGGGGCCGCCGCTGCCCTGGGACAGCGCTGGCGCTCGGCACGGCCCGGCCGCCGGCGGCTGCGAAGGGCGCCTGGCCAGGAGGCGGAGGCACCGCTGACGCCGCCGGGCTCGGGGC
>VRYO01001269.1:33607359-33639856 GCA_009812075.1 Sialia sialis | reverse complement strand
TGCTGTCCCCGCTCCCGGCCGGTGTCCCCGCTCCCCGGGCGCTGTCCCCGCTCCCGGCCGGTGTCCCCGCTCCCCGGGCGCTGTCCCCGAGCGCGGCGGGCGCTCCTCTCCTCCCGCGGCACCGGCGGCCACCCCGCCCCCCGGGATGCTCACCCGGCCTCCCCCGGCAGCTGTTGCTCCAGCGGTGCGCCTGCCCGGGCGGCTCTGCGCTGCGTCCTCCTCTTGTCATGTGTGTTTTTAAAAACATCTACCGCACATCTGCTCTACGTGCGCTGTATCTGCTCAGAGTGGCGCTGCCCCAGCTGCTCTGGGCTCGCATCGCGGCCGTTCCCGGTAGCATCCTCCTGTCCCCGCCGCCTCTCTTTTCCTCGCAGGCACCTCTGCCTCGCCATCCGGAGGTGGCTTTGCTGTCCGGGTCCTGGTTTGGGCTGAGGCTTGTGTTGACCCCCGTATGGGGCAGACCTTTCCGTAGGTTGGGTGACTTCTGGCTGAGACCTCGTCTCGTCTGCAAGTCCGTCTGGCACTTCCACACCCAGCGACATGAGATTGGGATTGGTGTCACTTGCCTGTCTCAAGAGGAGTCGCGGTGCTTAATTAACGTAACCAGCAGTAAGGCAGCAACTAGCTGCTGTCCTGTCAGTAGGTGATGTGTGCAGCAGAATCTTGGATTTATGGAATCAAGCTGGTAACTGAAGGAGCTGTGACTTGTGCCAGCAATACGAGGAACTGCCCCTGCAGGTGAACGGGGTCTGTTCCAATGCTGGAAGAACTGCCAGAACAGCAGAGAAGCTGCAGTTAGACATGCTGCTTTGCATGTTCGCCTTTCTAGAAAGTGAGGGATTTGTTGGAATACCCCAGCAGACTTAAAACATGCTGTAAGGATAGCTGTTGGTGGGAAAATTTCCTGGTGCTTTGCTGCAGAACTGAACACCTACTGCTGCTATCCTGGTTCCCTGTAGATCCATTCTCATCTTGTTTTGAAATTCTTTGGTTAAGGGCCAGGCTATTGCATACTCTCTGGCAGGTAGAAATCTTGTCCTGATCTTAACTCACAAAGCTGGCGTTCAAAACTTTTAAATTGCTTTGCCAGTTCTGCTCAGCAGGCTGTATTGTCTGATAGTTCGGATGAATTTTCCCCCAGTTATTAACATGTACCTGGTAAGTTCATCAGCAGCCTGGGGATGACTTTTATCTCTGGAGACAGAGGGAAGTAGCTTGGAAATTATAACGCTGTAGTGCCAAACTTCTTTTTGGGTGTTTTTCCAAAATGATTAAAAAGGTTTGGTATCTTTGTGCTTCTGTGCCATAAACTAAATTTGTCCCTCAGTAATGCTTTTGGTTATAATGGACTGTGTATGTGTATCTTGGAAGTGAAATCTCATGTAGGGACAGTACTGGAATGGCTCAGAAACTGACAGGATTTGTTTCACAGTTTGCAGAAGGCAGTACTTGGCTGTCGTGATGGTGCATCAGGGTGGTCTTGCAGAGTGTTATTTCAACTGAACTTTGAGGCAATTGACTAAAGCATGAGTACATTTCGGGAAGGGTGTACAGAGTTCAGACTGGAAGGCTTTAGGAAGGTAAACTGGGGAGGAAAATGTTCTTTTCTCACTTGCCCTTTTGACATGTAACAAAGCACGTTTTTGCTCTGTCTTTGCTCTGTTTCCATGACATATGAACAATTTACTTCTCCAAAGGCTGCTAATTCAGGTGTGAAGCTATGGGGAGCTGGAAGGATGATAGGACCGGGAGCTGTGACTAGAGCTGCAGCTGTTTGCCGTTGCTGTGGAGCTGGAAGGGAAGGGTGACTGATCTGCTGCCCAGCTCACAAAGAAAAGAGCTGCAAGCCTTCCGTGTTGTGAGGAGCAATTTTTCGCACATTTCCATCAGTGGTTGTCATGTCTCTGTTCCTCTTAAGGAGGGCTCCGTGCTACTCCACGCCGGCTGTCCCATAGCCGGGAAGGGCGGCTGGAACTGGTGTTGTGCAGCAACCTGTGCTGCCCAAGAGCATGGTGTGGCCCTTGCGGAGCTGGGGGTGAGGAGCAGGATGGCTCCACAGATGGTGGGCTCCTCCAGCAAGTCTCTTGCTGAAGGGAAGGGCAGTGGTCATCGGTCTGGCCACAGCTGGGTGCTTTCCTTGGGGCCCAGCCCTTATCTCTGTACTGCACTGCCTTTGCTGCATAGATAGATTGGGTCTTTGGAGCCAGCAGGGATATCACTGCCATGACATGATGGGGAGATTCTCTGGAGGGGCAGCACCTGAGGCGTAATCAAATTAGCCAGAGGAATTGATTTTTCTGTAGCATATGTCCTCTCCCAGCACACTGCAGCATCAGCCTCAGTGGGGAGAGCACCCGAAGAGCACATCTGAGGGTGACAGGATTTTTCTTGCCTCTCTCAAAGTGATGGCCTTTGTAAGCAGGTGGCCTTGGCTGCTTATGCACAACCTGCTCTCCTGTGTGTTCCCCTCTTTTCTTCCTTAGGACACTCTTTAAAAAAGAGTCAAAGCCCATGAGCTCCAAGTCTGCTGTACAACCGATAGCAGGAAGGAACCATGCAAGGAGGCATGGTCCATGGAAAGGATCAAGCTAGGACTGCTTGTTTGTGCCAGCTGCTAGGTGTGCATCATTGCCTGGAAGCCTGGAATATTTGCCCAGTGCATACAGAGAGAACACGGCATTGTGCAGAGCTTGTCAAGCTATGGTCTCTGATGCTGCACAATTCATATGTGCTGAGCAGGGAGCATGCCCACAAATAAACAAAGTCTGGTGCCAAAATACCTTTCAACATATTGTGCCAGGTCCTCAGCTGGGATAAAGCTCTGGAGTCCTGCTGATGTCGGAGTCTAGACTTGCATGGTGCTGGGCTGTGGCAGGGAAGATGCATTTGTCTGCCATCCTGTTCCAGCTGGTGAGTGATGCTCACTCTGGTTGGAAGTCACCTTGGAGGGAAGCTTTCACTGCTCACTCTGCTAGGCAAGCAGGAGCATCCTGCTTTGAATTTGTTATTCTTGATACTGCTCTGATTAAGAGCTGTTTTTTTTGCATAAAGCCATGTGGGCTGGGAGTCTGCAGTTGGAGCACAGTATTGATAAATTGTGTGTTTGCTTTGTGGATATATGAGTTTTAATTCCATTTTTGTTCCGTCATCACTGGTCCCACCTTAATAAAAGAGCACTCGTTAGTGATTTTTGTCCAGCTCCCCCCACCCCCAATACTGTTGTCTAAGCAGTTTTTAGTGTGAGGTTGTGGGAGATAGCTCTTGCCCTAAGGACCTTTCTGCCCAGCAGGCAGCATGACTGCAGGAGCCACTAGTGTGCAGGAGGTGAGCCCGGAGACATGCAGTCATTCTGACATTTACATAATGCTCCTTGCTCAAAGGGATCCTATTTTGGCCTTAAAGTTAGGAATGAATTTAGTGTAGGGCTTCACAGCACTTTGAGGAAAACAGGGCATGGGAAAAACAGATATTAATTGGCTGAGGGTAGGTCTCTTTAGGGGGAAGTTATAGATGATATTGGTGTGTCTTTTAGAGCAAGATGAGCTAGGGCCTCTTATCCCTACAACATTCTCTCTACATCTGACTTGTACTCGACCTAGCACAGCTTTATGTGTGGGAGACAGGTGAAACACTTTTTGGGACAGATTATTGCCCAGAATCCATATCTTAACAATCCCCATCCCTTCCCTTTTGTCCTCTGGTGTATTTGCATCTTTAAACAGAGATAGCTGGGTTTGGAAAGGATTCATTGTTTTGTCTGCATGAAGGAAGTGGAGCCTCAGCCCCATCCCTTCTGGCTGGGAAGCAGCAGCACCCTCCTGAGAGCAGCCCTCGTCAGACCTCGGGAAAGATGCAGGATGTCACTGAGACAGAGTATAAAAGTCACTTGCAAAAACTGGGCAAAATACTGAAAGGTACAGTCTGGAAAGATATTCACCAGCAAGAAATATGGAATGGGGCTGGAGAACTGGATGGGTATCATTTGTGTTTCTGAACAGGGGTGAAACCGCACTGATCCACATGAGTATGGAAACCTGATGTAAATCATGTTTCTTAGAGACTGGTCTATGGGCAATTGTAGAAATAGTAGGTCTAAGCATAGTTTTAAAGGTTTATTATTAGAAAGGATGCTCCATAATCCTCAAACTTTTGCTGAAAACAAGAAAGCCAGATCACACTGGAACTATTTCAGCCTTTGCTTCTTAAAGAGATGATGCATTGTTTCTGCATTAATGAACGAAATGTTAGCAACCATCTATGTTAGAAGTAACTCTTATGGTTAATTTTACTTGTATGGTTTAATTTTACTCTGTTTATATGCAATGTTGTTGCTTTCATTGCAATTTCCCCCATTACTTAAATCATAAATTGGGATTTTATTATGCAGGAAGCATGTAGACATGCACATTCAGATAATGCATTGACAGTTATGGAAATATGGCACTACTATAAAACCAAGCCAATGTAAATGAATGATAGAAAATATTTCTAAACATCTGAGCTCACTGAAGAAAGGGAGGGATACAAAATATTTCTAAACATCTGAGCTCACTGAAGAAAGGGAAGGAATCATCACCTTAGCAAAGCTTAGCTGGATCTTAGTAACATTTATGTCAGTCCCACCTTTTGGGAGAAGCCAAAAAACTTTGGAACTACTGAGCAAAAAGCTGAGCTGATTTATGCCAGCTAAAGCCCAGGCATAATGTTACATGCCACGATTTATTTTCTCAGACTGAACTTGCGCATTCTTGCTGTGACATTGACATTCTTTGCCGTAGCTGTTGCTAGGGGAGGGTGGGCTAGCAGAGCCTGCAAAGTGCGGGCTTCTCTCACGCTCTTCCCAGCGCCAAGGAGGGAGCATTAAGCAGGCAGTGCTGATCACTGCTGCAGGCAGTGCTGTGCTTTAAAGGCTTCATTAACCCGAGTGTATCACTCAAGGCACATGTGCCTGTTGTTCAAAGTATGCTTTGAGCATTAAGATTGTGGGTCCAGTTCAGAAGTCTGTACTTACACATAATTCCTCTGAAAGCACAGAGATGCATTTCTTCTATTCTCTTTTCCTGTCTAAGTATCTCTATCCAAAATACACAGAGTGCAGCAGAAGAGCCAAAGTTATCTTCTCTGTGGGTAACTTCATAGCGCTGAGGAAATAACTCCAGTGAAATCAGACTCTTAGAAAAAGATGGCATCAGGAACCCATCTTCTGCTAGCATGTGGAAACTCTTGAACAGCAAAAAGATTATTAGTTACATAATTCCCTTCCTTTCTGGAGGCCCAAGGTGTTATTATATCACCACTTAATTTTTCTATTGTCTTTCATGTCGCACAATGCCCAGTAGACTTGTCATTACAGTAGAGATGTAGTTTTGCTTACTGCAACACACAAAGTGAGGGTGATGGTTATTTCTTCTAGCCTGTTTGTGCCCTTCCTATAGCCATTTCTTATATTGCCAAAATCTAAGTAGCATTTCAGCTAATGATAGGTTTCTGTGTGGCAAATAGGTCAGTCTAGAGCATCCCTCCATATAATGCTGGATGTGAACCAGTATCCAGGTGACATGGCACAGAAAACTCTGTCTAGGAGTTTACACACCACAAGAGCTGAAAGGCAGTAGATGGGCTGAGCAGAGCTTTCCTGAAAATTTCATGTGTGCTGGGCTAGGAAGGATTTCAGAACACCAGCAGAGCCCAGGGGCTCACACCGCAGCCTCTGACTCAAGAGTTGCACAGATGCAGTTTCATTCTGAATAAATGGAACGTGCCTCTCTTCTTGCGTTAAGTCAGTGTTGCAAGGCTGACTCTTGTATTGCAAATCTGCCTGTTAGTGAGAATGATGGCTCTTTTGATTCACCTGCAATCTTATGGAAATGCCTTGTTTCTACCAGCAGGCTAGTCTTCTCCCAAAAACTCATTCCTGTCAATTACTGTTCTTGCCAAAACTGATAAAAGATGAGACAGCCTTTGTTACCAAATTGACCTTGAGACTTTCGTCAAGTTTGAATGAATGGTAAAGTTTCATGTTTTTCTTCTCACCAGATACCAGCTTTGGAGGCAGATATGGCATCAGCTGGCATCAGGCATTGAATTTCCTGTTATGTATCAAAATGACTGCCTTTCTGCTGGTCTCAAGTAGCCTCTGATTGAATCATTGCTTAAGACCGAAGTTTGACCTTAAGCCAGCTGCATATTTTTCAGCACATACTAGGCACACCAGACAGATTTACATGTTTCCCATGACTTCAGCAGAACTGGGCTGAGGCCATGGCTTGGCTACTGTATCCCTATTTGCCTGTGTCTTTGATTTTTCAAGGGTATGGATAGCAGTGCTGACTTTTGCTCCACTGCAGGAGGAACTCCGCAAGTTTTGTGGCTTTTCCCTGCAACCCTGGTATAAAAGGAGTGTGATGACAAGGTTATCACTTAATTGATGTTTTAATTGAGGTTTCCACTTTGTTTGGTTCCATCTCTGGATTTGTCCCCTCAGTATAAAGGGCATAATCCTGGTAAGCAGCTGCACACTCATTTATGAGTGTGGTCTGCATTTGTTTATGCAGCCTCATTACAGCCAGGGTGTTGCAAGTGAAAGCCTTGGTGTATCCTGGAATGCGTGGGTTAGTGTTTGTGCAGGTTAGTGTTTGCACCTGCCCACTCCACATCTTTTGAGACTGGCTGGGAAGATCCAATTTGTCTTCAGGTAAGTTGTGTCAGATACTGACCTATCCAGGTCACAGCATTGACACAAGAATAGATATTGGAATTAAAATCTATGGCTCTACTGTCGTCCTTTGACCTTAACACCCTCCTGTGATTCTTAAGCATATTGATCCATAAGAACATGAGGAGAGCTACTGCTTTTTTGTAAGCTATCAGAGCAGCATCTCTCTAAATACACATTGTTATTGGGATTCATTGCAATTTTTCCCTTCTGATTTTCTTCAATATCAGTATTTCACAAGCTTTCAACCTGCAGGACACGATACACAGGTAGAGTAAAGCATTTAATTCAGCTTCCTAGGTTTCCCAACACAGCCCTGTTTCCCTTTGCTGGTATTATTGCAGCCCCTTGCAAGGATTCATACATCAGAAATCTCTTGCAGCCAGCTTTCCCAGACACTGGCAGCCGCCTTCCCCTTCTGTTTGAGCTCTTCCTTCCTGTTCATTTTGCAAAAGCCTCATCTCTGCCAAGTGTACACCAGTCTGTTGTGTGAGCCAGAAAGGTGAGCTGCAGAAGTGCCTTTTGAATGCCTGAGGCAGTTTCACCCTTGGCATGTCTTTTTGGCAATAGCTGGTAGGGCTGGTACAGCCTGTCGTGTGCCACCTGCCATCTGGGCTGCACTCTTGGCTCTTTAGCTGTTCCTGCAAAGGGCTGTGACAGCATCAGTGCCTGCAGAGCCCTTCATTTAGACCCACATTATTCTCCACAGATTGTAGGTAAAATGACATTTCTATGCTGAAGAGGTTGCTTCTGGATGGAAGGGGCTCCCTTCCCTCACAAAAACCAATCCCTGGTGGCAAAGCAGCATGGGGCAGGGTAGAGCTTTGCTAAGTGCCCATTTCCCTGAGTACACATTCTTCTGTGCATCCCTGCTGCCACAGCAAAATGACAGAGTGGCTGGGGCCCTCCAACAAGGACATAAATGTTGCAATGGGTTGTGGGGTGCAAATAATGCTGGAGATGGGGGAGTGCAAGCAGAAGATGGATTTCAGCCCTGGGAACAAAGCACTCTCTATGCTGATCACTCTCTACTATTACCTGAACATTCAGCCTGCCCTTGGTGTTGACTAGGAAAGAACTGACAGCTCTCCCTGGGATAATTTATTTTGGGTCTGCACCAGAGACTGGAGAGAGGTTCCAGTTTTGCCACACAGCTCTGGGGGCAGATGACAGTGGGTGGCACTTGTCTGTAGCAATGGGCCTTGCAAGGAGGTGCTGCCTTTTTGCTGTTGCTCTGTGCCTTGCAGCTTGCATGTTGGGCTTACCTAAAACTGCTTTTCCCTGGGTAACAGAAGTCTGCACTCCCTTTCACAGAAAAGTGTGATATAAACAATGATGAGTCTCCTGAGAACAAGTGCTTGTAGTCTAGAAGCCCTCCCAAGGATAGGCTGGGGGGACTTTTCTGTAAGCAGTAGAATTTTTTTAATTTGGATTTTAGTGTGACAGGCCAAATAATTGCCTCTTCCCATCCTGAGAGGAATTGGTTGGGATAGGTATCAACTGTGCATTTCAGGGTGCTGGCTACCTGGCTCCTGAAATTCCCTGTGGCTTCACAGCCTCATCCTGATACCCCGGGTAGCAGCAGGGCTATGGCCCCAGATAACCTCACTGAAGAGGAAGGGCGTGTGCCCTTGCTGTGGCAGTGCTGCAGCTCTGATGAGCAAAATGAAAAGACAGACCCATTGTGGTTCAGGTTTTTAAGCATTTGCAAGGGGTTCTTTTGTGAGTTCTTACAGCAGAAGAAATGTTTGGAGGGCCTTGCTTTCTGCTACACAAAAAGGAAGATCTGGAATCTCATGAGGGAAGAGCAATCTTTGCTCTGAGATGAGATATTTTCAGGCAAATACAGTATTTTTGCTTTCATTTCTGAGAGCCATTGAACTACCCTGAAAGCACTAGTCTGACAGCCCCTGCAGGCATGAAGAGGCTTTTGAATTCTTGACTAGTTTAATACTGATAGTGCTTGGCAGTGGCACATTATTGACCATACTCTCCAAATTGCTACAGATGCGGGGTCAATCATTACCACCTTACCACTTCAGGTTAAGAAGAGGTTTTTAAAATAGCCCCGTTTGTGGTCCTGTGCCAGTCTAGTTGACAGGGGAGATGACTGATAATGGAAAAAAGAAAAACCACCTCCCAGAAATGTCTTAGCAAAAACATGTACTTACAGGCTGAATTTTCAGTGTAAAATGTATTTGTCTGTATTTTTATGAGTTAAAATCTATTAAAGAAAGGCTTCACCACCTTGAAGGCTTCCCTGCAGTTCCAGAAAGCCAAGGGCAGGTACCCCAGTGACTTTGCAAGGTGCTGGTGGGTATAGCAGTAGGTCCTGGGTAGTGCAGGGAGATCCCAGAGACACTGTTGCATAGCTCATTAGCCAAGCTAACAGGATTTCTTCTTCTATTTGGTACAGGAGATAACCTTAATGGATACTGCAACTTCCTTATCTGCTGGAGGGAACACCCTGCTCCAGTGTGTCAAGATAGCTTTGGGCAATGCCAGGGTTTAAAAAGCAAGCAGTAGGAGTGGGATCCTCTTGCAATATGTGGCACAAGCAGTGCCCTGATGAAGTGGGATGATTTCCTTGGCTCCAGATCCTCCTCCATCTACTTTAGGCTCCTAAAAGACTGTTCCCTCACATTTCTAAAGCCTCCTACAAGGAGTCTTTTGAGGGCAAGACTCCAGTTTCCCATTTGTGATGTTTTTGACACACCAGGTGTCTACAGATGCATGTTTTTTATCTGAGAGCTGTGATGTCCAAGAGCTCCCAGGTGACAGTGGCTGCTGAGCCAGCTTAGCCTTGTCAGCAGCCTTGTGAGCACAGTCAGTGACTGCTCAGCATGGTCAGTGTGTTTTACATTCTTCTTCCTTAAGCATCTGACGACAAGATGGGGCTGCTGTTTTACTCACACTGCAAAAGTGGTGTCTGCAACCTCATGTCACTGCCACTGCCACAGCACAAGTGGTGAACGAGTGCTCCCCAGCTCTCCTGGCACAAACCAACCCATTTTTGATGCCCAGCTGTGTGGTTGTGCCATGCCCCGTGGTTCCCGGGTGTGCAGCCTTGCTGCGGGGGCTCGAGCTGCCATTCCACCTGGGACAGGCTGGCACAGGCAAATATTCATTGCCCTGCTGCCAGGCATCTGCAGGGAACCTCGTGCTGCAAATTTCCTCCCTTCTCTCTGCATCTGAGGGGAAGTCACTCATCTGGAAGCAGCCTCGGTGCTGACAAGTTTTCATCCCCTGTGGTTTATCTGGAGATTCTGCTGAGTGTTAATGTGACTGCAGGTTGGGTAGCATTTTGACTTGGTGCTGAAAATAAGTTTTGTTGTGGCTCTTTTTCCTGCTGGAGCAGCACAGCCAAGCACAGGGGCCCTTGTTAGATGCTAGTTTGATTGATCCTCACTCACTGCCTGCTCCTCTGTGTCTCCACCAAAGGGCAACTTTAGTGGTACCAAGAATTTGTGCAGCAATATAGCCGAGTTCACCACCCAAGAACTGTGAGGGCCTGTGCCAATTTTTAAATTGTATTTTTCTGGCAAATAGCCATAGCTTGGTCTTAAGAAATAGAAGTCAAGTATTTCTAGCTCTCAACTCTGTGTTAGTCTGTTGTGGAGCAAAGCTTTGTGGACCTTACTTTGCTTAACTGAAGTGGGGAAGAGAGTACCCAGGCTGCTGAGGTAGAGGGAGGAATGATGGAAGCCAACAAATCTGCCCTATTTTGCAGGAGTTTAAGAGACCCTGGGGGTGGAAGAGCTGCCTTAGACATTCATGTGTCTGAGTTGGGAGGATGGTCCTTTTGCATCCTGGAAGTGTTCAGGCAGAGTCCTGTTATTTTTGGCTTGTGCTGGACAACAGAGCCTCCTGTCAGACAAATCCATGGCTTTTTGACCCCTTACAAACAAGTCTGACTGAACAGCTGAGCATGAAGTGAGTTTCACTGCATTACCCTTCTGGGAGAAACAGAGGCCCTGAATTATGCTGGATAGTGCCAGAAACTGCAATAAACTGGCAAAACTCATTGCATGCCATAAGCATGATGAAGCCAGGATTACCAGCATGTGAATTCTCCCACATGCACAACATGTACCATCTTCTGGGTGATTTATGTGCTATTTTACAGGTCCATCGTAGATCCAGCCTCTAGTCTTGTCTCCACTTGAGGGAGGAGGGTTTATCTATGACCCTGAATTTCCTGCAGCATGTGGAGGCTGTTCAGGAGCCATCTGTCTTGGATGCTTGGCCCTAGGCAACTCCAGCACAAACATAAACCCTCCTATTAATTGCAAAAATGTGTTGCACCAACACAGTATTTCAGGCAGGTTGACTGGCTGGTTCAGTGACTCTTCACCAATAACAAGCACTTCTTTTCAGAATTTTATTCAGAAGCAACTTGGGACATGTACAAGCCAGTACCTTTCTTGACAAATGGCAATAGGCGATCGGTTGTCCCCCAGGATCATGTTTGTTCCTGCAGGAGAGCAGAGCTGGAGAGCCTTGCAGAGAGCCACATATTCTGGGCAATGAGAAACAAGGGCCATGGGCTTGCAGTGGCAGAAAACATGTCAATAAAGCCAAATAAATATTTATTGGCACACAACTGGGGGTGACAACTATTGTCACAGTAGGGCAGAACCAAGGCGGGATCCACAGTGCTGGATGCCAAAAGCCAGGAGGGTCAGCTCAGACACAAAATGGTACAAGGCTGATGGGAGGGCTAGGTGGAGGACAACAGCCCAGCTTTTTTTGGCCAGTGCACACAGCTGTGCTCAAGTGTTGTTCAGTGGAAGAGCTGGGGTGTTATTCTTACAGCACTTTTCCTGGAAAGCAGCACCTTGCAGCCCAGTGGGTGCAAACCATATCCCCACAGCAGGTTGGTACATAGCTGTTGTCTGTATACTCATTTTCATTGCAGGATGATTTAGGGGGCTTTGCAGAGAGAAGACCATTAGTTGATACTCCACATTGTTTCCTGGGACCAGTGCAAGGCTTAGGAACAGTGAACTCTGTCCAACTTTAGCATTTCAATTCAACAAGCTTCTGATATTCTTCTGTACCTCAGGAGGAAGATGTCTCCCTCCCTGTGGCATCTGGATTTGCTTTCCCACCTTGTGATATAGATACAGACAATTGGCTCCAAAATATTAAAGAAAATCGGAGCACTGTCTTATGAGAATAGCTGTTCCTCTGTGGATGGGCTTTATTCTGGAGTAGAGGAGCCAGGTGTAAATTCTTTGATTTGGTTATATGCCTGCAGCAGTCAGACCAGGCCATATACAGCAGTATTTCAAACTGGAGCAGAATGAGCACAGACAAAACAAGAAGGGATCCTGTAGACCTATCAACACCTAGGGAGGTGGATATCCAAGCCCCGAGCCTCCAGAGAGCTGCATGTGCCAGTACCATGTTCTGTTTGAAGATCACAGAATCGCAGAATGGTTGAGACTGGAAGGGATCTCTGGAGATTATCTGGCACAAACTCTTGCTGAGAGCCAAGACACAACTTCCTCCTAGTCTGCCCAAGTTTTGGAGGGTTTAATTGGATTTGGTTGGACACTGATAGTTTAATAAATATTAAAATTCTACTGTAATTCTACAAATACAGAGATAGTGACTTTACAGCAGTTTAAACTATTTTTTAAAGACTCTTAAGTAACTTAGTAGCAGTTGAGAAAAAGCCCTAAATTATGCTCAGTTTAGAAATTCAAATCTTGGAAATACTGCCTTGTTTTTCATTCAAGATATTTTCTGTACTGCATTTCACCAGAGAGTAAATTAGCAGTGGCAGGAGAAAAGATTTGGGTAGAAGAATGCAGTAGAATTTGTAACAAAATGGCAAAACTCAGCTTAAAGCCATGACAATCAAACACATTATCAAAAAGGATCTTGTCATCTCCGTCAAGTGCTTCCTTTTCCAGCCCCATGGTACAGCCCCAACTCACATTCTGAGGCACAGGGACAAAGGAGATGGGTGGTTTAATCCAATTTATCCACACAGACAAGAAATAATGTTCCCCTTCCCTGTGGTACAGCAAGTCCCATCATGGATTATATGCTTGGCTTTCCTCAAGCCACAGCTTCCAGTCATGTTGGTGCATGGTTTTCCAATACCAGTCTTGACTTGTCCTTCAGGTGGCGAATTGCCCCACCACCTCTTTCCAAGCCTTAGCCATGTGACCAAACAGAGGATAATCCCCAGCTTCACCCTCTGGTCGCCTCAGTTTTTCTTGGAGGACTTCTCCAAAGTATTTTCAGTGCCACTCATGGGGTCCTCATCTTGATCAGAGCCTTAAAAGGGCTCCAGTGAGCTGCAGCATTCAGTGATTGGCAAGGGCATAGTTGGAAATAACTCATCTGAAGTATACTTGGAGAACAAGTGTTTAGAAATAAAGTGTCAATGATGAGAAGCCTGTAGCCCTTCTAGAAGTATGAGATCATTCTTACATGAGAGTGCTGTAACTCTTGTGCATGAAAAATTCCTCAATTATTAGGACAGAAATAATACAAACCATTATTCTAAAATAAATCTGTCTGGGCTTGCAAAATTCACATTCAGATAGCGAGAAAATTGAATTCTGAGCATACCAAGCAAACGTAATCGTTCTGCACAAGTATGTAACTTAGCGTCAGTAAGGCAAGGTTCCTGGGGAAATGACAAATGTAATTAAAACCTGTCTCATCATGTGTTCACACAGGGGAGGGCAAGCTGTGATGGTAATTGTAACTGCTCCTAGCAGGTGTTTTTCTGTTAATATGAGGTATTAAATAAAACCTACCGTGTTTACTAGCCCAAATACTCTATGCTTCTATGCACTCTTTCCCCTACAATACTTGATGGTTCCCAGGCAACTCCAGTACTGAGGAGACTACATGGGTTTTTATGACTTTTATTTCAAGTTCATTTGCTATTTGCTGCCAGAATTTTCCTAGGGAATGCAGACAAGGAGTGGTAAATGGTGATTAATTTAGACAGCCCAAGTAGAGGACTCATGACGGCTTGCCATGTAATACAAGAAAGTTAACGGCTTGCTGATGTTCTTTTGTTAGGAAATTGTGTAGCCTGGTTGTTTAATGGAGTGTTTAAAAATTGTGTTGGCAATAGCCTATGAATAATGTATATTGAAATACCTTACTGCCAAGAAACTGCTGATATGCTGGGGAAATTTCCATCAGATGTGAGAAAAATTTTGAAGGCCCTGTCTACTTGGGATGCCCTTTATTTATAGCATCACTGCTTCAGAGATTGCATTCCCTTTATAGATACTGCATGTGAAGATGCCCTCCTCTACCTTCCAACCCCACCTGACTCCAGTTGCTTGTCCCCATAAAAGCTCTGGAATTTTTATGAAATTAGGCACTGTAAGCATGGAATATTTCCTAAGCAATCTTCACCTGTTCTAAGTATCTGCAGCAAGGCACCCTGCATCAAAGGAAGATGGACACTGGCTGTGAGAATGTCCCATCATGCAGGAAGCAGAAAAAGGGTCAAGTTATTTGGGAAAAAAAAAAAAAAAAAAGACAAGTTGGACTTCACAGTGTGAAATCAGTTTGGATGCCTCTAAATTTTCCCCCATGTCCTCCTCCAGTGCAGGAGGACTCTGTGCTTTGGCCATGAGTAGTGGGAAGTCATTGTGATATGTAGCAAATAAATCTGACTTGACCAAAGAAATGAGAAGACTGAGGGTGAACCCCTGCTTGCAGAGGAGCTCTGGGGGTTGCACTGCCTTAGGTGCAAGAGGAAACAGGCCTCCTGTAAGCTCTAGGACATACCTCAGGCAGGCATGGAAGCACTTACAGTCTTTTCCTTTGCTCCTTGTTTTGGCCCTCAGATCTTCTCCACCAGAAAATAAAATCGTAACTTTGTTTCTCACGTGGAGTTTTCTCCATTTTTGAAATGCAGAAATGTGCCAGGAGGGCAGGTGAACCCAATATATATCATTGTGCAGAGTGGTCTTAGCTGAGTGTTGTCAAGAGCAGACCCAGCTTGTGGAGCCTGTAGCTCTGTACCCTGCCCTTGCTTTTGTTAAGAGTAGCCAAGTGCTTGTGCTGCATTTTTGTGTCTGTATTTACACAGCAGAGCCCTGAGTCAAAACACTTCCTGTAATATAGGACTGTACTGTTAGTGTAATGCTAGAACAAAGCCACATGAGGTTGATGTTGCTGGTGATGCCAATAGCAAGCTCCAAGCATGAGGCTACAGGGCAGGGGAAAGAATGGATTAGGAGAGTGGTTATATCCTCAGGGTGATCTGCAACTGGTTAAGCAGGAGGATTTGTGAAAATGGGAGAGAAGATTGGTGCCTTTATTGGCTTGTTTACTGCTGGGATATATGCAGGCATGCAGTATTTTCACAGCTCCTGCAAAGGTGTTTAAAAGGTGTATAAGGGTTAGCCTAAACAAAACAGAGGTGACAAAGAACACCAGACGAGTTTGACTAATGGCCTAAATATTTTCAGTCGAACAAATGAAGAGAAAAGGTTCTAAAACTTCCTCCAAATCCACCACCCAAACGCCATCCTGCCAACTGAGAAGTGTTTTCAGCAGAGAGGGTCACAAAGGTCTAGGCAGAGGATCGTGTTCAAGTTCAACCAGCTTTTCTTGGGGTAGGAACACTGCCAGCTGACAGTATATGAAAGAGCAACTTTCAAAGGGAAGGGGCCAGTTCTGTTATGAAGTTTATTCCACTGATGCTTCTGACAATTCTATTAATTTCTCATTTTTTAATGTTTGTTTTCTTTAGGTGAAGAGTGAAGGCCCCAAACTGGTCCCCTTCTTTAAAGCCACTTGTGTCTATTTTGTCCTCTGGCTGCCAACTTCCAGCCCATCCTGGTTCAGTGCCCTCATTAAATGTCTGCCCATCTTTTGCCTATGGGTTTTCCTCCTGGCTCATGGGATTAACTTCTTAGTGTCACACCGGAGTGCCAGCCGCATCCTAGCGGGACTCATATTCTCGGCATTGGGAGACGCCTTTCTCATCTGGCAGGAGCAGGGCTACTTCATTCATGGTGAGTACAGTGTCAGTCCTAAAGGGATGTCACAGTGCCCAGCTGTTACCGTCTTTATTTAGTAATGAGTTGCTGGGCCACGAGTTTTGTTTATTCATGTACAGCTTAAGCCCCGAGCGCTGGGAAGCACTCAACCCTTGACTAAAATCCATCATGTTTTGAGGAATCTCATAATGGATGAGTCTTTCTCTTGAGCTTCTCTTGAGGTTAGAGAGGTAATTGGGTCAGGTTAGGTTTCCTGGGATGTGTCACAGCATCTGGGCTGGCTGGAGTTGAGAAGGTGGCATGTCAGAATCCCTGGGGAAGAGAAGGAAATGCTCATGGCACTCATCATTTCCCATGAAGCTACGGGAAGTATTTACCTCCTATCTCTCTGCAGGGAGGTCTGTCAGCCCTTTCCTGTGAGGATTGGGGGTGGAGCATACTGTGCAAAGGTCCTTGATGGAGAACAGGTGGAGAGGACATTGCATTTTGATAGACAAGCCCATAGCCTGGGGGAGGCGTTAAGTGGATGATAGAAACCAAAGCAGCAGCAATCTTGTCCTACTTGCAGGTTCATCAGTGTGAATCATGTAGCCTGTTGTACAAGACATGTCTGTTTTGCAAAACATTTAAATGATGGTCAATCAAGGACAAACCTTACTGCAGTGGTCTGTCTTCTCCACAGAAAGATCCACATCTCTCAGAGCAAAATGAGCTTGGTTTGTTTTGCTAGTTTGCAGACTGGAACATAATGATTCAGATTAGTCATTTAAAGCCACGTTGAACCTGCCTGCAGCAACTCTCTCCCTGGCCTTGGACTGTCACAAGAAATCAGCAGCAGTTGAGTCCTTTACTGAACTGACTGGTGGGATTTCTGAAGTTAATTTAACCAGCACAGGGATCACATATAACACCCACCATTTACTAGCTGCTGTGAGTGTCCCACTGGAAAATGTGATGAGATGAGGGAACTTTCCTGGCTTGTGCTGTTGTCAGCTCTGAAAGTCAAAGGCTTATTTTTTCCCCCTCTCTCATGAGGTTAGTATTTAGTTTTATTCTGGTATTCCCACAAGCTCTTTCTTTATGAGAAGGAAGTGTGTGCAGTGCCAGATATGAAAGGCCAAATGCTCTGAATCTGGTTTTAATACTGCTTCCCAAGGGCATATCCCCATCCCATTAAAGGTTCATGTAAAAATGTTTACTGATTTTGGTGGGGTTTGGATTAGGCCCTGAGGATTCAGCCCTGTCTGGCTGAACCTTGGGCACATTGTTGAGGAGCTCCTGCTTTCTTGAGGTGCCATCCCCTCTCTGTTGAGTGCTGAAATTCCCACCCATGGGCCTCCTCCCAACAGGAGTACCTGGCTCAGTCACCTGCTATTGCCTCCTGGAGTTGCTCCTTGAGCTGTGGCTTGGGAAACATTCAAGGCCCAATTCTCCCCATGATAATTTTTGTGTATGGACTGTTCTGTGCTTGTCCGTTCCCATGTAACTGGTATATCTCTGGGTTTCCTCTCCCAGTTAGTGCTAGAGGAAGGGTAACCAGTCACAGCAATTCACCATCTGGTTGATATGCTTTAATCTTCAAATGAGTCAAGTTTTCAACCCTAGCCTCACAACTGAGAAGTTCTGCTTTGTAGGTTTAGGCACAGTTTTTCTTCTTAAGGAGAAGAAAAGCTCTGTTGGAGCATTTTGAAAATCTCAGCCCACTGAGCTGAGTTGAATGAGTAAACCTGGAAGCTGACTCCCTTGTTTGTGACCAGCCTCACCACATATCACAGAACTACGTACTGTAGGGAAGTGTTAATACTTGCATTTCAGAGATAAGCAGATAAAGTGCACTGCTCCACTTCATCCTTCACTTTGCCTGAAAAATGTATTTTTTCCTGTTTAAAACTCATCAGGTTGCTGTTGCTGACAACGAATAATATTTTTGATGTCATCAGTTGTGGGAATTTGAAGTTTCAGGATAGAAGAGGAAATACTGGATAAAAATCTGCATTCTGTTCAATATCTGCAGTTTTTGGACTAAAAAGGGTTGGAAACTGGGCTCATTTGAAAAGCTTTTGAGACAATGAGTTTATAAAAGGACATTTGTTCATTACTTTATAGGGAAGTGAGAGCCTGGGAACTTACTCCTGGCACGCTTGACTTTTTTCATTTTGGCTGTTTTAGTCCACTAATAACACATTATTTTCTGACTACTGTCTTACTGCATGTAGAAGATACTTTACAGTGTTAATATCTACCTCCTTTGATAGCAGGCACTTCAAAACAATTTATGCATTTGGTGAAGAAGATAGGGACTAGCAAAAAGGCCTTATTACCAGCCTGAGGAAATCCAGAGGAAGAAAGTTGGAGAAAAGGGCTGATCTCGCTGATGTGGTTGAGAAGACCAAGCTAAAGGCTGAGAAATGCAGGAGAAATGCACCCCCTTCCCTGTGCAGCCATCACAGTTTTCCCCAGTTCCTGGCTTTGTGGGTGATTTGTGGGTGTTGCATGAGTAAACCTGGGAGCTGACTCCCTTGTTTGTGACCAGTGCCACCACATACCATGAAACTCCTCCTGCCTTTCCAGGCTCTTTGCCTGCCTCATCCTGTCCTCTCCTCCTCCTCCTCCTGCTCACTGCCAGATGCCTGCATGAAGGACAACACATTCTTCAGTCCCCTGTTGCAGAATGCTCCATATAATGCCACTGAAGGAAAAAAACCCATTCCTCACTGCTGGAGTGACATATCCTTCTTCTCCTTACAACCTCCCTGGGCTCTAACCTTTCCTGCACTATAATCCTATAAAAAGCTCTTGTCCTAAATCCCTTCTCAATTTCTTCAGTGTTCTGTCCATGAGGTGCAATGGCTTTGCGAAACATCAGCTTCTCGTTGTCTTTTTTTGTGCTTCTCTTCTTTCCCCTTCACACTGTCCATTTTCTCTAGCGTCACCCTGCAAAACAGATCCCACTAACCCCCTCCCTCCTGTGGATTTCTTTCTCATCCCAGCATGGCTGAGCTCTCAGTGGGTGTCTGATCTGGTCCTCCCCAAAGGCAAGGAGACACTTAAGACTTCCTTGAGCTGCCTCAACATAAGAGTAGTAGGATAAAGCAACATCTGCCAGCTGCAGGTTTTTGTGACTGCCTTTTACACCAGTGCATCATATGTTAAATGTTAACAGGTGTCCTGCTAGAGGCTTCCCAGATCCTTTTTTCCATTTCATGCTGTAGAGTTGAATGAAAACTTCTAGCTTCTCTAAGAACCCTGACAGGATAAAGCTGGAGAGGCTGCAGCTGCACTATGTGTGTGTCTGGGAACCAGACAACCCAAGGAGCTGGACTGTTTGTGGCCCATTATCTACAATTGTCATGACAGCTTGGAGGCAGCAGCTGTAGCAACACATCGGGACATATTTTTGTCAAATGGATTAGTGGCAAGTGAATAACATATGGGCAACACCTTCCAACACCCACATCTGGCATTTCTCAGAGGTGTTGCACTTCAAAGGGAAGCTGGCATTTTATTTTCCCTGACTGATTCCTGGTAAGGTTCATCTTAATCTTGAAAATAGCCATAAAATTGTTGGCAGATCACATTGGTGCAGTCCCATATGAAATATGCCAGCTGCTTCTTTCCAGCTTAGGTTTCTCCCAGCTATGGGCAGAGATGGAGAAGCAGCCAGATTTAGTCCTCAAGTGCCTTTGGGTTTGTGGCTAAATATGGGCAGGCTTTGTGTCAGGGTTCAGAGGGATTAGTGTCTTTTGTCACGTTTTGTTCCTACTGCTGTGGTTCCAGTCTTCCTGTTCCACATGTGACCTATGAGCAAAACACTATGGATAGTTAGAGGGGTGATCTTTGGTCTGCCTTCCTCCCAACCTTCCATCCAAAGCAGGGGAAGAGGAACTACCTGAAAAACAAGATCAATTCCTTCTAGATCATCATCGATCCGTTCCACCTGGCTTATCAGCAGGAAGGCTTTTGTCAAAACAGAGCTGTACTTGGCTGCAGCCAAGTACAATTGTGATGGGGCTTTTTTTTATTTTGAGGAGTTGCTACTATCTGCCATGTACAGATTTTTGTAATAAAATGGTCCCAAATGGTCAGTATGATTATCACTGGTAGTGTAACTGGTAGGTAACGCCGTGAAGAGTGTTTTCTTCTGCTACTGACTGCCAGTCACTGAAAGGTCACACTTTCTGTGTCAATGCCTCTCTCCAGGTCTGCTGATGTTCGCCATCACACACATCCTGTACTCTTCAGCCTTTGGCATGAAGCCTTTGGACCTCAAAGCTGGCTTGCTGATGGGTGTTGTTTCCAGCTCCTGCTATGCCTTCCTGTACTCCTACCTCTCGGGTCCCTTCACCTACCTGGTGGCCGTCTACATCGCCCTGATCGGCTTCATGGGCTGGCGGGCGGTGGCGGGTGTGCAGCTGTGCAATGACCTGTGGACATGGACCAAGCTGTCGGCCTGCGTGGGCGCCATGCTCTTCATGGTGTCGGACCTCACCATTGCGCTCAACAAGTTCTGCTTCCCCGTGCCCTACTCGCGCTTCATCATCATGGCCACCTACTACGCTGCCCAAATGCTGATTGCGCTGTCAGCTGTGGAGACCAGAGATGAAGAGGACTTCAGGAAGAGGAGCTAGGTGAAGTGCCAATTGTCTGTGAACACATGGGTTATATCTCAGGTGCTGTAGCTGCATTCACCCCTGAGAGAGATCTCCATTTCTCTAGGCACACTGGTGATGTTGATTTTGCTTCTTTGAAGCATTACCTTTGGGAATTACTTTTCTTTTCATTGGCTTTCTCTGAATACAGCTTACTTCAGTATGGAGTCCACATCAGAAAGCTTAGACTGTCCCTGCAGTAGTTACTCATTCAACTTTTTCTCCTTGGAAGTGCTGTACTACTGCATTTTACTTGTTTAGTCTTGAAATGAATGCTGAATGTCTGGGAAGAGGAGGGCTGGTGGAAAGGAGGTTTGGCCATGCACTGTGCTAAAAGGCTTCCTCTTGACTGTAGGCAGACAGGCATTGATCTCTGCTAAAGTTATAGGTAAAAGTTAATTTAACTGATGTTTTTCTCTTTTTGTGCATTACAAACTCAGTATGCAAACTGGAGCTATTCCTCTGCTGAAAAGAAGCTTGGAGGGAGGGTAAAAACATATCCAGCTGGGAGCTGAGCTCTGGAGTCAGTGGCAGCATGTGGGGTAGTACCCTGCAGAACCAGCATGAAGGCGGAACCCCAAGCTGAGGGCACAGAACAAAAGGTGTTCTGGCAATGCTGTGTGCTTTGATTGCAGTGGTCACTGCTCCAGGGCAGGTCTCTAGGTGCAAGTCAGCATTACTGCCTGTGGCAGAACTGTAGAGAGCAGGAGTTTGGTGGGATTTCAAGGACATCTCAGTAGCCAGGCCAGCATGTTCTCCCTCGCCATGTGCACAGTTGCACGGTGCCTGCAGCCACCAGTGAGATGTAATGGGCACATGAGGAACTTTGATTTTTAAAGCATAATTTACTCATTCTCTTACGTAGTGTATGCCCTAATTATCCTTAGTATGGCAGACAGGCATCTAATCTTTATGGCTTTTTTCTCCAGCGTCCCCACAAGTAATATTCCATGTACCCATTAAGTTTTAGTAGCACTTTCAGTACTACTTTTAGTACTGCTGCCTGCAGTATCTTAAATCTTTGTGTGAGCATTTCCTGTGATCAAGGCCCTCATTTTAGATGTAGATTGTCATGTTTTGCCAGCTGGTGGAAAACGATCCTCTTTACACCACTTCTTTTTTTTTTTTGAGAAAGCCCCTTTTCAGCAGAGCTTCCTGAAAAGCGCTGTCCTTTGTGTTCAACACGCCTGCCACTTCCTTCTCAGACGCACATGGACCCACATGGAACCCTGCTGAGTGGGTCTCCCGCTCCTTTCCAGCCTCACCTGGTGTGCCTGGCAGGGAACAGACTTTGCCTCCCCATGACTTCTCCATCAGTGCAAATGCAGCCAGTGTAACAGAAATCTCGGTTAACCACCCTGACCCCATGGGGGCATCTGCTGCTTTTCTGACAGGGATCAGAAAGGTCAGCTGCATTATGGAGAGGGAAGGCACTGTAGGTAGCACAGCCCCATGTAATCCCTTCCCTTTAATGCTGTTACGTAATACTGTCAGTATTCATTCACTGGCACATCAGGGCCCGCCTGGAGCAAACAGCTAAGGGAATTTAGAGCTATAAACCACTCTCATTCATCAGCATTGCTTATCTCCTGGCCACACACTGAACCCTGCACTGTAGCTCTCTGCAGATGCCACCTGCTGTTACTCGGCTTGGCTGTTTGCAAATCTCCTCCTGCAACAGTGACCCAGCTAAGCATTTGAGGTGAGTCCCACCATCCTCCCAGCATGTGAGCAAACAGCACACTGCAGTCTTTGAGTCCCAGCTCCTTGGCATGGGTCAGTCCAGTACACTCAGTCCTTAGCTGGCAGTTGTTCAGAGGAGCTCCCCCACATCCTGAGCTTCCCTTTGCTTTGAGGGAAATGCTTGTGTGATAAAGTAAGCTTTATTTAAAAGTCTTGAGTTTTGATTCTGTTTTTTTCCTCTCTAGAAACGAATAGTCTTGCACTGCCTGAGAATAGCTGAGCTGCTTTTCTGTGTTCTTTTTCTTCTTGGCTCATTTTGCTGTCCTGCTCTACCATCAGCCACTGGATACTTGCAGAAAAGTCTTGATGTGTTATTAGGAGGCTCCTCCTCTCCACAGCCATCAGAGGTGCATTTTCTGGTGGCAGAGGTCTCTGGGTGGGACAGCAGAAACTTGTGCACCTTAAGTGGGCTGTTTTTCCCTTGCTGTCCTAGGACAGATCACCTGGAGTGACTTGGCTGGGACACATTGGCCAGTCACGCTGTCGCCATCCCAGTGCTGCAACAGCTTCAGCCTTCCTGGGAACACAAGGCAGAGCCCTCAGCATACAAAGGAGAGTCCTGGTTGGCGTGGAGGTCTGCTGGCAAAGGCTCTTAATATTCAAAATCTCTCTCTGGCTCTGCATTCCTCTTTCTAATCCATATTACTTGAATGAGACCATTTTCCTGGAGGCTCTTTCCTGCTGGGAAGAGATGAACGGCTGTGGACTGTGATCTAACACAATTTTAAGATGCCTAAATCCTGAGAAGCACTAAGCAGTTGCTGGCAAGCTGCTAAATAACTTTTCTTGGGATTAAAGCTGTTCCCTCAACCCCAGCAAGGGGAAGCTTCACTTTGAAATTGAGCAGAAAAAGGAGTGGTGTTCATATGTGACAAATGATGTTACTGTCCTGTTGCCTCTTTGCACTGTAAAACTGAGGTTTGATCCATTCTTCTCCATGTCAGGAGCACAGTCCTTGAGGAGCAGCCAGTCTTTGGCCCAGGAACATCACAGAGGGAATGAAACCCTCCTGATGTAGTGTTCCTGGCCCCAGCAGCAGCTCCTTTTGTTACTAAGCTCAGAGGCTTTCTTTTGACACTGCTGTATCCAAACATCCTTCTGCAATCCCCATGGTCACTTGAGCTTACACAATTAGTTTGGTTACTTTCTGTAGTTATCACTCTCTTGGAAGTCTTTTGGCTCTTTAATTGGACATTCATTTCAGCCTCTTTCTGTAGGCAGATCCTCCTTGCACAGAGCTCCCTGGGTCAGTCAAAGACGCAGTGCTAATTGCAACTTGTTTTTAAGTGCTGGTAATGCTTCTGGGCTGTGTCACAGGGTGATGCTCATGTACAAATGGCATGTCAAGAACAACAAAGAGGATTTTAAGCCTTTATTCTTACTCTGTGCTGAGTATCTGGCTTCTTTCTCCTCCATATTGAGGCATCTGTACGACCAATAGGTTTAAGAATTGCCCTAACATGACTTTTGAGTAGATTGCTGAAGGTTTCATGTTATCATCAGTGGAGGTAATTTATATATTTTTACACAAGCTTATAAAATTCCCAGGAAGAATTTGGCAGCTTTTAGTGGCTCTTCAAAGTTTTCCAGTCCTGTAGTTTGACACTAATACCTGCATTTTCACCTTGCTATCATGGTATTTTTGGGAGCTGTTCTGGAAGAAGCAGGTCAAACAGCTCAGTGGCAGGTGCCCCTTTCTCTTTGCTTGGTTTCTGAATAAAAACGGGGTCTTTTATGCAGATGCATCATTACCATGTTCTTGGAAGAGGATGGGAAGTTGCTGAGTTCTCATGACAGAAATCCTCCCAGGTGATTCTTCTGCCTTTTATCCATGCTTGCTCCTTTTATGGCTTTGGCTGAGTCACTTAATGTGCCCGGGTCCACATCTGGTGTATGAGAGCCAGTGCATTGCCAAATTATCCCAGCAGGGGACCAGACTCTCAGCCATTCTAAAATGGAGCTATTAGCTCTTACCTACCTCACAAGGATATCGTGAGGATTGATGCTCATACAGCACTTTGAAGATGTCAAGTGCTATGTAAGCCACAAGTGTTATCCAACTTTAATGTTAAAATTGCTTTTAGGGATCTGCAGGACTTTTCTTTAAGCATGGAATGTGTGACTGCCTTTTCAATTTGCATCAGGTAGGGAAAAAAAACCAAAATATTTATTCATGCTGGTTAACAGGATGGGCTCAGCTATGCTTAAACTCTGAGGGAGGTTTACCTTAAAAATCTGAACTCTCTAATCTCAGATTTGCAAATGGTTTTTAGTTCTTCTGAAAGCTTTGACCAAGTTCTTAGATGTGAACCTTGCATCCAACTTTTGCAATCTGGTCTTGCCCCTTATTGTTAGCTAGAGTAAGTATAATGCAGCCAAAACATAGTACCTCACAGTCTGCTGGGGCTTTTGAACAAGCTGGAACAGAAAATGAAGTAATTCTGTTCAACCTGCAGTCTGTGGAAGGCCAGCTGGGTTTCATGAGACAACTTTCAAAGGGATGTTTAATTTCTCTGACTGTAAGTTTTACTGGCTTTAAAATCAGCAGAGAGGAAAAAGCCTTGATGGAATCAGTGAGGTCAGCACATCCTTCTTGAATTCCTTTCAGTTCACCTGAATCAAGGAAGCAGTGGGTGTTGTAGCAGAGGAAGTGCTTGTACCACCAGTCCTATCGCCCAGAACAGAGGTTGATCTAGAAATAAGCTCTCAAACATCACCATGTTCTCGACTAAGATAAAAATGCCACTGTTCACTGATCTAAATCTGGACCACAGCTAGACACTACCTAGTCTTTGTAGCACTAGCTTCTGTACAAACACAAGTGAAGACAAGGAATTACACACCAAGGAATGTGAGCTGTGTACATGTGAAATGGACCATAATTTTGAAGCAGCTGCAGTAAAATCTTAATATGAACTCAGAAGCAAACACAATGCAAATTTTTATGGTTTCTTTCAAATATTTGATGGGTTTTCATTTTCTTAGTTTGGAGAAAATTTTCTTATCATTTTATTTTTGCTCTTACTGTAAAGAATAAAAATACACAACTCTAGACAGACTAAAAATGAAAAAAAGGTGGCCAGTTGGCAGGAATGCCAAAACTTCTGTGGCTTGTATTGTTTCTGTGGTGACATTATGCTGCTGTTGGGTAAGCTAGTGGAGTGGTGTGATGGCTCAAAAGTGAGGCTAAAGCACAGGATGCAGGGGTTGAGCCACCAAGACTTCAGTGGGGGCATGACTGGGCCAGTTTGGATCAGTCAAAAGACAGAGCATAAGGAAATAAAAGACACCTTTTCCTGACAGAAGAAAAGCAAGAAACCAAAACCAGCCCATTGGGAAATGGTGCTGAATCGCTACAAACATTTATCTAGACCCTGCTGGTGCAGGTTCCTGCTGGACCAAGCCTTGCTCCTAATTCAGCTGGGGAGGCTTGCTCCAAGCCTATGGTGCTGGCAGGGTCAGGCCAGCAGAACCTGAAGCTTTGTTAAATAAAACTCAAAAACCAGAAAGCAACAACAAAAACAAGAACAAAACCCCAAACTCACAAAAACACCAAAAAAAGCCTAAACAAAAAACAAAAGCAAGGAAGGAAAAAGCAAATGCCACTGGGCAAGTGGCAGTTCTGCCTGCCTGAGAATGCAGAGTGGCTGGTCTGTCCTGAACACTAATCTTTATCTTGGACCCATGTGAGTCTCTTGCTTCAGCCCCTCTCCCACACATTCCAGGCAGAGTGCACTGAAAGATGTGTCTGAAACAGCTGCTCTCCTCTGGGGAGTCAAGCACTTTGCCACATCTGAAAGCCTCTAGCACTTACTTTCTTTACTGTGATTGTAAACGTCACCACATACAGTACAGCCACTTGATCTGGGATCTTTCCTTAATACATTTTTATGCTGATTTTACTATTTTAATTCTTTGTTTGGAATGTAATTTTTTTTCCTCATTTCTTCTGTGTGTAACAGCAATTAAAAATATTAATTTACTTGGTATTTGTACTGTGCAGATACAACATCTCCTTGCTCATTTTCTGTTCCTGTCACTCTTTCAGCACAGAATATGAGGCCACTCTGTGGTGGGCATCTTTGTACCACTGTTACACCCTCCAGCATAATTTATGCTGGAGCTGCTCAGCACCCCACTAAAACTAACTGTCACAGTCAGCCACAGGATTCCTACCTGAGGAATCCTGAAAAACACCCACATGCAGCCTACAGAGCACATCCAACACAAACCAACCAGGCACCTGGCTGGTGTTACACCACATCCTGGGTATCCTGGGATGCCAGTCTCTGGAGCAAGCTTGCCCCTTGCTGCTCCAGCTTGTCCTACAGATGATGGCCATTTGTCCACACTTCCAGGGAGAAGGGAGCTTGCTGCACAGGACTGCTCCAGGAAGATTGCTCACTGTCAGGAATTCCCAGACTAATGGCCAAATCTCTCTCACCCCTCGCTTCAGGAAAAATCTCCAGGAGGAAAGGAGTAGAGTACTCTGCACTCTCAGTACTCTGGGCTTCTTCAGCTGTTTGATACAGTGGCACAGATATTTTGTTTCATTAATCCAGAACCAGGCCATCTGTCACTAGTGGAACAGGTTTCAAGGATTTATAGCACAGAAACACAGCGGGTGTAAGCACTCCCAGTCAATTAAACGGATCTGCTTGCAGGCTTAATGGAGACTCCTTCATATTCCCCTTCTGAAGTGGAATGGTTCCTGATGTGAGAATTAATCAGTACCAGGCAGAAATACAACTAAATTATTTTCAGGGCAGCCTAAAGGGGTTAGCAGGAGGCAAAACCGGGTGATTTTCTCCTCTCCCTTTTATATGGTCTTTCACAATTCCTTTTAAAAACTTAGAGGCCTGCTGGGAGGAGCATCCTGTTTCCTCATACCTCCTCCCTAGCTTCAGATGGAACAAAAGTAACACAATATACTCAGACTGTGTCTGAGATTCTCAGAACAGATTCTGACTCTGACTTCTGATTCTCTCACACAGATTCTCAGTGTGTCTGAGTGTTGGACACTGCTATATTTTTATTCCACAACTGGCTCCTGGAAGATTTCAGTCTACATTAAAAAAACCAGCATCAATGTATGTATATTTGCATTGATCTACCTACCAGCTTGTTCAGTGGTTCAGCTTTTCTGTAATCCCTTATCTAGGCAATGAAGTTCCTACACTTTCTGTGGCCAGCTCTTTGTAAAAGTGACTCCCACATTTGCAAAGCTCTATTTACTATCACGGTATTGCAAGGATTTAAGTATTTCAGATTGATGGCTTACTCTCTGTTTATATGCACTCTCACACAAAGAAGCCTAAAATACCATGGAGCTCCTGCTAGGCTATCTGGAGAAAAGGAGGCAGAATCCAAGTCTCTTCTTGAACCTTGAAGCAGGATTCTCTCCAATCTTTGGCTCCTTTTATTACCAATAAGATACATTAGCAGAGGGTATTAGAAATATCACCTTTAACATCTTACTGTACAAAATCACTTAGAGGGAAGGAAGATGGAAATTCTGGAAGTGCCCCTGCTGAGCAGAAGCCCCACTCTACCACCTGGTCTAACTGACCTCCACAGAAGCCAAGGGCAGCTGCATTTTGAGCCCCATGAAGACAAAGTACGCAGCCACAACAATGCTGTTTTGCATGCCAGACCAGGCTCAGCTAGTTCCACTAATTATATCTTGTGTTTCAACTTCTGCAAACTTCCTGTCCCTGTGTCCATCTCTTTTTAAGGGAAAGGACTAAGCCATAATTAGTGCAGTCAACTTTATGTTTTGAGTGCAAGTCTCACAAGGTTATGGATAAAAAACTTTATAACATTTTTTAAGGTTTTAAAGCTCTATAAGGCTTTCCACTGTATAAAGGGAAAAGTTGTCTGGTCACAGTTTTCATAGGAAATGACAGTTCAAATTTAGGGAGTTCTCATTTTCACTCCCATTTCCCTTTGTTCACTTCAGCACTGTTCTGAATAATTCACTTTGGGTCTAATAGTCTTTGTGTTCTTTGTAACCTTCCCCCTCCCAGCATAAGGAAAATTACATACACCCCTTCTGAGGTACAGCAGCAGCAAAGCTGTGTTTCACTGAGGTGGTGCAATGCCCTATTTGCTTTTGCAAATATTACGAAAAGGACTAAAACTCAAAAACATGGCTAAGCAGAAGAGTGCAATTAAAGAAGAGAAATAGAGGAGTACGTAAGTATTGGGTTTGTGGCAGGAGGTTTAGTGGCATGAGAGAACTGCAGGGGTGGCTTCTGTGGGAGGCTGCTGGAAGCTTCCCTTGTGCCCAGTAGAAGCAACAGGTCCAAGTGCCTTCATGACAACACTACTGAGAAGGGGAAAAAAACTGCAATAGCAAATGCTGCCAAAAAAGAGGAGTGAGAGAATATGTGAAAGCAGAGGAAAGAGGGGCAAAGACAAGGCATGAAGAACTGACCACAGCCCCCATTCCCCGTCCAGCTTCATCAGGATAAGGAGGTAAAGGAGGTAAAAATTCTGAAATGAAGTTAATCCCAAGAAGGGAGGAGTAGGGGAAAGATTTTTTTTTTTTTAATTTAGGGGCTTACTTCTCCTTATCCTGCTCTGATTTGATTGGTAATAAATTAATTTCCCCGAGTTGAATGTGTTTTGCCTATGATGGTAATTGGTGAGTGATCTCCCTATCCTTAGCTTGCTTCATAAGCCTTTTGTTAAATTGACTCTTTCCTATCCAGCTGTGGGATGGTAATAATAAAATGGCTCTGGTGTGTCCCAGGTGTCCAGCTGGAGTAAACCCACTGCAATATATTAAGAAGAATTGAGACAGAAGTTTATCCCTGTGGAATCAACACAGAAATCGGCTACTAATTCACAGTTATTCAAATTAGCAGATTTGCTCAGCCCTTAGGTCAGTACTTACTCTTTTCCCATAGGATACCCTGTCAGCAGGTAAAGAGCACTGAAGGTCTCTGAAAAATGTCCCTAAAGAAAATCTAGTAAGTCCTGGTCTGAAGGTCTTCGTGTCCTAAGGAAGAGTGCTTGTTCTCACATGAGGCATGGTGGCCTCCTGCCTACAGTGCCCAGCTCCAGGCAGTAACTACCCCTCCTCCAGAACTAAAATTATCAAGAATGTAATTCCTAAAATAATAAAAATAAATCTGCAGTTAAGCTCGAATTGATGTGAATGCCTTATCTGCTAAGTCAATCTCTTATCCTGATCTCTGATTTCCCACCTCACTCAGCTACAAATATCTGGCAGCAGAGAGACCCTCCCCAGAAACTGCCCAGGTCAAGACAAGGAAGAGTCCCAGGATCCCTCAGCCATAGGCTGCCATTGAGGAATCTGGGTATAAATCAGCACCTCACCCATATAGTGCTTTTGCAAGCCTCACTCCTCAGCCAAGTCGCTGTAAACAGTCTGCTTTGAATAATTTGAAGAGGTGTGCTCCTGTTGTAACAGTGCTCACCTAAACAATCTGAGTGTGGGAAGACAGAAGGTAAAAGCTACCCAGCAAGCAGATCTCAGAGGGGATAGCGAGCTGTTCTCATGCCCCTTAGGCCTGTCTGCCTTCCCTGAACTGGGTGAGAAGTACTATCAGAATTCCTTGCATCAGCCTGGCTGGCAACCAGAGAAGGCTCCCACTGATTTTAGGGACAAGGAAGCTGTGCTCCTACTGTGGCTTCAGGGAGGAATGTATCAGGGTGCATGCAAATGGGTAACAACAGAACTATTAGAAAAATGGTAAAGAATTGCTTTCAGTCTTTTGGGTAGGCATTTGCTGGCTTCAGTGAAGTGTTGCATGTATTGTACACACAGAGACAGGTCAGTTTGAAAATCAGAGCAGGAAACCCAGTGCGAGCATCCTTTCCCTGTGAGTTACTTCCACATTAGCAGAGAGAACCAAACCCTGGGTGGGGTGTGTTTGTGTGCTCAGCAGTTGTCAGCAGGCTGTCCAGAAGTAATGATCTCAGATAAAAATAACCCTGAAAGATCTTTCCAAATATAGTCCCTCATTATTGGTGCTGTATCAGTTTCATTTCAAGCTGTGCCTGGCAGCCTCTCTCTCTTGTCCCCTTTAAGAGGACACTGACAGGCCTGAGGCACCAGAGCTTGTCTCTAAAAGTGTTTGTAAAACCTCACCTTATGTACCTGGAAATGTCCATGCTCACACCACCAATTTGTGCCAGCTAGAACCAAGCTCTATTTTACGTCTGGATTTAAAGCTTCACTGGGTTCAACGAAAGATGGAAGGAAGGGAGAGAGGATGTGAAGTATCTGATTTTCTTCCTCTTTTTGTCTTGGAAACCTTACTAGCTGTCATATAATGTTGGCAAAGTCTTTCCATTTTACAAAGGAAGAGAACAGATGTACCAAATGCAAAAAAAGCACAAGGCTATTGTCAGAGTGCATCCATAGACTGCTTAGAAATGCTAATTATGCCATGGATGTGGAGCAAGCCTGGTTAGTGACTGAGAAATGGACATGTTTGCTTCTGAGCTGTTCAGGAAATTAATGAAGCCTGCTGGCCAAAATAAGCCATTTTAAGGGATACAAGACTGCTGTAAAACAACTGAAAACAAATCTCAGTGACTTTGAAAGAAGACAGAGTTAGGCTGGCTTTTTGGATATGAAGGTAAGTTCCCACAATGTAGCTCTTGCAGCTCCAGCACCCACAAACTGAGCAATCTCTTCCTCAGCAGACAGGGAGAGAGCCCAGAGGGGTGTGATCCCCACACAGTGCCAGTCCCAGCAAGTGCGCTTGTCCTGGAAAATAGCAGGGTGTCAACTACATTCAGACAAGAAATCTGTGGTTATTCAGCCTGGAGGGAATCACCCCCAACAAATCCCAGTGGCTGCACACCTGACCTACCAGAGACGATCAGCTTGTAGCTGCAAGTTTTAAGGGTCATAAATGGGCAGGTGCTCCTTGTTGAGGTGAGCCAAGCTTAGGCTTGGATGTGATGCTAACAGTGTCCCTGCACTGGGTCACTGGTGGTAGGGACTGCTGATGAAAGGCCAGTTCAGGGCACAGCTGTTGCTGTCACATGCTGTGGCTCCTCAGTGGGGCCATGAAGCAAGAAGCACTGTGCTTCCCAGGGTACTCCATCTTGAAGTCAAAGTGCTGCTGAGGACAGTCACTGCAGGCTGCTTCCCACTGCACACACAAACAAGCAAACAGAGCCAGCACCATCAACACATAGAGCCTTCTTGTGCATGAGTACAAATCTTAAAGAGCTTGGGTATGACATTTCATGGCTTGGACCTTACTTCCCATCAGGGAAAACCCAGAGAGTAGGAAAAATGAACAATACATCCCATTACTCTTGGCATCTGACCAGCATACCTGACTAAACATGCAAACAAACTGAAAAGCAAGAGGAGAAGGAGTTGGAAATCTCATTCTTCCATTAATCTGCTATGCAACTGTAAGCAAGCAATTAAATTCTTTGTTTCTTCAGCTGTAACTAAGGTGTCAGACTTTTACTCCACAGGGATATATCAATGCCTTCTCTCACTAATGCCATTAAATTGTAGAGTGCTTTCAGATATTTGGCTCCCAAAGCACTTTAGAAACGCATGATTAAATTACACCCAATTATAAACCAAAGCAGGTGATCTTGTGGAGGAATGGGTTATTGCTCTGCTGGTGTTTTTCTGAAGCATTAATACTATACAGAATGCTCGGGGGAAATCAAGGGGAACTGTGTGTACAATTTAATTTCCAGTGTCTACTACAAATCTTCTATTTTCAGCCTGTATTTAAACACATTTCTTGAAGTACTTAGTACTGCTTTCTGCATTGACATGGCATCTCATAATTTAAATCCCTGGATTGCAAATGCAGCACTGTATGGCAAAATTCTTTCATGAGACCTCATTCTCAGAAAAGAGCTTATCTCCTCATTCTCCTTCAGTTTTTCTACCATCTCTCAGGTTTATGCAAATAAACTTTGTGACTTGCCATTTATAATGAAGAATAGAAAATCAGTTCACGTCTGTGTTCTGCTGGTCCTGCCTGAAGACAGATAGGCTGTTATCAAAGGAATGTAGTGCAAGGCATCCCCAACCTAACTTCCCTCCATTTACAACCAAACTTCCCTCCATTTACAATTCTCCTACACTTGCCTACATGGACAGAAGTTACTGAAGTAATTTCAGACTCTGTAGAACCCAGGTCAAGAGCACTTCCACACAAGAACACAATTACAGCCATGTAAATGGAAGTGCTCTTTCTCAGCTTCACACATAGCCAAAGTACAGTAGTTTCACGAATATAAGCCGCACCTTTTTTACTGAAGATTGGAGCCCACGCCAGGGGTGCGGCTAATAATCGGGTGCGGTTTATCTGTGGACAATTTCAGGAGAATAGCGAACCCGGAAGTTACCTGACACTCAGCCGCATGTGTTGCAGTCGCTT
>VRYO01001269.1:33573614-33606141 GCA_009812075.1 Sialia sialis | reverse complement strand
TGAGGTGCAAAGCATGTTAGTGACATACCCAAGGCCACACAGGGAGCCTGAGCTCAAGCCCTAGTCTTACCTCTGTGTTTGGAGACATTCCATTGCACCTGTGAATCCAGAGGGTCAGTGTTCCCACTGTCATTGCAGACAATGACTCAGAAGAAGTATTTCCTCCCTGGGAGCAGGCCTGTGACAGAGTATGCACTTATTGCTGTAGACCTTCTCTGTGCCTGTGACCACACGTCAGTACTGACATCACATTGCAGGACACCATAATACATCTAGTTGTCTTCTGCATCTGAGCTGTGGTTTAGGGTCATGGTGTCTGGGACTCCTTCAGCCAGCTGCAAATTACTGGGTGGTCAGGTAAAGCTAAGAATTAATGAACCATTTAAGCACTAGTTTATTCTGTTTGGCTACCCTCCCTTTGTCCTTCTCTGGGGCAAAAATATTCACTTCCAAAGTCACTGTTTATCTAGGAAAGTATTTCCTTCCTTGACTTTTTCTAACCTGAGCAACCTTGAGAGCAAATTTGTACTGTGTAGTTACCTTCTGTAATAAGGCTGTTGGTTTTGAAAAGCATTCTCTGAAAAGATGAAAAGTACATAGGTCTGTAACCCCAGCCAATCATTGCAGTAATAGGAGTCTCTAAGGACCCAAGGCAGCCTACCTCAGACCTACTGGCAGTGGAAGTGATGTCACCAGATTGCTGAGAGGACAGACACTGTTGTGTCAGTGCTGTTACAGAGATTTGCCTGTTCAAATAATGACGTGAAAAACAAGATAGCACTGGGAGTGTCTGGAGCAACCACTGCTTCACCCTTTTCCTCCACATTGAACAGAGTAAATAAAGCCCCAGCAGTACCATCCTAATTCCTTGGCTTTGAGCCATGCTGCTTCCAGGCTTGGCTCAGCTAACATGAAGGAGGGAGTTGGGAAACACAATGAAGAAGTAGGAAAGTCTTTTCTGACTAGGGAGTCTTTCTCCCCTTGAGTGGAAACATTTTGGATTGCTCCCATGGCCTTTTTTGGATAAAGGGTTGTGTCATTGGAAGCATCTGGATTCTTATTTTAAAGAACAAACCCCAACCTTCCTAAACCTAGTACTGATGCAGAAATTGTGTGTAATTTCCATCAGCAGAAGAGTACCTACCTCCTGTCAGTACCCCAAGGTGATGGAGTTCTCTATACTGTACCTGCAGCTTGCATGTTAATGTTGTAAAGGACATATCTGCAACCCTTCTTGAGGATAATAAAGACCAGGTCAGAAACAAATCACTTGGTGCTGTGGATGAGGACTGAGAATGGTTCTTCTCCTTCCTCTTTTTGCCACACCACTGGGGGTGGTGGTGGGTAGCACTGGCCAAGACAAGTGCAACTATAAAGTCTGCTTCCTGGCTTGGGCAGCAATGAAACAAACCTGATCTTTGAACACAACAGGGATATCTATGGCTACAGGAGCTGCTTTTACAGAATCAGCCTGATAGAAAAATATTTAAAAGACACCAGTGCTGGATATTTCTTCAGTCTACAAAGGCAACGCCAGCAAAGTGCACACAGATGGCATGGCCTGGGAGATTCCACATAAACTCATGCTACAGCTCATTAGTTTGATTGTCTTGAAAGCTGAGGGAAAACAGCTCCTGTGATACAGATAACTTGTACAATTTAAACTGAGAGGTACCTTCTTACAGTGGGGCTCATTCTGCAAGGTCCTGTGGAGCCTGAGTTCACGTAGATCTAAAATTAAAAAAATAAAATAAAATAAAATCATATAAATTGCTGTTAACATTTTTAGAAATGAGCTCAACATCCATGTCAATATAAATTGCACCCCAGATAGGGCAACGTTGGGACTTCAAGCATTTTCTTTATAACTCTCGTCCACTCAAGGTTTAATCGAGAATGATTTCTCTTCACCTAACATGAACTGCAGTTGCATGCTTGAAAAATTCTGCTTCTCATGGTGAATCACAGAGCCTCCCCAATGTTTTATGGTTTGTTGAGCACTGATACTCCCCCTGTGAAGGACTGGGTTGTGCAGCTGGCAAACCTGTGTGCGCAGAAGTCCCTCTATCACCACTGAGGGGCCTATAAAAAGGCTTGCCATAAAAACAGCGAGCAGTTATGCAGGGCTTTGTGAACCTGAAGCTCTGCATGAGTTTTCTCCAAGAGGCAACTTTTAAACTGAAGTGATAGCTTGTGATAAAGGTGATAAAAGCCAAATGGCGACTCCAGCCTACAAAACCCTGAAGCTGTATTTCATCAGATGCCCAACAAAACACTATTGCAGGATTTCTGCTCTGACAGCACACAACACAGAAGCTCACAGAAAATGTGTGAAGGCATGGTGCCATCCCAGCACAAACCACCATGTGGCTCTTTAGCCTCACAGTCAGATCAAACCTGGGTGGGTGGGAATAAAAGAAAACAGACAGAAAAATTTAAGGAATAAGATAATGAGAGATTGCATAAAAAGATACAGCCATTCTTCAGTCTGTTGAGTCACATGAGAAATGTAAGAAGAACCATTCAGACTATTTCAGCAGGAGGCACTACATGTAAGGGTTAAGATGTTGTTAGCCCTTCTCTCAACAGCTGTGCAACTACAAGGAAAACATCAATGCAATCAACTGCCTTCTGATGAGCACCTACTCAGGACAATTTCAGGTGAGGTGGGTGGAACAGGAATATTCAAAAGTAATGTAAAAATTGTGCCCTAAAAAAGAGTAGTTTACATGTAACACATGAATGAGAACAAAAGAAAGGAAAAGGCAGCTTAAATGCTTCATTTGATGATTTTGCTGTCTAAATTCTGCCACAAGCAGTTTTGTATAATGTCTGTTTCTTACCGGACTTCTCATACTCTTCAGCACAGTACTTTATGGTGCTATGCCACACCAGAGAAGTTTGTCTGAAGCCTACAGTCTCTCTGGGATTTTTGGTGTTTATTTGATGATACAGTAACAAAGCCATGCCCCATGGGTGGGTTGTGTAGTTCCAAAGTGGAGACTGAGAAGAGAAATTACCATTTTTCATATCTAAAACAAAAAGCCTGAATTCTCTGATTAATAATTAAGCAAACAAGTTCTAAACAATAAAGATTTAGATGCTTTTCTACCTCAATTAGTAAGGTAGCTAGGGATTTCATGGCAGGTCATTCTCATTCATGTCTTCATTCTCAAGACATAATTTAGTGTACTTGAAGCATGACCTCTGTTAATATTACTTCAGCTTTTGGTGCCAGAATGCTGAGTGCTCACTGAGGCCCTGAAAGGATTATAATCCTGTCTCAGTAACACCACATATGTACAGAAATGGCTGTTTCAAACAAGATGATTTGTTTACTGTAGTATCAACTGTCCTAACCTATCTTAGACTACTGAGTCCATGGCAGAAATCAGAGCCTCTTCCAACAGTGACCTCTGTAATCACATGTGAGGTGCGATGTGAGAAGTCATGTGGTGGAGAAAAACAAGTATTGCACCTTTAAACCTGACACACTCATTCAGGGACACATTGCCAAGGATAGCAGAATGATTTAAATTTGGCTCAAGGATTGCACAACTGTGTGCTGCTCTCCATCTCCTCCCAGAACCCCTGAAAACTGAAGAAAGCACAGTTGAGCAGTGATAATTAATGCTTTTTTTGGTGCAAGATGAATCTGATAAAAGTTTACAAAATGTGGCATTTGTTAAAATAAAGTAACAGCTGACAGGAGTTCCAGCCAGGTGGATACTGCAGGTCTTACCTGAAGGTGACTTTGCTAGAATTCCTTCCTCTAATAACTCTGCTTCTCCCATACCAGCTTCACTCATGTTTAGGTTCTGAAGTAGTATTTGTCTGTAAGTGGTACTAGAGATAGGTATCTTGGTGCATTTTGTCTACTTTTTGGTGTCCTCAACGCATGTCTCTAATGTATATCCTTACAGAACATCTCCACGGTCTGGTTCCCTTCCAGGCTAAGCCAGGGCTGGAGTTGAAAAATCTACCACCTTGTCTTGGGTTCCAATACAGGATGTGATTAAAGGTATCTATTCTATCACCATCTGTTGAGGGTGGGGGCAGTGATCCTTATCTCCGTGGGAGATATTCTGCTAATGGGCCATCCATTGAAACCAGGTGGGGCACTGTTCTTTATCATTTCACAACCCATCCTTCCTCCACGGAGTTATCTTCTGCTGATGGACCACTGAGTCCCACTGTGGGACTGATAAAATTACTTCATCCCATTGGAAGTTGCTCCAGCCAGAGGGAAGAGCTGAAGATTTCTTACCAAAATAAAAAAAGAGGTTTGGGACACTAAGTTAGCCCTTTCTCCACTGAACTCCAGAGGGAAACCGGATTTCTCCACATCACCACTGGATCTCTGGAGGGAAACTGCACCCTTCTACAGGACCACTGCTTCAACTGAACCACATTTATTACTGCAGGAGGACTACAGCCACTATTTAATTAGACTAATACCAACACCCTGACTGATGGGGTGTCAGGTTGTATTCTGACTTTGTCAGTGTTTGGGGTTTGTTTCTTTGCAGTACTGTATTTCTATTTTAATTTTCCTAGTAAAGAACTGTTATTCTTGACTCCCATATCTTTGCCTGAGAGCCCCTTGATTTCAAAATTATAATGATTTGGAGAGAGGGGGTTTACATTCTCCATTTCAAAGAGAGGCTGCCTTTCTTAGCAGACACCTGTCCTCCAAACTAGGACACCTTCAGCAGTTCTGAAGGCTCTGTGACAGAAGGAGAGTCCACAGTGTGCAGATATGAATACAGGGCTGGTCCCATTTCAAGATGCCAATCTTGCAGGGTTTTGGGGTATAAAAAGAGCCTTAATAAACACAGAGCAAATTCTGTCTAGCAAAGCAATGTGGTTCCTAACATGGCACATAATGGAGACACTGTTTCAAGGTTGGCCATTTAAGAAAAATCTCAAATACTCTTGCACAGAATAATCTGGGAGTCTGCTATGAGCACTGCCCACTACTTATTTTCCACATGTATTTAGCATTAAAGGTTTACTTCTGTCTTTTCTTAACTGGTGAACTCTGCAGTACATTTCCTACAACCTGTTTTTTATGACTTTGAGTCCCTTGTGTCTCTTCTTGTTTAATAAATCCCTCCTACAGTCCTGTGGGAAGTAATCAGGTGCTATGTGGACTGGGATTAGGGAATGTTCTTACTAACTTGCAAGATCCTATTAATGTTCTTCAAGTTTATTTGCCAAAGATTACAGTACCCCTAATTAATAGTAATTTTAAAAAGTACAGATCTTGCTTTTTGCTCTTTAATCCGCTTTGCAGCAGCCTCCATAATATAGGAGAAGAACAAAAGATGGGCTGTTAAAAAAGCTGTATGTTTTCAATCAAAATAATGGAGAGTTTTGTATCCAAATACAAATCTTGCTCTGAAATTCTCAGCTAGAATGCAACAACCTTCCCCCTGGCACCAAAAAAATCATCCAGTGCAGCATGCACAACAAACTTGATGCTAATGACTTTTATACAAAGCTCTCATTTGAGCAGGGGGGTCATAAGGAATACAGTGCATATGGGCAGAGGGATTCTCCTCTCCTAAGCCTAATGTGAGATAATGCAAGTCTTCAGATAGGAGAAGAATCATAGCTTTTTTTGTGATCTTCTGATGTAAAGGAGCCCAAATGCTTTCCCATCTGAGAAACTAACCTCAAGGCTTTAATCCACTACATAGAATTCTCTGTTTTTTTATCTATCCTGGCTTCCACACTTGGCCATTTTTTTCTGAATTATGTGCAACTTCTAAGGTCCACTTCAGTATCTATTACAGGATTCCATCAATAGTTTAAGGTATTTATTGCTGGCATTGGCAGTCTTTTGTCTGTAAAATGTTTTAGTCATATAGAGAAAGAAGGAGGTGTAACCGGCACGAAATAAAATCTGCCCATTTCAGCATTTCTGAGGCTACTGTAATCCTTTGGTGTTGATCAGTGGTATTGATCAGTTCAGAACTAGGCACAGATTCTTTACTACTAAAAATCCAGTATTAAAACAAAAGAATGTAAGCAACTTTCATTAATCTCATGGGAATCTTCTCTTTTTTTAAAAAGGCTGATGAGCATAGTAACATGTATAACAAATTATATTCTTTGGCATACATTAGGGTCTTTGGCAACCTCTATGTGAACCTTAAGTACTAAAGCTACCTACACCTCAGAACACCTTCATCACATTGATCTCTGCTGTTTGTAGCTACTTGATTCTCCCTAGCTGGGAATCCCTATGTCCTTGTTTTAATAGTTACATAGGGATCACTAATTGGATTTTTTTGTTGCTTTTGGACTGAGATAAACCAAGAAGATGAAAAGGTGGGGGGGAGGGGAGCGATGCAGAAATAAAACCCAGAAGATGACTACAGTTGCTTATTCCCTCTGAATGAGGCCCAGCCTGTCCCTGAGCAGTGACTGGCAGCCCCCAGCCATTTCTCCCCAGTTTATAAACTAAGCATGATAGTCTATGGTATAAGAATATCCCTCTGGCCAGGTTGGGCCAGCTGTCCTGGCCATGCTCCCTCCCAGCTTTCTTATGCATCTGCTCACTGGCAGAGCATGGGAAACTGAATAGTCCTTTAATAAGAGAAAACACTACTTAGCTACAAAATTCAAAGCAGCATTGTCTAGCTAACAAGAACAAAATTAACTTTATCCCACCTGAAACCAGGACAATACTGTGACTGATTGCAGTTTAATTAATATGAAATCCCAACATTTTGAATGAGACAGAGGAAAGAATCCAAGAAAGAACCAAAATATTAACAGAAAAAGAAGAGCAACAGTCTTGTTAGTCAGATGCTGCTGCTGATAGGCACACTCCCATGTGTTGCACAAGCTGTGTTACGGATCATACGGCTGCTATCTGATGGATACAACAAAATCAGTCACTTGTTCAAGTTAGTTCTGGTGTAATTCAGGAAAAAGCAGCCAAATTAGCCAAATCCATAGGTGTGACTTCCATTGTGCTGAATGTTCTGGCCTGTCATTGTTGCTTGTGGTTAACAAGTCATTCAAGCAACTTTTGTGAGACACCTCTCTCAGAGGCTCTACACAGAGAAAAATCAAATTAGCACAGAACAATCACAATTCATTGACTCCAAATTGTGTGCATGTGTTATATTTATTTTGTAAAGAAATACATGCATGTATAGCAGGAATTCAAGGAGAGAACTTATGTTTAGATTTATTCATGGTCACTATGCTTTTCTAAGGACTATTTCTTTGCCACCTACTTCCCTTGGTCATTTCAAATGTTTAAACATTTCAGTTATTGCACTTACTCTGAAAATGAGCAACTCAGAAATGTCTTCCCTAACCCATAGGAAGTTTGGACAAAAACGTGAAGCTTTAGGTGAAAAATTATATGTATTACTTTAAGCTGTTGATTTTCTTTCTTAAATGTTTCAATAGACCAGACTTGCTGTTTGCCTTGTATATCCTGTGATGCACTCTGGTCTTGGGAATGGGGACTCTAAAATTGCTTTCAATGGAAATCTAATATAGGAACAAGAGATCTCACTGAATAGTTTGAGTTGGGACTTCTAACGCTTATCTAGTCCAGTCACCCTGCAATAAGCAGGGACAGCTTGAACTAGATCAGGTACCTGAACTGTAACTCCCACAAGATAGTTCAGCAGTGTTTCCTAACTAAATTAGTTTTTCATAGAATGGTTTTGGTTGAAAGGAACCTTAAAGATCATCTCCTTCCGATCCTCTGCAATGATTAGGGACACCTCCTTCTAGACCAGGTTGCTCAGAGCCCTATCCAGCCTGGTCTGGAACACTTCCAGGGATTGGGCCTGCACAGCTTCTCTGGGCACCCTGTTCCAGTGTCTCATCACTCCCACAGTATGGAATTTCTTCCTGATGTTAATCTAAACATAGCCTTGAAGCCACTGCCCCTTTTCCTATCACTACATTCCTCTCCAGACACAGTGATTTTTCAGATTCAGCACAATGGCTCCACTGTCTTTTCTCACCAAGGTTTTGGTTGTAATGCAGTCACTGATTTTCTCCAACACCATGTTTTCTTCCTCTGTCTCTTCCATGCTGTCCTTGATGTGACTTACCTTGGAAGGCACTTTGATGCTTGCAGTGCGCTTGGTTCTTCACGGTGACACTATGAGTTGCAAAAAGCTTGAGGACAGATTCTTCAATAACTGGAGAATCTGGAAAGAACAGAAGACATTTGAAGGCCGCAGCTGCAAATGTAACTTGATACCTATCTTGTATCTGAGAGTTCCCAGAAAAAGTGGTCCAAAACTGGGCCCCTCATATACTCCTTCATGTTTTTACTATCAGAATTTGGTATTTTTGGAAAGTCTTCAGGGACACTTATGCTTTGGCTGATCATGTTTTGAAACAGTTGATTTAGTTATATTTCTTATACAGTGAGTCACCTGCCCTCCTTTAGTTGTTCACCTCAGCAGAAAAAGAGGGAGCTCTGGGAAGCAGCAAATCCCAAAGCCCCACATTTCCCCCAGGACCTGGAAATTTGATTCCAGGCAGTTACTCAGTTTTATAAAGCATCTTTCTGCTATTCTTCCCTGAAGTCCCATGGGGATATATACTAAAGATAATGATAAAGATAGTAGAATCAATGTTGGTAAAGAAAACGCTCGCTCATTTATAGCAGAGTAATATGAGGGCTTGAAAAGGATGCTTGCATGCAATAACAAAACCTAAAACAAAACCAACAGGTTCCCAGTACCTGAAGGGAGCCCACAAGAGAGATGGGGAGAAATTATTTACTATGCCATGTTGTGTCACAACAGGGGATAAAGGCTTCAAACTGAAAGAGAGTAGGTTTAGATTAGATATTAGAGAGAAATTCTTTAGTGTGAGGGTGGTGAGGCACTGGAACAGGTTGCCCAGAGAAGCTGTGAATGTCCCATCCCTGGCAGTGTTCAAGGCCACAGGAAGAATGGAGCTCTGAGCAACATGGTCTAGTGAAAGATTGGAACTAGATGATTTTTAAGGTCCCTTGCAACCTGAGCCATCCTATGATTCTAAACAAATTTGTAGTTTTTTATTTCTTTATTTATTTTTGTCACACAATGTGTAGTTTTAGAAATCACAATTCTCTGCTGATACTCAGGAAAACCCACTCTCCCTATACCAAAGCTGTTCTGTGGATGTATTTTCACTGCAGCACAGGTGTGATAAACATTCAGTGTGGCAGACACAGCACATGTACTTCTGTTTGTCCCGCTTGTGGTCTTATCGGTGCTGCATTGCTCCAGCTGGAGGAAGAGGCTTTTTGCCACGCTGAATGCCCATCTGGCGCCATCTGCCTGCCAAGAGATGAGCGATAAAAACATTGGTCTCACTGTGTTTCAACTGTAGATAAAGAAATAGCTGAAGAAATAAAATTTTCCTAATAAATATTTTCCTTGTGCATAAATATAACAAGCAAGTTTCTTGCTTCTAGTCATCATTTCTGAAAAGTGTTTTGCTTGCTGCTCATGACATCAACATCTGAAGCAAAAGTTCAGACCAAAATTCTTGATCACTGACTTAGCAACTTAAAACCAACCAGTATGACTGTTGGACTTTCTCCCCTTGGGGAACAAAGAAACATCAGGAAGAAGTTTTGCTTGTGCACACAGATAAGTCTGTAAAATGCTACTGGCCCAGGTGAGGAGAGCTGGTGAAGCACTGATTCTGCAGGTGTTTGTGTACACCTGGTGAAGAACAGGAAGGATACAGGGTGACTGTGTCCTCTGGCAACTCTGCCCTCCTGCTCCTCTCCCAATCTGTCAGTGATGAGTTTGTGAATGGTTCCCTGCTTCACTATCCAAATCCTTTTCAAGGCCATCACCTGACAAAAAGATAGAGGCAGGAAACAATGCAGACTGCAATGAACAGATTTTCCAACAGTGTCCCTGAACCCTGTGATCAAAGTTTCCTGCCCTAAGATGTCTAAGCTGCCAGGATTTCTGGCTCCTATCAGGTGAAGTAATCCACAGACAAAATGAATTCAATATTATGTGGATCTGTGCATCTGCCTAGATGAGCCACGAGGGTGTGCATTCGCATGCAGAGGACATTTACTGATTACTCTGAAAATCAGAAACCAGGAGAGGGAGAAGGGTGGGTGGTGAGAAGCCAGCCTTGTAGGAAAGACTGTGAGCCTACAGGCTGAGAAAATGGGTTAGAAAATGTGAAAGCATCTTCACAGGAGACTGCAAAGGAAAAATTTGACAAAGCCAATATCCAAAGCCAAAATGTAGTAAGACTGACACAGTAGTTGCAGGGAAAGGGTATGAAGTGCTCTTGTCTGATCTGTCCATCTGTTTGTCCTTTTAGCTAGAAGCCCTTTATCAACAGCAGGCCAAGTCCCACTATGGTTTTGCAGCCTTTCATGATCATCCCATGGGCATTTTACCTATTTGCCTTCTTAAGCCATTTTCGTCCCAGTTTTGTTTGGGAGGAATATGCAAATATGTTGCATCCCAACATAGTTTGTCAGGATCCTCAGTGAAAAGCATGAACTTCACACTTCATGGTTGCAAATGTCATGGAATCACAGAATAGCTCAAGTTGAAAGACAACTAAAAGGATAATTGATTTTAATTCCCTGCTCCTTGCAGGACTACCCAAAACTAAATCATATGACTAAACATCAACCAGACACTCCTTAAACTCCGACAGGTTTGGTACTATGTGTCTGGAAAAAATCCCAGCGGAACCATATGAACAAAAACTGTTCAGAATTATCAGCTGAGCACTTCAAACACCAAGGAGGTGTTTAGCAGCAGGGAGATTTCCTAACAAAATGGATAGATCACAGGATGAAAGTGGTTTAGTAAATTGGAAGAAATCCTCTGAATAAAGAGGGATGGAAAAAGGTTGTTCCTAAGTAGTTTTTACTCTCCTTCATGTGTGCTCATTGAAGGAAATGCAGCTATAGGAATCCAAAAGCTGAACCTGAAAATTGTCCTTTGGCACTGCTCCATTCCCATAGCTGGTCCAGAGGAGCCGTCAAACCAGCCAAACACTTTCTCTACTGCCCACCCAATATTTGTATCAACCTGGATTCTGATGGGCAAAGATCAATCAGTAACTAAGATACCTGACTATAATTCCAGTGTGCACAGGAGTCAGGCAGCTCAGACACAGCTTCCAGGTTGGCTGTGCCACAGAACTGATTTCTGTCACAGAGGAGTGACCAGGGATGGCCCCCACACTACACTGTCCCTTCAGACCACCCTGGCCATGGCCCACAGAAGGACTCAGACCAGGCCTGGGACCCATCCTGCAGGAGCCTGACACAGAAAATGCAGGATCACCCTCACAGGGACACATCAGGGCTGGGCACTTGGGCAGATCCATCCTCCATGTAAGAAAATCTACCTGCCCTCATAGCTGAGCTTCTTTTGGCCCTTGAAGTTTCCTTCCTACCATATCACCAACAAAATGTTCAACTGTTTCTGAACTTGTGAGGCACTGCTATAATTTTATCCTCCTCCTATGTAGATCATTTCAAAATAGTCTTAAAATACTTTTAGTGGAAACCGCTTGGGCATAGTTCAGAGCTGGTCCACATTTAGCAGAAGTCATCTCAAAGATTAACAACCACTAAAATCCACATCCTAACTTTGAAATTCTCCTCCAGCCTATCCTAAGTGCATGAAGCTAAACTTTCCAACTTTTCTTCCTGGTTTTCTTAACAGATATGTGTATCTGTAAAGATCACAGACTCAAGTTTACAGCATCAATAATGCTACTGCAAAATTAATTCACAAAACAAATGTGATATTAAATATTTACCAGCCTTCTGTTGTGCTGCTGATCCTCAGCAGACTGCAGTCAAATCCAAGTCCCATGGGTCACTTTAAAGAATCAGGATAAGAATTCATTAGGGAAATCCTGACTAAAATAAAACATGCAATATATTTTACCAGCCTGGTTTAGGTGACAGGTGTAAGGACTTAAATGGAAGATTTACTGCTTTATGCTTCTACCACTTCATACAGCACAAAGTCCTTCATTATTACCTTCTTACTACCAATAGAAGGTACAGAATAACAGCTTATTCCATGTTAAACAATAAAACGACTGCAGATCAGTGTTATTTTACAAGTTTCCTAGGTGTTCCAGCAGAGCAGCACTGCTCCATTGGAGAGTTCACTGAAAAACAGTGTAAAGTCTAAATATTCCTCCCTCTCCTCTTCCTCTCTTAAGTCATCCCCACTTACCTCCCACAGCTGCACTGGCAGTGCTGTACTGCCCATGAGGGTCACTGCCTTGTGCATCCTGTGATCACTGTGCAACCCTCCCCAGTCACTCAGCTCAGCAGCATTAAATGGGAAGCTCTGCTCTCTTCCCTTCTTGCCTCCTGGTGTACTCGGGAGACCTCTCTATTACTTATCCATTCTTCATCCCCTTCAGGGTGACACCTTCAGGAGTTAGTGCACACTTCAGGCAGGTTTTTCCCATCCTCTGGGTGCTCTTGAGATTGCTGACAAACTGAAGTTGAACTCCTAGGAAATGGGAAGGGACGGGCAAGAAAAAAATAGCACATACATTATAAGTACATATAAACAAGTACATTATAAATCAAAGTAGGTGTTTTTGTCATTGCAAGATATAACATGGCCTCCTGTACAAGAGAGATTTCAGGCTTGGGACTTTACTTCCAATGTGAAAAGGAGGTCCTGATGCTCCTCTGCTTGCCTGTCACACTAGTTTAACAAGACTGTGGATTCCAATTTTGTCAGCCCAAGCTTTGGGGGTTTGTATTTTTGCTTTATGGATTTCGCAGCTCAAATCTTGCTGTCTCATATTTGATCCACCCACTGTGCAAAGATGTTTACTTTCCATCATTTATGATCAATGAAGAGCAGAGTGTTCTGTACTAGACCTCCAGTCTTAATGCACAAGCCTTTCAAGTAACTGGGCTGAACACACTTAATTTTCACAGTGTGGGCCAATCCATTATCAGTTGAATCATCATTCATACTTATCATCTCACTTCGACTCTTTCCCATGGAACTTCTAAGTGAAGCTTTGCGCTTTCTTTACCGGGGGATTCCAAGCACTGCTGTCAGCTGTTCACTTTTAGTGATTTCTGTTCTGTCAGAAGTTAGGGAGCACATCTGTTAAAAGAGCAAAAAGACAAACATCCAAAAAGACAAAAGACAAACAGTCTGTTATTTTTAGTTATTGATATCCAAATTCTTACAATGAACTACCCTCAGCTTCAGTAGAAATGAAGATAACTATAGCTCATAATGCTCACTAAAAGTTGCATGCAATCCTATAAAGTTGTTTACCAACAGACACACCGCTTTTCTGTTCAGTTTTTCTGTCCCAGCTCTGCTCTTTTTGTCTCCTTTTCATTGTAAAGTAAATAGTATCAGGCAACTGCAGATGACATCTGCAAGCATACCTGGAACCATTTGACAAGTTGAAGGATGATTGCCACATTACCGCTTTACATGCCAAGAATGCTGCAGTGCCTTGCACAGGATCACTATTTGTTTAAGTAAGGTAATCTACCACACTACCAAAAAGCCTGTGCCCAAGCCCTGCCTAGGGCTTAATCAAAAAGGTAAGTATTATACTTAAAAGATTATGCTTATGGCAAAGCTCATCTTGGAGAGATGGTCCTGCTGCAATAAATGGTAAGGCGGGCAGGCAGCATCACTGATTAAAAGCTAGTTTGTTGCATAAAATGTGGTTGGTTTTCTTTCAAAAAGCAGACACACATTTTTTTGGTCATAGGAAGCACATGAAGATGAAAAAAAGATCATTCTATTATGCCCTGGCTTTTCCACTCACTTCAAAGTGCTGCAACAGTGTTTGGGCAAATTTCACTTGCACTTGACAGTGCCAGGGTGCATTTTATCATCCTCATCTTCTTGGCTAAAACTGGTCCAATTTCAGTAGTGACTCACACCCCTTCCACACTGACGTCAGTGGAGAATTTGGCTTATTATCTGTAATAACCAGGCTTCAAACTGAAATCTGCTCTCTCTTGAAAGGTGTTTTCATATGGGTGCTGTGGTAATTGCGGGTTGGTTTATGACTTGTACAAGTTAGATTTCTGTTTGAGCCTAAAAAGACCAGTAAATCATGAATGTTGTAGAGATGTGTAAGAAAAGATAGTTACGGTTTGGTCCACCAATTCTGACCCTCAAACGTTTGTCTGCAGTTGATGTTGACATTGTACAAAGAACCTCATAGGTCTGAGAACAAACATTACCTATCAGTCTCTGCATAATAGTTTTCTGAATAGTTTCCAGAAGACTGTAGTTGCCTAGGTCTGAGCCATTCCCACTGGAGATGCACAACATGTATTTTAAACCTATATGCTTTGTCTTATTTTTTTTCAGGGAACACGAAGGCTCTCCTCCATAATAAGCACAATGCTTGCACCTGTGCAAACACAACCTTCTTTTTGTGCAGTGGGCTCAGAGGGCAAGAGTCATAGAGCTCAAGCCGGCAGGGTGTAATTCTTCCATCCTGCTTCACCTCCCTCTGCTTGGGAGAAAATCTGCCCTTTCCCTAACTTTGAAATTCTTACAAGCTTTGTTGTTAGTAACTGGCCTAGCCAGACCTCGAGAGCTTATCTTTAGTCATGATCAAGGACATTGTGCAGATGGCATCAGAGCAGGTACAAGACACTGCAGACTTGTAGATATCTGTGTCATCTCAGGAGCAGCATTTGGATTGGGAAGAAAAAAAAAACATAGAGAAATAATAAGCAGAATGTCCCAGTAGGCAGGGGTAGTAGGGAGTGGGTATGACAAATGTATTAGTGAAATCCTATCTTTATTTGTGTTTATATCAGTGGTTTTTTAACCACTGAAGAAACTGACCCGTTGAAAATCCAGAATCACTGAGGGCAGAATTTTTGAGGCCAAATCCAATTACAGTAATTTCACACTCATAAGTCACACCTGGTTATAAGCCACACTTCCGGGTAGCCGGGAAGACCACAGAATTTGTTCATAAATAAGCCTCACTGCACTTATTTTAAAGCGAGGATCCATGTGCAGCAAAGTAATGAGTTGGTAACAGAATCATGCAATTGTGGGGTTTGCTGTCAGGTGCTCAATTTGCAAACACTTTTCACAGACCAGTGTAGCCTTTAAACGCAGCCCCAGGTGCCCTCTCTGTGCCGCGGGCCCCAGCACTCCCGCCCCCGGCACTGGCTGCCGTGGCGGCTCCCCACGCTGCTAGAAAGCGGCAGCTCGCCGTGTTGCTGCGTGAAAGCGGCGGCTCGCCGCCTCGCTGCATGAAACCGGCGGTGGCTCGCCAACCGCTCGCCAGTGGCTCCGGCTCGCCGCCCACCTGGCCACAGCTCTGCGGCAGCTCCCTCCCCAGCTGGCTCGCATTTCCAGGTTGGCATTTCGCCGGAATTTGTCCATAAATAAGCTGAACCTGGTGATTAGCCGCACTTCTGGGATCGGCTCAATTCTTCAGTGAAATAGGTACGGTTTATCAGTGTGAAATTACTGTACCTCTCATCCCTAAAGGGTCCTCACAGCCTTCCTAAAACCCCAGAAACAGATATAAGTCTTTCCACTAATAGTGATGTATTTTGGATCAGGTGCATTCTTGGCCTAAGGCAGAAAAATGAAGCCACCTTTCTTCTCAGAGACATCATTTTATTCTGATGCTCTGCACTGGCAGTGAGTATTCTCCCTGCACTGCATGAGGAATGCAGAGACCAGAGCAGGGGGAATGGAAGCTGTTGGTCTCAAGACTCTGCAGTACCGTGGGAAGAGTTTGACTTGATCTGACTGGCAGATTTGCAAACAATGACTGCCTGAGAAAAGAGGTGAATTAAGGTGAACTAAGAATTAAGGAAAGAGGAGAGAACGGGACAGAGGAAGGACAGTACTTTTGCAACCATGGGACATTACAAATTAAACAGGGATGAATTGGGATGTGTGTCATGAATAATAATATAAATTACTAAGATTTAACATTGGTTTTGCCTGAATGGTGCTTGAAGGAAGGACATTGACCTGTTGGAGGAAGCCCAGAGAAGGCCAACAAGTTAATTAGAGGGATGGAGCACTTCTCCTGTGAGGAAAAGCTGAGAGAACTGGGATTGTTCAGCCAGGAGAAGGCTTGGGAGTGACCTAATTGTGGCCTTCCAGTACCTGAAGGGAGCCTACAAAAAAAACAAAAAACAAAAAACAAACAAACAAACAAAAAAACAACATAAAAGAGGCAAGACTCTTTATAAAGGCAGTAATATTGTGACAGAACAAGGAGGATTGGCTTCACACTGAAAGAGAGTAGGTTTGGATCAGATTTTAGGGAAAAAATCTTTATTGTAAGGTTGGTGAAGCACTGGCGCAGGTTTACCAGAGAAACTGTAGATGCCCCAACCCTGGCAGTGCTCAGGGCCAGGCTGGATGGGGCTCTGATCAACCTGGTCTAGTGGAAGGTGTCCCTGCCCATGACAGGGGGTTGGAACTAGATGATCTTGAATGTCCCTTCCAATCCAGGCCATTCTATGATTCTATGACACACAAGAGGCATTAGGGCCTTATTATTTTTAACATATAACTAAGTAACAAAAATAACCCACTCTCTCTTTTACATGTTACATTAGGACTTGGTTTGTTTTAAGTTTAGCTCAGAATACTGCTTTGTCTCCTAAAATTAAAGAAGAAACATTGGAATTAAGGAATAAGTGAGTGAAATGGAGCAGTGGCCTGATACCTGCTTTGAGTTTATTTTAAATCATGGTTTCTTTTCCTGTCTACTTTATGGAACAGATTAGATTAACCTTGCTTTATTTTACTCACTGTACTTCTTACAACTTTATATCCATCACAGATACCACTCTAGAATGAAATTCTTTCATTAGCAGCCCTCTGCACACTGACAGGAATGATTTGTGACTTTTGGTGAAAATATATTGCAAAAAATAAAGACTAATATGATCTTTCTGTCACTTTAGACAGTCACAGATCTGTCATATGGGAGAGATTATACATGATGGAAAGGCTTATTTACTTATGCATTAAAGGTCACATTCTTCCAGCCTTATCCAAATCACTCAATCATGAGTTCTGCATAACAAGATCTGCTGCATTTAAATCAATAAGGACAAGTTTCCAACAGCTTAAATTAACAGCAGCTTTCCCATTGATCTGACTGATCCATGAAAAATCTGTAAAATCACTGAGGATGGATATATCTAACTGCAGTTTGCACCTCTTTTTGTTTACCCCTCTTCTGGTTATGGAAGACGACAGACTGTATTTCCTTGCATGGGATGAGTGAATATACCTAAGAGCACCTGGAAATACAGTCAATTATTAGCATGTGCTAGCTAAAGGTCTTCCAGAAAAAATGTTTTTTACTCACCCTTGGGTTGTTTCAGTGGACAAGGTTTTCCCACAAATTCAGGAAAGGTTTCTCCAGCAAGGATCTCAAAGGAGCACATCAGCATGCTACAAGGTTCCAGCAAGGCAGAAGACTTCCTGGAAAACACTTCTTTGGTTGGTGGAAAAGTATGTCAATTAAGTGAACAGCAAGGTACTGTTTGCAGGATTTATTTAGCAGGAATGGGGAAGAGTAGATATAACAAGAACCCCCACAATGTAAAGCTACACAGAGAATTGCTCATCACCTGAAACTCCTGAGAGAGAAAGGTTTTTGCAGCAGAAAGAAGAGGCTGCTGATCAGCTCCTCACTTCTTTCCTGAATTTCTGCAGGATTCTGGGCAAGTAATTTGCTCTCTCTGTATATATCTTGTCATCTAGACAATGAGAAAATGGGGCTGCCTTGCTGTGCAGGAGTGCTGCAAGGTGCTCTGATGTCAGATGTCATTCAAGAAGGCTTCACAGCTGGATATGTCAAAAAGCCCATTAGAACTCTGTTCTGCACAAGCTGCAATAAACTCTTCAGTCCTACTCATGCCCTATGTCTAGGTAAATGTCTGTAATTTATGACAAATCCTTCTGCTTTAAACTGCTTAATTACAGAAAGCTTCAAAGAGCTACATTTTTCTATCAGAATGAGGCCATTTAGTTTATTTTAATATTAACTAGTTGTTAAGTTTAAGTAAAACTGTTTTGTTTTTTTTTTCCCATAAACTGGTCAGCAAGGAGCTATCCCTGAATCCTTATTTCTAAAGCTCCATGAGAACACCACCCTGAAACTGGGTTATTTTTCTGTGGTTAATAGAGCAAAATGTCTCCATTTTGCACCAGGAAAATCAAGATAAACTTGACTACCAGCTTAAGTGATTACATCTTATTAATTTAGACTATTTCACTGAGCTTCTTTCTGATCAAGGACCTACCTAGCTCTCCTAAGTGTATCACATAAAGAGGGATTTGAGAATTCCACAAGGGCCTGTGCACTACCTGCTCCCAGTGGATGTGGCTGGGAACTGTCATTGTCCTCACCACAGTAACAAGATAGTAAGAAGGCTGCTTTAAGCCAAGATAATCCAAGATTGGTCCATCTGTGAAGGGCAGTAAGGAGAAACGGGACTATTTGATTGTAGTCCTTGAGGGATGAATATTAGTCTTCTAGAAACTGCAGCTCTCTAGTTTTAAAAAGTGTTCTGTGACAAGATAGATGCAGTAATTTTAGCCCTTGACAGAATAGTTTGTGCTGCTGGAAGATCTTGGGACAGAAGGAAATCAACCCAAAAGCCTTTACAAGATTTAGGGGTACAAATGATAAAGTTAGGATTATGCACAGCAACCTAGAAAATACAGCCCACAGGAAGCACAATGTTAATACTATATGACCTTGAGAGTTTTCTTTGTTGCCAGCAGGAGTTACAGATATGCCAAAAGTGCTCTGTTTTGGGCATCCTCCCAAGGAGATCCTTTTACTTAACAGAATATATATACTCTGATATCCATGCTGAGCTGGCTTTTGCCTCCAGGCTGCCTGTATGATACACAAATGCTCTGTTTCCTTATGCCTGGTCTGACCCCCTTTGTCACCCTGTCTCACAGTCCTGTTCTCATCCCTTCACTCCTGTGTACCGATGGTCATGGGTGCTGGTGACAGCATTGATTTGGGCTGGTTAGGAAGAGATAAGATTTAACCCTATAATTCCAGAGGTCCTTGAAAAGAATGCTGTGGATTTGCCCCTCAGCCATTGTGGGGCAAATACACAGCAGCAGCATCCAGTGCCAAAATGAGAAGGGATAGGATGCTGCTTGGTTCACTGCTCCACTGCTCTGCATGCCTTCAGATCTGGATTTTCAAATGCTACAAAAGCTATGGTGATATGGCTTAAAAGTCAGGAAATCACCTTTACAGTTCTTCCTTTCACCTCAAAAGTGGAATTCCCTTTACTTAGATTTTCTTCTCCCTGATTAAATTTTTCATCCTTGACCACAGATTTTTTGAACACGAAAATCAGTTACAATTTGGAGTGATACTTCACAAAATTGCTTTTTTTGCAAGAGAAGGAAAAGAAAATCAAAGCAGATGTGAGTCTAAAAGTGTTAGACTCACAACCAGTTTCTACCCTGCTTGACCACAGCCACAGAACACAAAGTACTATGACATCCTTGAGAATATAGGTTTATGTGAATGTTACCTTTTTATCCCAGCTGATAAGGTCCTGGTCATTCCTACCACAAGAGCATTCAGGACCATTACTGACCCTCCAGTTGCCTCAGCTCACATGAAGATATGTGGCTTGTTGCATTTCAAAGAAGATGCCTGGGTCCCTTGACACTGGACAAATATGGCCTTAAATAGCTCAAAATTCAAATACATACTGGCCTCTTGTGGGCCTTGTTGTTACATCCTTTACACTGCTTTCAGCACTTCCTCATTCTTGGAATAACAGAACAATAAAACTTCAAGTATTATGCTAAAAGGAATAAACCTACTGTAGGTCAAAAGGATACGTTTTGATTTAAAAGTAAACATTACCTCCTCAATCCCAGCTTTTCTTATGACAGATTTTGATGCCATTTCAAAGGCAGACTATGAAATAATTGACCAGTTGTTTTTTTTTTTTTTCGTGCTAAAACCAAAATATGTGGGTCCAGGTTTCAAACAGTTAAATATTAAAAAAATCCTTTGATGTTTAAGTCATTCCCCAGTGCTGCTTTCACACCTCTAGGCTTTGGCACTTTCTCTTATTTCCAAGTCCAGCCAGTCACTCAAGCAGGGACTCGGTGCTTTAGATCAGTTCACAACTTCAGATTAGAGGTCATTTTTAATCAGCTCTCTTGTATTCCTTAGTGAGTCAGATTCTGCCACACTTCTTATGGAGGACTTCATTCCCAGTGGGAAGGGTACTTCTCAAGGAAGGAATGAATTACAGATATCAGCTTGTGTATTTATCTTTTTTAAACTTTACTCGTGTTAACCACACCATTGCTGACAAGGGGCAGGAGACTGTTTTAGGTGGGTAAGACCAATCCATTCTTCAGGACACAAACTACCTATCTTGCTTGCAACAAAGGCTTAACAAGCTATAGAGGCAATAAACTACTTAACTGACACTTGATTTCTGTTTGGAACAGAATATCTACTCCATATTTATGTTAAATTCAGCTGAAAAGGGAGTCTAGGGCAGGAAACACTTGGGTTATGCTCCACAAAACACAGGAACTGAGAAAACCAAAGAACATTAAAATCGAGCCAATTTATACAGGCTGATGGGACTAATTCTACAGGTAAACTCTAGAAAAAGTAATGGACACCCCAGCCTCCCATCCCCCTCCAGGAGTATCCACCTTTTCCTGATGATTTTTGGGTGATTTCTGCTAGTCTAGGAAAGAAAGGTGAAAAGTTTAACAAAAAGCAAGAAAAAACAGTACAGAGGCTGAAACATTGTCAGCTTTTCCAGTGAGCAAAAAATACCACATACAGCCAGCCAAAACAAACATATGCTGTTTCACAGGGTACAGAAGGAGTCCAGCAAGACAGACACTCTGTGCTCCCTTGTCTGGAAGCTTGTGTTCTGTTAACACAGATCAAATCAGAAGTGTGTGGAAATAGGACTGGTCACTTAGTGAAGTGGGTAAAGTGTTATTTATTGCTTATTTAACAAAAGCATGAAGAAACCAATCTTCACTTACGTCTTCAGAATTCTACTTCAGGACCAAGAGCCCAACTTAGCTACAGAGAAACTTGCTTTCTGGACTGGAAGTTGTGTTTTCCCCAGCAACAACCAAAGCGCTGCCAAAACAATCCAGTTCCTCCCACCTATCCAAACTGACACCAAGACATTTGTGTTGCCTGAGTGTTTGCTTCCTGTACTTCTCACACTATCCTAAATACCAAGACAAGAGTGGATGTAGTAAAACCAATCACACACGGCTTTCCTTCTTTTGTGATAGAAGGAGTCAAAGCTGATTTACAAGAGGAGGTTTCCATTGTGCATTTTCAGTTTTGACTTAATTCCTGACAGGTTTCCTTGTGCCCACTTCAGAGGCAAACAAGCTAAACATGGAAAGGAGATCGATGCAGGATTTTCTCCCTCCGATCCACGGAAATGTTCCCTTTGCCTTTTCAGAGGAAAGCTGCATCTGGTGCTGGGACCAGAGGAGTTAAGATCAGACAAATAAAAAGCTTTAACTCAGGCAAACTCAACTGTTTCTCAGTGCAGAAATGCCATTAGCAAGATGCACATAACTACAGATTTCTATCCCCAAAATTCTGGGATGAAGATGTATGCAGAACAGGTGGAGACCTTCAAAGGGTGTCTAGCAAGACAGGCTCTGTCCAAGGAAAGAGATGATTTGTGGAAAACATTGGCTATCAACACATTGGGTTAAAAGTAGTGCAATACAGTGACTTATTTAATTCTATTTTAAGCATAAGCAGCAACAGGCAGATAAGAGATAAAGAACCAAGAGGGAACACAAGTTGAGTAGCATGGTGCAGCAGAGAGAAAGGGCCAGGATTTGCAATACCTGAATCTTTTGCTAGACTGTTTAAGCTTTATGTTCTCAAATGTTACCGAGCCATATTGCTAGCTTTGGCCAACACGGCTCTTAATTCTGAATAAATAATTCAGTCTCTCTCTTCATTCAGCTTTGCTATCATCTGAGTAAACCTGACACTGCTGCCCTGCTGGGCATTACATGGCCCAAAATCTTGGGCAGGTCTAATAATAATCCCTTCTGTGACTTTCACACCATGCCACAAGAAAGTGGCATCTGTTGTATTCAGGTGCTGGAGCCTGATCTCTATCAGTGCTCAAATGAGAGTGGGTTCCTCTCTTTCCTTGCATGTAATTGTAGAAATTAGCTCCTTTGTGAATATGTGAAATTCACATTGAGACACTAGAAATCAATGCTTGTGTTGCCTAGAACATGCAGATCTTTGACTGCCTGTACCTTATGCTCAAAGCTGAAAATGCTGCTTTCATTCACATATTTCTTCTGTGCGTTTGAATGGAGAATTTTTTTTTAACTTGCAGGAAAAAAAGCTCCTTTGATTTGCCCTACTTTATCCTAAGGTGACAGTCACTCTTGCAGACACCGGGAAATACTCATCTACACACTTGGCAGAAGAGTCAAGATTATCTCCAGAGACATCAGAAAAAAATGGGGGTTTTTTTCCTCCACAGAAAATCTATAAAGCATGACCATCTATGTGCAAGCTGCATGTTTCCTCCACTGAAGAGAGAGCAGGCAAGTGACTAAGGTCCTGTTTTGTCCTGTCTTCTTTCTCAAGTCCATTTTGCAACTTCACATGTTAAGATTTTTCCATTGTAGACTAATTATAGAGGCAAAGTCCAGAATAAACAGACAGTTTTGAAAATCTTGGAAGAAATGCAGTTCTCTTCCCTACATGACTACTAGGTAGTTGGCATTTAAGAATAATTTCACCAAGCCATCTTTATCTTGGTCCTTCTGAAAGTGAGTCGTGCTTTATCTAGGGACAGCCCTTATACTCAAGTGCAATCTTAGTTTTTGTTTTTACATAACTTTGGTATCTGCTGATCTCAAACTACCTGCATGAGGACAGAATGTGCCATTAAGTCTGTTAGCACGACTGAAAGAGAAACTGCTTAAGTGTGGTGACCAAATAGACCAACAACCAGCAAACAACCAAGGCATTGAGCTAGGCTCTACCCTGTTCAAAGTGTGAAAAAGCTTATAAAACAGAAGACGTCACAGTTGGTTCTAAATCAAATCATCTAATGTTTGTTATATGCTTACCCACCTGAGGAGAGGAAGTCAGTCCTCTGGGAAACGAGTGTGTTGTAGATACTAATGATGTAGTAGTCTCTGGTACAAAGAGTGCTGAGCACTGAGCAGGAGAGAGTGGATGAAGTATGCTTGGAATTTTCATTTAACACAGAAAAAGTAAAAAGACAAGTCTAGTCAGAGACATGGCTTAGCTTAGTTCTTATTGTCAGCTAAGTTTCAAACACACTTATTACAGAAGCAGCAGCCTCACTCATTTCAAGGGCTTGCATACAGCCAGGGTTCCTTTCTGCTTATCTTAAGCACTTCTTAAGACTACCTCTGCTGCCAGAAAAGATCAGAACAGCTGATAAAAGGTCCTTCAAATCTCAAATTCAGTTGAAAAAAAAGAAAAAAAAGAGACAGAAATATATTAATTATGATAAGGCCAGAGGATTAGCTCCAAATCTGTTAGACAAAATAACACTTCAAGAGGCATTTGAATATTTTGATCCTGACCAAGTTGTATTGCTCTTGCCTGGTATGAGGTGGCAGCAGTGCAGCCCTCATCACCAGAACACACAGCGAGGTTGACATGTGCTTTGTAGCAGTGAATTGATGCCAAACAAGCTGATTTTATCAACAACCACACTCTCAGGACATTCCACACACGTAGAATGGGAATAGACAGTGGCCAAATTTCCTTCATTGGTGTAAATCATTCACTTCTACTCAGGTCAGTGAAGCACTGCCAACTAACACCTGCTGAGGATCTCTGCAAAGACTTCAAGGCCAGTATCTTAGAGCTTTTATACCTTGTTTGCCATGAAGTTATTCTCCTCTAGAAAATCTCCTTGCGCAGAAGGCAATTTATACGTTGAACTTACCTCCTATATGCATACTGCCCTCCAACCAACAAGCATTCTTTAGCAGATGAATAGGAAACTGATGACAGAGCAAGTAGTTTTATTCACTGAGACATTTTTACACGGAAGGGCACTGAAAAACTGAAAAATATTTATAGGGAGTTCCACTTTCAATGTTATTAAGAATACCAGTTGTTATATTGTTATTTTTAAGGAGTTCTTAGATGAAATAGTGTTACCCTTTAGAAAAAGTTGGTAGCACACTGGAGAATATAGCTATCAAGATTTACATAAAACTAACAGTCATGTTATGCTCAAAAGCTTAAGTTTATTGCTCTCTTTAATGACTATCACCAGTATTTTAAAAAAGAATGCCAGTTCTTTCTGCTAGCTTCTCACTGAAGGAAATATTTTAAATACAGCAATTAAATCGAGTGGTTTAAAGATAACACATTTTGCCACACATTCATGCAAATCCTGCAGACAGGATTTTTACAGGTTCATAGATACAGAATAAACACAAAGATGTGTACTGAAATATTGGGAAACTTTTTCCCCACAGTGATGAAGTTGTAGGCGTAACATTTCAGGCCTTACCCTGCACCTGCTGACGTCAATGGCAAAACATCAGTGGGAGCAGGATCAGCCCTTATTGTTCTGAGAGCTGCTTTACCTTCTCCTGATTAGGAAGTGCAGTAAATTCGCAGAATCTTCTGCACTAATAGAAGCAGTAGGTTTTGGTTATTGTTACAAATAAGGAGAAGCAAATATATTTTTAGTAGGTTGTCAGAGCTTCTATTCACAAAACACTCATCTTTCATGTTAAGGATCCTGTGTACCTCCATTTTTCTCTGCTCAATGAAGCACTAAAACGTGTGCTCACCTCAAAGCATTAAACACAAACTACAATCTTCCCAGCCTGACTGAAGTCTAAACCAAAACCACAGGCAGCAGTCTATATTATTGGAAAGGAGACACTGTTGCCTGGGCCATTGGTTAGAAAGGGCTAATTATTGTTTAAATTTGGTTTGAGGGCACATTTATCACAAAGCAGCTAACAAGTTCACACTGATTTTTTTTTTTTAAGCTGCCTTTAGGATTTGCATTAATTTTAATAGGCACTGGACATATGGTTACCCTCAAGCTTTGAAACAAGTATAAATTCATAGAATAAAAGTGATTTTATTATTAGATTTTAATAATGATGAAAAAAATTCCTCACCTGATTTAGAATCTCAGATTTCAGGAGAAATTGTATGCCATGTAAAAACAGAAACTACTTGCAGAAAAATGATCTGGTTGCCAGATGACTAAGCTGCCCAAATATTGACAAAGAAAAGGTAAAGCATGAAGCATTTATGTTCAGATTAATATCTACTCAGATTCACCCCACTGTCATGATACTGGGGTACACTGCTGGTAAGAATTTGAGGCAAGGATTTGACTCATGTCATTGAAATATTGTTTCCCCCTTAGTTCTGATAACACTGGTAGTGGACTGCTTTAGAAAAAAATAAGCAAATGTGTGAAACATTTCAATGCGAATCTACTTGAGTCTTTCAATGCAGAGGCTCAGAAGGTCTACGATACACACAGTATTCGGTAATTTTATATGTAAAAACAATCAGAAAGAGGCAAAAATTTACTTTCAAGCTTAGTCAACATACGGCACATTTCAGCATGACAATTCAAAAAGTTTCACACTGTATTTGGATATATTAGCAATGACCCTTTAAAAAATAGCAAACTGAAGACAGTGGATTTTTTTTCTGGTTTTTCTTCTTGCTTTTGTAACAAATGAAGCTACTATTATTATTTACAGTATAAATAAGCCTTTTTTTGGTGAAGATTATGTCCTGTCACATATGTTTAAGACAAGGTGTACCTCAGCTCTTAAATGTCAATGCAAACAAGAGCATAAAAGCAATATCAAAGTAAAATAATATCTTTCCAGCTAAAACAGCCAGGTTACCAGGTATCTCTTATCAGATTTGAAATATATCTGAGCGCAGTCAAAAGTTCTCCTGGCTTTAGCCTTTAGGAATATCATGAACACTTATTCTTCTGCTGCTCTAGAAAGCTGCTTCCCGTACAAGCTCATGACATGATGCACAAATTGATACTGTTCACAAGTCTGGATCATTCCTCCCCTGAAAGGCAAGAAGAAAAGGGGAGGGAAACAGCAATCTTATTACTTGCAAACACATGAGGAGGTAGCTAACATGAAGCTTGTGCTCCATAACCTTTGTATTCCAAAGCTTTCTGAAATGAGTGAGAAGTGCCCTTTGTTGATTGCAACCAGTTTCAAGTCTGACCTTGAGCTCCATTTTGAAAGTCTCTTCTAAGCAAGGAACAGAAGGTAGTGAGAATAGGAATGGGCTTTACATTCATTTTCCTTGGCAGAGGTTCTCCTCCAGGAAAGCATCACCATTTACTCTCATATTATCCAAGCACCTTTCTGTGAAAAGTAATTCCCACCCCAAAGCCCTGGAGACATAGATGGGAGCAGGGGAATAAAGAGGGGAATTAGCTTATCCAAGACTTCACAGCTGCACTAGGGACTGAACTTGGGACCAAAGAGGGCCAGGCCAGGATAAGCCAAGCCAGCCCAGACAACTGATGGAATTTTCCCATTCTGCAATGAAGATTCTTTCCTCTATAGCAATCCACAGGCTTTTGGTAAGTTAACCAGAGAACTAGGGATGGCCAGCAGGGTTTTGGAGCACACAATATTACTTTAGAAAGGACTACTCAGATTTGTAACTGAGTTAATTATTGTGCACACCTTGACAGCAAAAGATCCCCCAGCACAGTAACCTGTTTTGAGTCAGCTTATTTTTCAGCTTTTACTGTTCTCTTTAAAACTGAATGCCTAAAAGGAAATGCAAGCAGGAGCAAAATTAGTTTGATTTTCCATGTGTCACTAGCCTGTGTCTTTCTGCAAGTAGCATATTAACCAACATATGAGCACTACAGGGGGAGACAGAAACAAACAAAAGCAATCAGGATAAAGTTGTCAATTTTAAGCAGATCCTACTAACATTTGAATTTTTTCTGAGTACCCCATTGAAAGTGATATGACAATCCATTATCCAGATAAAACTTTTGTCTGAAGCTCACAGAAAGTTTATGCAGAATTGTGCCAGCACTGGTGCTGGTGCACAGATCCTGGCAGCACAGTGCCAAAAGGAGGCTGAAATGACAAGCTGAAGTACATGGGAACCCATGGGTGACTGGAGCCAACCAGACTGTGTCAGTCTGAGGAAGAGCATTCCCTTAGAAACCTCACCAGAGGACATTAATAAAAAGTTGCTTACTCTAAGCCAAACGGGTAGCAGACTGCTAGCACCCTCCCTCCTTGGGGATGGCTCTTTTCTGTGAGGTCCAGCTTAACCACTATGGGTCACACAGGAGCCACACTGGTAAGGTGGACATGAGCAGGAAAGACAACCTTGTCCTTCAGCCCCTTGCACTTACTTTGTTAGGCAGCTGCTTGAAATAACAATGAGCAGGGAAGGGCAGGGACCTATTCTCCAACCTCTCATCAGCTAGCAGAGGTGAGAAACACACACTGTGTTTCTAAAAAAAAACCAACATTTCCTAGTTGAGCATCTCCTCCCCATCTGCTCTACTTAATACAAGCTCACAGTTGATTTGTTTCTGAGTCCCTCTGTGCTCCACACAGCACTGAAATATATCTATGTCAGACTGTGACACACAAGGAACATTAGTCATATCTGACAATTTCTCCCCAGGAAATTACATTAACAGTGGGGTTGTACCCTGAAGTTGCAGCAACAGAAGGACCAGGGTGGCCATTGAGATTCAGACCACAGGAAATGATTTTCCTTTTTATCCTGTTTCCTGCTATGTGGTGGCTTCCTCTCTTGCTACACATATGCACACCATGACATGTGCTTGCTGTCCAGGCTTTGGCACAGAACTGTGTTTTCACCCCCTATTTGCCACAGAAACCTTTGAAATCTGAGTTGCATTGTGGGCAACACAGCAAATGTCTCTCAGCATTGTGGAAAGGATGAAGGAATGATTACTTCCTCTCCTTAGTCATACTAGGTTATTTTAGGACCATCTGTTGGCCTCTGATTCAAAGCCAAGGGCTTTGTGAGGGAATGAGGAGGAAAAAACCCTTTGTTCTCTCCATACCCATGGCAATCTCAAAGGTGGTTCTCAGGGCTAATGTCAACCTTTCTACTTCTGTGTAAAGTAGGGAGGTATATTCCTTGAGATATCTACTCTGGCCTGCATTCAGTCTTCTTTCCCTAAGTCCCTGGTGACTCCTTACCATCCTAGACAGTAATGAGCAGGCAAGAGGAGGAGACAATCTTCCCTCTTACAGCTGCTTGGACACTGTCTCAACTGCTCATGCTACTTTTGAAGTCTCCTGGAGACTTTGGGGGGAGTTAGTGAAAGTGAGAGTGGGTGGCAGCATGACTTCCAAGAGAGTATGAGCCCTATTTTTCAGTCCTTGAAGAAATCATGCTTTTTCTGTAGGAAGGATGGTGATCTGCTTTCCCTCTTCAGTATTTTACCCCATGACATTTAAATGGCTTTTATCTATTCCATCCCACTCCTGAGAGCTACATGGCAGCTACAGAGGCTCCTGCAGTCTTCCTTTCCCCCATGGTGTCCTTTAAGTATGATTTTCCTTCTTCAGATTCCTCGAGAGACTGTCAGTTCCCCTCTCCCTTCAAAGTTAGTATTTGCAATTGGCCTGTTGTATCACACACATTTTTAAGCAGGCGCCTTCAGCCTTCGTTTGTGCAGCAATTTTCCTGTGTAGCATTAGTCACAGAGACAAGATATTTCACATCCAGACAGATATTTAACTGGACCATGGATAATCAGCACTCACTGTTCATATTCTGGTTTTCTTTTTCTCAAGAAGCCTTCCCTTGTCTGGGCTAAAATCCACTGAAATAGCCAAATCTCTAAGCCCCTGCAGGTCTCTGTCTATCAGAGCCTCAGCAGGGCAGCAAGCATTTCATTTTTTGCCTCCCACTGAGCATAATTTCTTCTCTGAAATAAAGTTCAGCGTGGGGTTGAGGTTCTTTTTTTTCCCCTCAGAAAAATCTTTGGTATGTTTTTCGTGACATCTCTTCCCCCGACTACATTTATCATTATCATTAGAGAGAGCACTGAGACATGTTTTGATGGCACTTGAAACCAGTGGGAGAGGAAAAATAACATCTCTGCTACAAAATTCAAGTCTGTTTACTTCATAATCAAACTCAAGGTGGTGTGTTAAGAAATGCTTAACTGGAACCATTGAATTTGTGGAGATTTTTGCAGCTCCTTTCATATGTCTGCAAACACTCCAGGCTGTGCACTCTCCTTCCTCAAGCAATGTCTCTCCCACCATGGCTCACGCTCCAGTATGAGAGATGAATTTTCAATACTCCTTCTGGGTGGAAAGTGGTGATTTGTGGCTCTGAACTTAAGTACGGCAGATCTTTGAGCCTTTGCTTCTATATGAATATGGGGCCAACTGTTCACCTGGTAAAAGGTCATCCCTTGCTGCATGGAGACGGGCAGCTGGGCAGATTTTGATGCCAGCTGTGAACTTAAATCAGCTCTAGGGCTGTTTATTAAGGTTTACTGCTCAGGCAAACATTACAAATCAGAGGAACATTCTCTCTTGGCCTCCACTTGGTTTGTTCTTCCTCTCTTCCTTATTTGCTTCTCCTTGAACAAGGGGAAATATTACCATTTCTCCTCTATTTTTCTGGAAAGGATACAGGCTTTCTTACCTGTCTAACCGTAACTGGCAGGCTGTTCGCAAAATGTCAACTATGCCCTCGTTCTTCAGCTGTTTGCAGCAGACACTTGTGGCAATAAAGCAGCCAGTCCTCCCGATGCCTGCACTAAGGAAGGAAAGAGCAGAGAGAGGCAGTGGAGATGTCATAAGGATTATGGAACTTTCTTGTCAAATGAATGCCACTAAACCAGCACAGACCCCATCATCCCTTTTGTCCCTCTGACCTTTGCCAGCTGGGTGCTTCCAGATGGAAAGTCATAACTAGGAAAATATATCAGCTTCGCTAGATGACATGATTAAGTATGAGCCACTCACAGCAAAAGAGTGAACACTGCAGATAAAGTGCTAAAAATGGTCTATTGGAGACTCATTGACCCAATGTTGTTGAATCACTCACTGAACCATTGAAAAAAAGCTTCTGCATTTCTTAGTAAGATTTGGTTTGACAGCAACACTTGCTTTGAAGGCAAGCTTTGCTTTGAAATTCTCAATTCTAACAGCTTCTTTGAAAACTATTTTCATTCACAGGTAGAGTAAAAAAACTTGGTTAAATAATTAGACCTAACAGCAGTATAGTAAGTGTGATGACATTTCCTGATCAGATCTACAAACTAGTAATTTGAATTAGAACCGAATACAACAAATTCACTATTAAAAAAAAAAAAATTAAATTCTTCTGAACTGGAAAGGATTTGATGCATTCCTTAGTTAATGGCCAGAACTGAGTTTATTTTCAAAGGCACAGTGGCTATAGAAGCTGTCAATTCTTCTCATCTCCTAACAAACTACCAGCAAATTCTGGAAGCCCTTCTTACGCATGATATAAGTGAGCATACTCAGGAATAATTACTTGACACAGCTACAGGAAATCCTGCTTTCATTTACATTGCAAGAAAATCATAATGCAAAACCACTGGCAGCAAATGTTCAAGGAACACTGGAGTTCACAGTTCACAACTGCCCACAAGTCCTTTGTTTTCCACTTGATCATAACTGAACAGACCACAGCACACAGCTCCTGACATTGTTTACTGCCCAGAGACCTCAGTATTTTGCAAAGGGAGGAAACGACACCCATGTTTAGATAAAAGAAACAGTGCTTGCCCCAGGACAAGCTGCAGGTCTCTCAGTAGCTGAGTCAGTGTTGGGTGGCACATGAGCCACACAGAACACTTCATAATCATGTTTCTTAGTATTTTTTTCCCCCCAAATAAAAAGGCCCCATTTCTCCCCAGATTATTACTGATCATGGGAATGGCACCATACAAGAGGACAGAACAAATATGCAAATCAGGAGTGACCTGATAATCAGCAGCAGATACCATAGTCTCCAAGGAGCTCCTAGAGAGTCACAAATTTTTGTGGACAAAGAGGACCTCCTTACAAACTACTTCTTATTTTCATCTGAACTCGCCCAATTTTTTCCACATCTGTTTCAAAACACAGGCAGAAAAACTGGACGTGTGGTATCACATAAGTGTTTTAATAGTGATTACTCAATATTAGCTTATAGTTGGATCTTTAATGACACCAGGCTACCAATCATTTCTGCCAAGAGGCTCTTTAAAAACATTTTCATTGTATAATACCCATTTACTATGGCTTTTGGAGAGCAACCATCTGCTGTTTCCTAGAAAACATTATGCAAAATTAAGCAAAACTCCGTACAAAAATAAATTTGGCAAAATGTATGTTATTGAAATTATGGAAGATTACCCTGGCAAGATAAACTGCATCTCTGATCAGGCTTTCTGCTATTTACCTGGAACAACTGTTTTGAGGGCAAAACAGTTCTTGTAGTTTCCAAGTAATCACATTTAACCTGTCTAAACACTGGCAAAATAGGGCTCCCTTTTAGACCCCTGGAACTCCTCCAATTTTTCAAGAACTGTAATTCATCTATACTAAACTTTAATGGTTTAGATTGTGCGAACCAACTTTCTAAAAACACTCTTGGATGAAAATCAACTAGCATATCTGATTTAATAGTGGTTGCTGATGCTTAACATGCTGCCTAGCTAGCAGTGCAAAAGAATACACTTCATCCTGTCTACAATTGATAAGTACATCATCCCTCTTCTTTCTGAGGATAGAAGAGAAGTATCTATCCTCATCTATTTTTATTCTGCTCTGATTGATAATTACAATTTTCTTATCAGGCATCAAACCACTGTAAAGGCTTTGCTCCTTGCATAGAAGTTTTCATCTTTGACAGGGATTTTTACTGATACTTTAGTTTTACCATCAGTTGCATACATTTCCTGACTATTGATTAGTACTTGCTGCAATCAGGTTTGTCACTCTTCCAGTAATGTGCTGTATTTAAATTATTAGCTTTGGCCTAATAATGATTTATTAAAAAAAAAAAAAAAAAAAAAGCAAAGAAGGAATCTATGAAACAGGGGTTAGATGCTTAAAGTAGAATACTATTATTTGTCTGCTTGCATGTGTCTTCTTACTCAATTTCCCCTAATGTATGTTAATCTTTGGTAACCTGGCCCTTAGAAGATAATTAAAGGTACAGTAATTTCACGAATATAAGCCGCATCTTTTTCATTGAAGAATCCAGCCTACCCCAGTAGTGCGGCTTATATTCAGGTGCGGCTTATCTATGGACAAATCCCAGTGAAATGTCAACCCGGAAGTGAGAGCCGGCCAGGGAGAGAGCTGCAGCGGAGCCGCTGCCAGGTGGGCAGTGAGCTGCAGCCACTGACGAGCAGAGGGCCGGCCACCGCTGGATTGGCAAGGCCAGCCCGGCTTCACCACCT
>VRYO01001269.1:33413204-33572614 GCA_009812075.1 Sialia sialis | reverse complement strand
TCTTCCCAGCTACCCGGAAGTGCGGCTTATATTCAGGTGCGGCTTATAATCGTACAATTACTGTATATATTACTGGTAAGGCAAATGAAATGGAATTACTCTTACAAGTAACTGAGCCACTGCCAGCTTTTATGTTTAACTCTGTATCTGAAAGCAACACCTGATAATAGAAAATCATTGCATTAAAGTTTTGAAATTCCAAGCATATTTCAGGAGCAGTTGGGCAAGATTTCACATGTGCGACTAATGGCCTATTCAGCAGTGTCTGTACTGTGTCACAGTATGTGAATTCAGACACAACATTTATTTACCTGCAGTGAACAATCACTGGGGCGTTCTTCTCCTCTGCACTCTGCATGGCCTCTTCCACTTCCAGTACTAATTGTAACAGAGGAGGGGCCTGGTCTGGTGTCTTCTGGTCTGGCCAAGATGTGTACCAGTAATGTTTCAGGTTTCTGACTTCTTCTCCTTTCTGCAAGTCAGTCAAGACAAACACCACAAAAGTTTTATGAGAACTTCTTATTGTAAAATTGATACTGAAACATGGCCTTCCCTCTAAGACGGAGAAAATTTCATCAGTCTGCTGGAAAGACAGCACAGCTGGGCACACACAGTGCAAGGGACTGCTGCAGAGCACTGATGAGACCTTTTTGAGCCAACAAGGAGACCTTGTATTAGTACATAGTTGGGCACATGAAGGTTGGGGCCAGCCTTGGCTGCAGTGACCAAGACATGGTGGAGGATCCTACATGAAAGGAACAAGGGCAGTAAGTAGGATTACAACCCAGAACTTTGGAAGACATCACTTTGATTCCTTCAACAGCTTAATTTCAGGAATCCCTTGAGTTATGGCCCTAGAAGACAGGGAATCCAAAACAGCTCATTAATATTCAAGCATCACTTCCTCCAAGCTCAATTTCCTTGCATCCCTCTGGGCAAGATATCATGCAAAGAGGAGAGGAGCCATGCATGGATGAGCAAGAAGCTTCTGGGAAAAAAAATACAAAAAGAAAATTTATGGAACATGGAAAAAGGGATGAGGCACTTGAGAGAAATGTAGGAATGCTGTCAAAGTATGCAGAGATGTGACAAGAAAGGTTAAGGTCCGTTTGGAATCAAATCTGGCAAGGCATGACAAGAAGGGTTCCTTCAGTTGCATCAGTAGCAAAAGGAAAAGGAGGGAAAACATAGGCCCACTGCTGAATGAGGTGGGAACTCTGGTGGTGGAGGACACAAAGAAGACAGAGCTACTGAATGCCCTCTTTGTTTCAGTCTTCATTGCCAATGAATACCAGGAATACCAGACCTTGAAGGCAAGAAACTCTGGAGAAAAAAGACAACTTTCCTTTGGTTGATGAGCATTGGGTTAGAAAGAATTTATGTACACCTGACACCCATAAATCCACAGGCTCAATGGACTCCACCTATGAGTGCTGAGGGAGTGGGCAGATGTTACTGCCAAGTCACTCCCCATCACCTTGGAAAGATCATGGAGAATGGGAGAGGTGCCTGAAGACTGAAGGAAAGTCAATGCCAATCCAGTCTTCAAAAAGTTGGCAAGAGCAAGCACCCAGGGGGTTTACACACAGTAGGCCTCAGTTCCATTCCTGGAAACACAATTAAATAGTTCACGCTGCATATCACCTCTAAACATGTGAAGGAAAAGAAGGTTATTTGGAGTATTCAGCATGGATTTACCAGGGAAAATCATGCTTGACCATCTGAAAGGTTCCTATGATGGTATGACCGGCTGGGTGGATGAGGGGAGAGCAGGAATATTGTCTGTCTTGACTTCAGTAGGGTTTTTGACCCTGTCTCCCATAACCTCCTCATGAAGCAAGCTCAGGAAGCATAAGTTAGATGAGTAGACAGTGAGATGGATTAAGAACTGGCTGGATGGGTTCAGAGGGCTGTGATCAGCAGCAAAGAGTCCTGTTGAAGCCCCATAGCCAGTGGCCTTCCCCTGAAATCAGTACTGGGTTCAGCACTGTTCAATTTACTCATCAGTAACCCAGATGAAGGGGCACAGAGTACCCTCAGCACATTTTTTGATGATGATACAAAACTGGGAGGAGTGGCTGACATCAGAAAGCTGTGCTGCCATTTCATGAGACCTGGGTAGCCTAGAGAGTTGGACAGAGAGGAATGGACAAAGGTCAACGCAGGCAAGTGCAGGGTTCTTGGAAGTGGAGAAGAACAACCCCAGGCACCACTACAGTCTGGGGCTGACCGGCTGGAAAGCAGCCTTGTGAGAAGGACCTGGTGGAAAACAAGCTGCCCATGAGTCAGCTTGTGGCCAAGGAGGCCAATGGTGTCCTGTGGTGCATTAAGAAAAGCAGAGTTGTGAGCTGTGATCCTGCCTCTCTACTCAGCCTTAGAGAGGCCTCACCTGGAGTGCTTTGTCCTATTCTGGATTCCCCAGCTCAAGAGAGACAAGGCATTAGGAGTGAAGGGCCATGAAGATGATTAGGGCACTTGAGCACCTCCCTTAGATGGAGCTGGGCCTGTTTAGCTTGAAGGAGAGAACTGAGAGGGGACCTTATCAAAATTTATAAGTATCTGAAGGGAGGGTGTCAAGAGGATGGGTCAAGGCTATTTTGAGTAGTGCTCAGCTGCAGGACAAGGGAAATGGGCACAAACTGAAACACAGAAAGCTCCATCTGAATATGAGGAAAAATATTTTGAGGAAATTTTTTTTCCCAGAGCACTGGAACAGGCTGGCCAGAGAGTTTGTGGAGTCTCTTTCTCTGAGGTATTTAAAACTCACTTGGACACAAGCACATGAAATCTGTTTTAGAGGAATTTGCTTTAGCAGACAGGTTGGACCAGATGATCTCCAGTGCTCCCTTCCAACCCCAACCTATATGGGAATGCTAAATGGAACAGAAATCCAAATGGGAAGCCACACAACACAGAAATCTGGACTTCAAATATCACAACTGCAGTTCAGTAAACTGCCTTACAAAAAAAACCCCCAAAAATTCCTCCCCCCGCAAAGTATTCTGCTCCTTTAGTGCCAAGAGCTGTGTGCAAAACACTCCAGGCAGTCTGCTCCCTCTTGACAGATTCATTCAGCAAAGCCAGGGCTGTGCTTGTGACATAATTGCTTTCATAATGTATTTGACAGACAGAGAGCCAGGAGCCATATCTCTGTCTCTGATAGCTAGATAAATAGATGAGGGAGAGAGATGGGAGCTTATTTTTCTATCTCTTCTGACAGACAGACTTATATTGGTCTCCTGTCAATTCTACTCTTCCCTTAGACATGGTGAGAAATTCAGAGGCAGTATGGAGGGTGGGAATTGTATCTAGCTGCAGTCCAGGTCTTTTTGAGAGACATAAACTCTGATTCTCTGTCTCAGCATGATTATGAATATAGCAAGTGTGCTGTTTCCTTTTTGGAGTGCCAAGCAGCACTGTGAGCTTCTGATTTTGTGTGTTCAAAGTGATATCCTTCTGTCTGATTTCTAAAGGTGAAAAATAGTAACATGGTGCCCAGGGAACTGGCCTTACCCTTGAAGCCATTACACAAGCCAGCTGGCACAGGGCAAAATAAATGTTTGCAAAAGGTCCAAGAACAGAAGTGCTAGCTTCCACAACCGTCCCTTCAACACATGGCTGGCTGAGTTTAAGAGGGAGAAAAGAAAGGATAAATATAACTCTAAAGAATAAGGCACAAAAATCTGAAAAGAGTTTTTGTCATGTATACTCTCAAGTCCCACCCTGTGCTTGGATAGGGAGACACTGAATGCCAAGAGTGCTCTGTGGTTGAGCAGTTTCCATCCTTCTGTTTGGATGACAGAGCTTTTGCACAGTTCACAGTGAACTAGAGGGGGAAAGCAATCATGTTAAATCTTTTTCCTTTCTTGAGATGGATCAATCAATTTCTCCCTTTGGCTTGGCACACAGCCACAGGGAACATGGTTGGTGGCACAAGGGTCGGAACAAGGGAGCTGGACAAAGGGAGGCTTGGCTTCATTGAGATGCTGTTCAATCTTACACTGAGTCTAAAGTGCTCACTGAAGCACAGCCATAGGATCCTTAAGGCTGTGTCTAACTCACTTCAGGAAAAGAGTCTTATTATCATAGCACAGGGTCTGGCCTTAGGTTATTTATCCTAGGAAGAAAAAACTTCTTTTAAGAGAGCATAACTAGTTATCATGAACAGCACTTGAGCTCACTACAGCAAATCTGATCAATGCTGCTCTGAAAGGCAGTTGCTTTTGAATGTGTGACTATGCATGAGTCACAGAAGTTATGAACACCCAATTCTTAACTCAGTTGTGAAAAATTATAATAAAAATGTTGACAATAACACTGAGAGAAATGCAAAAGTCATCTGCAGAAAAACATGAATCACTACATAAGTCATTTAGTTGACAATAACAGAAAACAGACAAAGTTCTAGTGATGAACTCTGAATGCCTTCAGTTTTGTCTACTGTGTTAAAAGTTTAATGCTTCTGTTTGCAGAACCCTGACTTCTGTGGTTCTGTACACTTCTGCTTTGGCTTGAACAAAATATTCTCTATTGATGGTTCCATTAGACTGTGAAGACTCAGGAACAGCTAGGTGGAAGTGAGATTTAATTGACGCTTCCAAGTCTGCCATCACGTATGCTGTAGGTGAGATCATGACTCAGTGGCTAGACATGGTAGCTTTCTCTGAGAAAGGAAAACAAGCCTTGCCAGTAGCCAGAGCTTTTTCTACATTCCCAGAACCTGATAAATCTTGTCCCCTATACTGAGAGAGAAATGACAGTCCACTCTGCAAAACATGCCGTAATCATGTATTTCTGAATACTCCTGCTTATGGGCAAACTGAAGTAAATTCATGGCTTTTCCCGTCTTCCCTACCAAGTCACTTAATATATGCATAGTTCAGAGCTGCTGCTCCACTGTTGCCATTAAATGACAAACGTACAGCTCTAGGGAATGGTAACTTAAAAGAAATCATTATTTCAGCTCTAGAACTCAGCAGCTCACATCCTGACATTTGGCGGGGGGAGGGTGGAGGAAAGAGACACTGACCCATTAGTACTGAAAACAAAACCATTGTCTAACTGAAAAGCATAAGCAGATGAGCTGCAAATCTGCAACATGTAAATATTCTTCACTTCCCACTTGTCAAGGAGTGCGATTTTCTCCTTGGTGCCTTTGCCAAAACCATGAGTGACAGACTTTCTATTCTCTGAATCTAGACATGGGATGTCATATGCTGGGTTTCTGCCCATTAGCATATGGTTGAAGAGATTTGAAACTGGTTGGATAAAAGGAGAGTTTTTCCAGCTTGGAAAGAAATTGTCATGTTGTACTGAGGTCGGGGTAGATCTGGCAGATGAAAGATGTATGAAGTTTATATAAACAGACTGTTACTAAAACTCGTAGCTTGATATTCTAGAACCTAGCAATGAAAAGAGTTGTAAAATAGGTCTCTGGTACTTCAGATTAAGTACTATCTCAGTACTTAAAAAATTATACCAGTATTAAAACTTTCTATTCACGAAATGGTCATTGGTACACTTGCAAAGTAAGAAGCTCTCTGTGAGCTGACATTTCATTCTAAATGATCAATGAACCTGGAGGACAAAGGCACACAATGAGTCACTGGTTTCTTACCCAGTGAACCCCATACTACTACAATTGGCCTGGTGGCTTTCAGACTCTACACATGCAGCCTAAAACTCTGACTGCTTATTTTCCTGTAGCCTTCATGCTGGTGAACTGGGCAAAGCTATGACAACTTCAGTAATGAAAAGTGGTGTTTGTATACAGCAGTACACTGTGCAGAAGCTTTCTACACAACTCCCCCCGAGCATCTGCATTTACAGGTTTAGACAGCTAAGCTACTGTAAGTACATTGCAATGATTTACCTTTAGGGTGATGAGCCTTAAACGGTAATCGTCTGCTTGTATGACTCTGTTAACTGTGATTTCTATTCCTTCATAGGTGACCTGTTCCTCTGGCCAATATTCTGTGCATTTCTGTGTGCAATATAAAACAAATCCAGTTAAGCAGGTATCAAGGGAGGCTCAGCTTTTTTCTCCTCTAAAATTGAATATAGCACATGCATAGATGAATATGAATGAATTTTGTTTCTATAATAAGTAAAGCTTCCACTTACTAAACAGGGACCACATTTCAGCTGATTTTTGCTGCATCCATAATAGCATGATTGCTTGATTAAAAATGCACAAATCAAGTAATTTACTAACCAATGCTTTTAAATACACACATCCTTATTTATCTTTATGCATCTGATGTGCATTTTGAAGGTTCATTAGTGAGGCTGGTGGCAATGTGCTTGCATTTTTAAATTAATCCTTTTCTTAAGATAATAATGATTAGTATAATATGCACTAGTTACCAATATATCTGTGCTGCATATATACTGATGTAGAAACACAAAATACAGCTTTTATATTTTTTATAAAGGCTCAATGCTCTCAGAACATGAAACGATAATTTGCATATATTTTTGCAGAGAATAACATGACTGGGGATGTTTGGGGATATAGATTATGTACCAAAATCCACTTAAAATTGTCAGTGAGAATCTTTCAAAGCTAGGGAACCAAAAGGCAGCAGTAGCTGTGAGATCGGACTGCCACATTTGATTTTGCCAAAAAACAGCAAGAGATGCACCCAGCACAACCTGGCACTTAGAAACACAGGAACTATAGTCCATTTGCAGACCTACTTTGTGGTACTGACACACTAGAGATGAGCCAGTGAAAATTTGTAAGCACTCTGATCCTGGAAGGAAGGCTAAAAAAGACTGTGGTTTTGCAGTTACTTTCTCTAAATTAATCAATATGCAAAGGCAGAGACAGGCATTTCAACATGGTGCACAAATTAGTTCATGGACAAGGAATGACGTGAATGAGGCAGAGTCTGAGAAAAAGGCTCCCTTGTGATAATACAAGCATCTATTTCATTATCACAAGGGAGTAGGTATCTGCAACAAACCTCAGTAAAGATGATGCTCGTGAGATTCCTCTTTTACACAGCTGTACATAATCTTGAAGGAAACAAGCTGAATAATTTTGCTCTCCCCCACCAAACATAATTCCACTTGAGGAGAAAGACTAACAACAGAAAAGTACCTTGCAAAGTTACTGAGTCAAAATTTTTGTGGGGGAGAACCAGTGTTGTTCCATCTGCACAGTCCATCAGTTAATAACCCACTGGGAGCGTGGCCCACTGTGTCTCTCTAAAGTTATTTATGCAGATTGTGTTTTTTCTTCATCTACTCATAAACTGCAGAAACCATTGCAAGAATTGTCGAGTGCTACCAGTTATCAGTACCACAGACATTGCTCTGCTTAAAGGAGTGGAGTAAGATTGCCCACTCATTTCTGTGGGCTATCCATCAGTTCAGATTAGAAGGGACAGAGGGCTGAGGTGCAGAGATTTTAATACACACATTAGTGAAGTAATTGCACTGAGGAGGAACACAAAGCCTCTCTTACTAGCATCATTGCTAAAGAAAACTTTTGGGTTTGAATCTATGTACTTCGAGTCCTGTTATTAATCTATTAATACAGGTGCTGCAGATAAAGTGAGTATAGAAGTAATTTACATTAAAGGACCCTATATTTATGGCTGAGATTGCTGACACCACTACACTTTTGACATAAATTGTATCAGGAAAGAACCAGAAGCTCTGTTGAGATATACAGGCTGTAGCAAGCTGCAGTGCACTGCTTCCCAAGACTGTTAAGAGGGGTGAAACACTGGTCAATGTAGGTAACAGATAATCCAGACATAAAGGTTATTTTGCTTTCTTGTTATACAATCTTGTTATGAAAACTACAGTGGAAGAACACATCACCAAATGTGTCATTCAGGACCAGCATTTACTCTGAGTCTTCTTTAAACCTCAAAGTCCTCAAAGGATTCTGGTGTGTTGACTGTGTCATGACATTTTAATATTGTGTGTGCCAGAAACTGGCAACTTTGATTAATGAGCAAGTTATTGCTTCAGTGCTGCTGCTCACATACAGGCAGGTGCAAGTTTAAAACATGAGTGAAAACAAAGCAGCATACTCTGCTGCTGTGCATCAGCAATGCCTTGACAGGATGTGTCCAATAAGCCAGCTGTAATAAGTGACCATTTTTAACTTTCAAAGAGTGATAATTCTGTGTCACTCTTGATCTTGTATTTTTTTTCTTTCTAAGTTGAAGGTTAAATTTATTCAATCTATAACTATGAAAAGCTAAAGGTTTGTGCATGTGCTAGCTTCCAGCTAGCAGATAAGCCATTACAACTCTGCCTGTATGCTGGATGTACACCCATATTCTTTGGCTTCTAAGCATCTAAAGCTTCTTCTTGAAACAAAAATCTCTAACCTAAATTACTAATCTGTTCTCAAGAACAAGTCTGACATACACTGCTGCTGCAGCTTAAGAACCAACATTTGGAAATCTCCACTCAACTTTGCTGCTTAGTGGTGAGGGAGCATGCAGAGCCCAACACATGCCCAGACCACTTCCTCACATCTTACACTGTCAGTAAAGGCAGATGTAAGCTCAGCTACTTGTCTGTGAGCTGAAGCCCAGGCCCAAAGTTCTTGTAACTCTGCTATGGGGGAAAGATTTCAGCATGTAAGTAATGAAGATAACTGCAGCTGGAGGGCAGCAGTATCATAAACTGAAAAAAAACCAAACCAAACCAAAAAAACCCACAAAAAAAAGCCTTGGAAAAAACAACAACAACAAAACAAAACAGAAAAAAAAAACAACCCTGAAACAACAAAATAATAATAAAAAAAACCCACAAAAAACAAGCCAGAACAAAAAACTTTTGGTGGCATAGCAAACCGTCATTACAGCTTAATTTATGGAAGTAGGTAGCAAATAGAAATTTTCAGCATCTTAATGTCAGCATTTCATAAGCATTCCCTAGACACATTCAAGGGAAGATCCTCAATGTTCAAGTCAGTTTTAGTTGCATATTATCATACAGAAGTCAGGTACTTCCTCAATGACATGTGTACATAGACATCAAATCATAATAAATGCAAGATAAAGCAGCAACAATTCTACTCATTAAAGATATTCAACCTTAAAATTATGGGACACTATTGTTTTTGATTCCTTTAGAAAGAGCTTCAAATGCTGCCTGCAAATAGAGCTGGGTTAGGAGGGGTTTCAGGTCAGCTGGGAAAGGAAAACAGCAAAACAACAGTAGAAGTCAGACAGCAAAACAGGACTTACAGTAAACTGAATTGAAAGAGAAGCCCACATCTTCTGAGCCTGAAGAATTTCATGCTGGCTATGATTGCACAGGCCACTGAACTAACTTCTGTTTGCTGGCTTAGAGTCTATGCTGAAAATGTATGCTGGAGTACTGATAAAAATATAGACTGGATGTAACAGCATTACCTCATTCATCTCTTCTATATTGGTAATCATGACAATGATGGGAGAACGCTCCTGCCACACCATTCTCCAGAAGTCAGTGACAGTATTAACTATCGGTCCCTGAGTAGCAATATATACCTTTTCCTCTCCTCCATAGCCCTGCCAACAAAAGAAGAGAGGAGTTTTAACAGGGATGTCCACCGTAACCTTGAAGGTTTGCTTTTAAAAAAAGAGCTATCCTGGTTGAAATGCTGACTTTGTGGCACCAGCTCTCCTCTCTTTCCTGCACATGTATACGTGGAGCAAAGGCACAGTATAGACTCATGTAATTCCAGCAAAGGGTGTCCAACAGCCTTGAGGTGACTCTGGCTAGGTCATGAGCCTTATTCAGGCTGATTATCCAGCACCTTGGTTAGGCCAGCTGACAAGGAATTTTGCATCAAGAACTGCAGAAGTATGTTTCTGTCTGGCCCGAATCTGTACAGGTACACTTTGAGATTTTGGTTTCAGCTAATGTAAGCAGGACAGAAGAGCAATCAGATCAGCTGGGATGCCTTTAAAAGCCAGTGTATGCTGTGATTCTGTTTACATTAACAGTGGCTGAGAGAGGCTGGGCTATGGAGCTCTTACCCTGATGTAGTTAGCATTGATGTAAGAGCTGAGGGGGTCGTCCTGATCAGCTGAGGTAAGGCACACTCTGCTGTGAGGATCTGAAAGGTGGAAGGAGATAAGGAATAGTTTATCCGGTGCTCAGAGGAAAGAGAGACACAAGATTGTTTAGTACAGCAAGGTATTTACATGCAATCATGGTCATCACAAACATATGTGAGTGGCCTTGGAAAACCCCTGTGTTAAGGCCATTAAAAAAGGGGATGGATGACTGGGGTAATTTGCAGTGAAACTTCTGACATTTTCACCCACTATCTGAAGCCTGCCTTAATTGGTCCTGATGCAGAGTCAGTTTCTCAGCATGACTCTGAAAAAGCAGTTTTCTGCTCCAGGAAATTATTTCTCAATTTGTTAGGTCAACAGACTCATTCTGGATTCAAAGACATTGGAATATTGTTTGTGAAATGACAGCAAATAACTTTTCTACCAAAACATAGGCATGCATTTCTTGCACCCAGGCAAGCCAGATGACAACAACTCTTTCCCTGTTTCATCTTGCAGTGGACCAAACTCCAAGATGTGCTACTAACAAATATAATGGTTATAGAGAAATTAAAGAATATTAACAGGTCTCTTCCATTTTAAGTCTCTTCAGAACCTGAGTCTCCTTCATTGAGGCTGTTTATGAAGCATTATTCTTGTTCTAATAAGATGACAAAAGAAAACATTATTCCACTTAAGAAGTTCAGTCCAATTCCCACTGAAGTCAGTGGCTGTTTCACTGATTTTAATGCAAACTAACACAGGCCCACATTCATCCACTTTGACCAGCACTACTCAGTTTGTTACCATTGACACAAAACAGCCTCCTGACAGAGGCCTCAGCAAACAGAAAACAGTGTATATGACCAAGATAATATTAAAAACAAACCATAGGTGCCTTTTCCATAAAAAATTTCAGATGGCTTAGAAAAAAAGAATTAAATAAAAGTTATGCAAAAATTGTGCTTTACCCAACATCGTATTAAGTAATTTTTACAGTACTACAAACACAGACTCAGCATGAAATGCTGTCCTCAGACAGACCAGGTTCATGTTTACTGGGACCCTTGGTTTTGAAGCAAAAAGAGAATGTTTAGATCTCCTTGCTAGCCCTCTTTAGTGCCAGCACCAAGTCCTGGAATAGAGGCAGTGGGATTAGAGTGAGCACACTCTCCTTTCCTGAACAATATCAAGCCATCCTGTGGCCACAGTTGGGGACTAAGTTGCTAAAAGTTCATTCAGGAAAAAAACCTCAGATCATAATAAGGCCTGAATAAAGTTGTTAACCTTTAGAGTGATGGTTGGATAAAAAGCAGTTATCTGAGATGAAGACGTCAAAGTGACAACAGTGGCTGCTGGCAGATACCCATATGGCTGAGATGAAGACATGCCAAATTCAGAATATACAGATCAATTAGAGATCTGGCATGTTCGGGATCTGAAATCAATATTTGCTTTTGCAATCTTCCCGTTCCAGCAAAACCAGTGAATTAAATACTTGAATGAATCACCTCAGCCATTAGCATAGCAATAGTCAAAGGTGGCTAAATGCTTTTAGACTTCTGGTCTGAGTAGAGTACAAAGTCATCAAAAGAATTGCACACATCAGGCTGGAGTTTGAAGACATTAAAAGGGTCCAGATTCATGGACCATTAGCACATTTTTGACCTCACTGCACTTATATTTGCTAACATGACGTTGAACCTTTTGGATTTTGCAAAAGACTACTATGGATGGTGGTACCATCTTCCAACAACAGCTTAGAGAAAAAAAAAAACCAACAAAGGCTTGACATCCAATCATACCACTTTTCAAAGTATCTTAAAGTATGAGAGAGGGGAAAATGATGACACTTGTAAAAATGTGTACCAAAATGTTTCTCAAAACACCTACTGCTGCCTACAAATAACTCTAGTGTAATAGAAAGGAAAAAACTTTTCTGTGTCATCTTAATGCCATCAGGCCAGTTCCTAATATTCTCAGTCTGCATTTGAAAAAATATCAGTCAGGAAAATAATATTGCCAGAATTTAGTCTTTCAAAAGAAACTTAATAAAATATATCATTAACTAACAGCTTAATAAACTAAGTTCTTTGGTACAACTTTTAAGCAGCACCAAATGATGCAATTCTAATAACTAAAAACCTATGTTTCCCTGAGGACCAGTAGCATTTTAGTTCTTCATGCTCTGCTCCTCTTTAGAAATTTGATTTATGCTTTGAAGCCATGCTTCTGCTCCATAAACATGGTCTTTGGACAATACATTGTGGTGACAGTACACTTCATGCACTCTGGAAAGGAAAACACAAAGCCCTCCAGCATGTGGAATAAACCACCCTGCCTCAGAAACTTAAAAAGCAGAAACTTACTTGGGAGAATTGTTTTGTAGCGATTCTTACGGACTAAGCCTGGAATATCATACTCCTTTGGATCAACAAAGTTCATTGGAATTTCCTGTAGAAAAAAAGGGGGAACAACAAAATCCCACAGAAACATATTATTAGGTTCACAGGAGGTATAAAAACCTCAAGCCCATCATCCTCCCTGCAAGGGAGGCAAAGTGATGAAGTCAGCTGGGACATATTGTACAGTACCTCTAGCAACTTACCACCAAAGTATGATTGATGTTTCCTTTTACTGTCACTGACTTTCTTTTCTGAAATCCTTCATGTGAAAATGCTCCTAGTGACTAATTCATTGAGTAACACGCATGACATATTCACTCCTAATATTATTAGAACTGAATTGCAAGTGTAGGCACAGAGCGTTGTAAGAGGTGGAATGTGAGACACTGCTCCAAGAGGATGGACCTCAGCACCATCCTTTCTGACTCACATCACTTCCTCTCTGAGGGTGGGAGTTAATAATTTGCTGAGGACTCGCACCAGCAACAAAGTATGACACACATTATGACAGGCTGGTGTGCTGACCTGACTCCATGGAGCTGGGGGAGCGTCACTGCTTTGCTCATCATGCTGTTGAGCTCCATGGAAAAGGAAGCAAAGGGGCATTCTCTATTGCTGATGCAAAGAGCACATGAAGATGGAGGGGCTTCCTATTCCCCACTGCTCATTCCCTGCCATAAGTGGCCAATGCCAGGGGGGAAACAGACAGGAACCTTCTACCAGCTGGAGTCAGTAAAGAAGAGAAGGGATGTGTTAATAATCTCATATCTCACCAGAGATATGGCTCATGGGAGCCATGAGGCAGAGCTGGTCATCCCAGCTGCTGCACACTGGATTTGAGAGACCACTACAGCACAGACTGGTAACAGGAATCAGGATTAAGTAAGGCAAGACTCACTCTGGGAAAAAATAAGGATGAGCAGAGATATGGACTGTAGCAACATGAAATTATTAAGGCTGAAAATGAGCTCTAAGATCTTTGAGTACAACTTTTGCCTAGCACCTCCATGTTTACTGCTAACCCATGTCCCTAAGTGCCACATCCACATGTTAACAAACACTTTCACGGATGGTGATTCTACCACTTCCTCAGGCAGCCTGTTCTAGGGCTTCACCCTTTCAGTGAATAATTTTTTTCCTAGTATCCAGTCTAAACCTGCCCTGGAACAACTTGAGGTCAATTCTGGAGCCATAGAAGATTATCTGCACTCCATCTCTTAAAAAGCACTGAGCATGCTGTTGGCTTTAACCAGAGGCAAATAAGGACAAAAACATTTTGTTGAAGTAATTTCCTATCAATTTTGAGAACTGCACAGGAAAAAAATCTTCATATTGTTCCTTGGTATTTAGTCAACCCAAACACTTTGTGAGCCAAGCTCCATGGGCTGTTTTTGGGTTTTAAGTCATTCACCATGCTAACCAATTCTTGGTGAAATCAACAGGACTATTGTCTGAGTAAAAACCCTAAATCTTGTACAAAATTCAGGATTTAGCCCTATTAATGCCTTCCCTCACTTTTCTTCCAAAATGAAACAGCTGCTTGCTTCATCTGGGATCTGGACTTTGAAAACCAAGTAGGTTAGACAGAGTAAAAGCATATGATGAAGAGCTGATTGGTGGCAACTATTTCATAAAAAAAGAACTAGTTTACAATTTTTAATTACAGATGTGACATTTTGATTGCACAGCATTTTGTGCTCTTTCAGTTTTCATTAAAGAATGAAAATAGCTTGGGATGGCTAGGCTGCTGAATGATTCTATGAATACCAGGAAACCCAATTCAAAATCTCTCAGACAAATGAAGTGTATTTTTTCCTTCTTCTAGCATTATTTTCTTCACTTGAAAGCTACAGAGTAGCTCAAAGACTGATGAAACTGTATGTGGACCAGTCTAGCAGTCAGATCAGACACCAAGTGAACATTCCCTCCCTAAAAGAGCAAGAGATGCTTTACTTTAAAAGAATCAGGGCTTTGCCTACACAAAAGCTGCTTTCCTTTAACTTACAGAGCACTAAAGGAATTAAGGACCACAGATACTTTGTGTTCAATTTCAAAAGAGAAGCCCAGACTATCCATCCCCCTGTTCTTGTAACCCCTGAAACTGCACAAGGGGGGAGGACAGCAAGTGTCAATCAGAGTGGTCTTTCCCCTTCAGACACTTAGAGGTCATGAAGAGGACAGGGTGAAAGGACTATAATCTTGCAAAATAATCTTCCTCCTGCTCTGCTGAGATTTCAGGCTTAAGAGAGTATTTGACGTGGCAGTATTAACTTCAGTAGTAAATTACTTTTGTGCTGAGAAAAACCCCAATAATACATACTTTCTATAGCTCCTGCTGAATGAGAGAGCCACACTGTGTTTTAGGTAACCAGAGAATATTTAGATTTGGAAAGTAGCTCCATATTAGGCATTCAACAGCAAAGAGAGTAGATTAGGACTACAGTGATTTCACGATTGTAAGCCGCACCTTTTTCATTGAAGAATCCAGCCTACCCCAGTAGTGTGGCTTATATTCAGGTGTGGCTTATCTATGGACAAATCCCAGTGAAATGCCAACCTGGAAGTAAGAGCCAGCCAGGGAAGGGGCCTGGGGCTGCCTTTAAAGGCTTCACTAGTCTATGAAAACTGTTGCAACTTGAGCACCTGATACCAATTTGTGTCTGTTACTAATTTGTTGCTTTGTTACACATGGATCCTCACTTTAAAAAAAAAAAAAAAGGTGCGGCTTATATTCAGGTGCGGCTTATAATTGTGAAATTACTGTAATTTCATCCCTAGGGTAATTCCAGACACATTTCAAGAAGTCATGCTTATAGCAAATGTGGCTTTTCTTCTGAACTCCAGTTAAAAGGTAATATACATCAGCAAGAAAAAAAAATAAATCTTGTAGAAACAAAGCCTTCCTAATGCTGTTGCTATTGCCAGAACCAATTCTCTGGTTTTTAAGTGAGAATATCACTGAAAGCTTTCAGACATTGTAATTTAAAGGAATGATAAACTTGGAAATTGCATTAAATGCTTCGTTGACAGAAGTAGAGTTTGCATGTACTACTTTTAGACTGGCAGAAAAGAATACCAAGGTCTTCTATGAAGAGACAACATCCCATTTTCATTGATGCCCCTAGAAGAGAGAGGTTAGACACTCACAAAGAACTCTGCCTGGAGTATGAAAGGATCCAGTGCTTTCTTGTGCAGCTCCTCTTCAGTCAGGATGTTTGATGCTGTCTGGAGATATTCTCGAGCTGACTGTTCCCTTGGGGACATGACATAGCCAAAGCCTTGCTCAGAGCATCCCGGGGTGCACATATCCAGTGTGAGTGAAACATTTGAACCTCTCCTGCAAAAAAGAGCAAAGTTTGCTTACAACAGACCCATGACTGCTAGCAATGACAGATGAACAACATTAGGAAACCAACCACTTGGTTCTGATGGGGACATTTTGGTCACTACCTGTAAGAAAATGGGTGATGCTTCTTGTATGGACAAGACAAGGAGATGATTTTGTACACTAAAACATCACCAGGGAAAGATCTTGGGATAAGCTACCAGTTCAACTTTAATAAAGACATGAAAAGCCAACCCTTGCAGTGAAAATTTTTTCCATCTGAAAAATGTTCTTTCCACAACTGTACATCATAAGGAGGGTAAAATGAAGGTCCAAACACCTTAACAGTTATATTATCAACAGAGATACTGTTGAGTGTAGAATTTTTAGTGTTAGTTAGCCACACAACAAACCAAAGAAGTCAAAATGTCTACTATGAATAAAGTTTTAAAGCAGTTCTGAGCTTCTCTTAGTCTCACATATGATAGACAAAAGTAAGATCCAAAAGCTGTCAGCGAATCTATATTTAAACGTCTTTAACATAATAATAAAGTCACACAATATGATGATTACTAGGTAAAGGTTCTATCCATCCACACAGTCAACCTATTTTTGATGAATCTCAACTAGGAAAATGCAGTTAGAAGGTGTGTGAAGGAGCTATTGAAAACCATGTATGCACACAGGCATGACCAACTCACAGAGTGGATCACAGCCCTTTCCTGGACCCAGGAGTTTGTCCAAAAGAATTTGCAGCCAGTCTCCTGCTAAGATTCACAGCCATGGGGAAATGCCAGTAGTGTTAGACATGGAATCTTTAGTGACACCTTTCAGAAGATTTCACCCTACCCTCCTGTGTGCTGTTAAAGAGCTACCACATTTCTCCCCCAAAAGAGATGCATTTGACAAGGATTGCTTTTTGTTCATTCAAGGCAGACTACCTACATTAATAGTTCTTCAGCATGAGGAAACGAGATTATTTCTTCTTCAGCAACATTCAGTGGTGTTTTAATTTAGCTGCTGACCACCCTTATAATTGTAGAGGTGGTTAAAAAACGAGAGGGAAGTAAGAGAAAAGCAGAATGGATGCCAAAGGGGCACAGGTAGGTAATTTAACACAACATCAAACAAAGGAAAAGTGACCAATGTGTAATGTAAATGAAGTTTGTCATTGCACAGCTCAAACCCGAAATGATGTCTGTCTTCAAGGACATGTGTATGTTGAAAACAAGTTTACAGCTTAAGTGTTCGCATTGCACCTAGTTTGAGAACTTCAAGCAATCGCTTTTATTCTCCCACTTCTAGTTATTTGACAGGTTTTTCATTGTAATTCATTACTTTAACCAATTGATTATTCCCCAAGCGATACTCCCCAATTCTCTTGATACAGTGAGTATCTTTCATGTAGGCTAGCAGTCACCTGAGGAGAAATCTTTAAAGTGACAGAAATTGAATGAAATCAGGGATAGTGAAGAGCACAAATGACTCATGTATTTCAAGCCAAATCTCGCCTATGATGAAAAACCAACAAAGCAGCAGCTTCAGGGACAAGCCCCAGAGATTACTGTGATCTCATATAAAGGTAGAATAAAATAATAAAATGTGTAAGATTTTAGGACAGTGTTATAGCAAACCATAAAGCGAGAAAAAACATTAAACCCACAAGAGTGCAAATTGAAAGCCTCTTCTGTAACACTGTTTTTTACTGCGTCCTGAGAAGCTTTGGAAAAATCAGCATTGTATTCTTAAAACCTAAGTTCTGTCCTTTGTTTTAAGCATTAGAAACAACAATTAACTATGGTTAGCACTCCAATTAAGCTTGAAAACTGAGAAATAAAAAAAGGTGATACTTTGATATGCTGGACTTTTCAGTAACTTCATTCTTATTCATAACATTGTCACTTTTGCAGAATCTCTTCACATGAATTCTATCATCAAGACCTTTGTTCTATTTCACTAAGACAACTAAAAGGATGCAAAACTGAAAAAGATTTCTGTTAATCTTGAAACTGCCCTTTCCTAGCTGTGAACCTCTCTGAGAAGCTCCTGACTTACTGGTGAAATGCCTCTTTTCAAGCTGCCTTATGGCTCAAGTGGTGAACATCAGCCCACCCCAAAATTTCATTACTGGGCTCATTTGAATCAAATTAGTTTACTTCTGGATGAACTCAATTATATGAGGAATACCAAGGACTATCATTTTTTATCTGGTTTGCTTTTGGAGAAAAGACTAGTCCCAGTATGAGTGACAGGGAAAAAAAAAAAAACAACAAGACCCACCTCTTTCTGAGGTAGAGCTTTCACTGCTCTATAGAGAATTTCGTGCAATGCAGTTGCTGTCTCGATGAATGGTGAGAGACTGATCAAACACATATAGATGTATTCAATGGAAAGAAACGATGCTTTAGAATAGCACTTGTTGACAGCTGTCCAGGAACTGTGTGCTGTTTAGCTAACATGCTTGCATTTATCACTGGACTTAAAGCAGGTGCTTGACTTCACAACCACATTTGAAAGTAACATTCACTAAGGCAAAAAAGCTTCCTACTAGGCCCAGAACTCCTAAACCCACAAAATCTGGGAGCAGACTCTTCCCTATTAGTCACAACTCCCCTACCTTTCTTGCAAGCCCACGGATTTAACCGTCAGAGTAGCTGGGTCTGTCTCCGCTTTAATGTCCATTATGCAGTCAAAAACTGGAGTCTCTGGCACGGGATCCAAATCTAGGAAGTCATCCTCATTTTTATCCTCTGTCCACTCTGAGTACGTGAAGGAAGGCTGCCGGCTCACAGACTGGCGTCTGTCCTCTTGCAGCGGAAAGGGGGAATCTGCTCGGGCTCTGAGGAGGTGCCAGAACTGGAGGAAACAAACATTTTAAAAAGTTTCTGATTGTAGCCAGTCCTTCCATATTTCGTAGGGCATGGGTCTTTAGGGCAGCATCCCAGCTGTCTGTATTAGAATTGGAGAATACTGAAGAGAACAGGAATGTTCCATACAGGAGTGGCTTTGTGGTGCATGTTACAAGGATTCACATCTACCCATTCAAATCTGCTTTCAGTCACAGAGGTTTCCACAGAGCTAGGCAGGCTTAACTCAGGGATACAGTAGAAGTGGAATGTGCTTGTGACCATCATATGCAAGCCAACGTGATACCACTGTCCTTTTGTTCAGTTTCTTATCCTTCCCAGGCTTGTTTACAAAAAAAAAAATCCACTATGTATTCTACAAATCATACCTCTCCTGATTCAGTGGCTTTCCATTTGAAATTTACATATAGCTGTCTTAAGTAATATAATTGAGCTGAACATGTTTAATAACCAGGCACTGTACTCCAAATTGATGCATAAACCCATCATTTTTTGAAGAGGCCTCAATTCTGATGTACCTGATCCTGGGGCTCAGAATGCCCATTTGGAAAGGAGCAAAGACTGTATTATAATCTAATTATCTGATTTGAATATGCCATAAGCATTAAAAAATGAATCCCATGAAGTTCTAAGACACAAGTGCAATATGAAAGTTTATATTATAAATTAATGAAAGGTTTGAAATTGCATTAATCTGAAAAATTTCTGCATCATATCGGTTTGCACAGATGCTGTGATAGACTAGATGGTTTGGAAATCAGATCAGTAGACTTCAAATCCTCCACACAGATTTCAGTTAAAAGTTTCAAGTCCACCTCTGAATTCCAGGATCTGTAACTCTAGGCCAACTTCATCCTTGTAGCATAGAACTATGAGTAGTATCACTTAGGCAAATGCCATATAAACTATACTGCATTGTCATGCATCCTTTTGAGACTAAGAACAGGTCTCATTTTCCACAGTAAAAGCCTCTTCCGTCCTTTTCTTATATGTCTTCTTAAAGGACCAGTTGAATTTTAAAAAGGGATACTAAAAGAAGTCAAATTTCTCTTCCTAGGCTGCTAAAGCATATTAGGATGTCATCCAGGACAGTGTCAATTTCAACATTGGGAAACAAAGGCTTGTTCATAAAGGCTTTCCTCAAAGAAAAAGATCCCTTCAAGGTCTCTTCTAGGCAGCACGTGGCTAAAAATCAATTTTGAGTAAAGGGAGAGAGAGAAAGAGAGAGATGACTCAGCTGAGACAAAGGGGAAAATAAAGAAAATGGTCTTCATGCAATAATCTGTTGTCCATCAGGCTGGGATTGCAGAAACCCTGCCTGGTTCAATCACCATTTTCAATGCTCTTTCAATGACTGTTATACCTTATTCCACAAACACTGGCAAAAGCAGCTGTTTTCAAATTTGCAAACCACAAAGCAGCGAGACCTCAGACACCTGAGAGGAAGTCGACAGGTAAGGCAGGAAGGGACAAGGCTCATGTGCTCCTCTAAACAATCTGTCCTTCCTAATGTCCATGCTAGAGAGAACATACTGGGCACAATGGAGCATTGTTCAGAACTCACAGGACACTTACACTTGGCTGCCCAGCCACTTATCCAGAGAGCAGGGTGACACAGAGTGGCATTTGTGCCTCTATTCTAGCTAGAAAATTCTTAGCACACACCACAGCAATACAAACCAGTACAACTTTGCCAATATGGAAACTGTTAGAAAATGTTTTTCTATACACAAATTTTAACCAACACAAAGATGGGCCAAGTCTTTTTTTATCTATAGTGGTATTCATGTTCACTTGCAAGGAGTTCACATGCATAGCTGTCCAAAGAGAGATCAGAATTTTTGGTCACAGAGAACTTTCACTTAACTTCGTCTTCTATGCTAAGAACTGATCAGCACTAAATGTTTTCATCCATTGAGAAATAGCTGCAAAAAATCAACCCCCTGCTATTCAGATTTTCAGCCCAGAACGTTTTGCTGCAAATTTATCTGGAACTCAAAGTTCTTGACAATTCTTAGGTGTTTTTTTTTTCTTTAATATTTGCAATTGCACAATTATCAAAAGTTATCTTTGATGACAAAATTAATCTGGATAAGGTACAGCAGCATCAAAAACCCAGAAAACTGCATAAACCTCACTAGCTTCCTTGCCTACAACGATCACAACAACAGAGGCATTAACTATAATTACTTTGCCTTGCAAATGGTTTTCAGAAAGTCCATTTTCCTGACACATTAAACAAAAGATTTTACCACTGTGCTGCCTCTGAGTGAATTTAACCATGGCATATAATACGACATTACTGCCTAGCAGGGAGCATGGCCAGCAAATCAAAGGAGAAGTATTCCACCCTCTCCTTGGCAGTGATGGAGCTGCACCTTGAATACTGTCTACAAATTTATTTTCCCCAGTTAAAGACGGATATGGAAAACCTGGAATGGTCCCAGCAGAGCGTTTCAAAGAAGGTCAAGGGTCTAGAGTACAGGAAAAAGGTGGAGGGAATTTGTCTTGTTCAGCCCAGCAAAGAGGAGGCTGCAGTGATCCAATAGTGGCCTGCAACTGCTTGAAGGGCAGCTCTGGAGATGCAGCCAGACACTTCTTGGTAGAGTCAGCTGATACCACAAGGGACAATGGCCACAAGCCTGCAGAAATTCAGCCCAGACATTTACATTTGTGAAATTCAGATGAGACACTAGGAAATGTCTCTTCCCCAAAAGTGCCACATGGTTGTGGCACAGGCACATAGAGAGATTATAAACCTTCCTTCCCTGAAGGTTTTCAAAACCTATGTGGAAAAATTCATGGCTGACTTTATCAAGTGTTGGCAACAGCCCTGCTACAAGCAGGATGTTAGATTAGCAATCTCTGCCCACCTACAGTCCCATGATTCTGAGGTGCATTTCATTATGCTGTGCATCACTCAAACAGCATGTGCAGAGCACAGCTTCAACTTCCTGAGCTACCTGGGGTGCACTTCTGGAAGGACAGGAGGTGATGCTCTGCCTGCATGTTCAGTAGCTGCACTCCCACTGTAAGAGAACAACATAGAGGGGTTTGAAAAGCCTCTCATTGGAGCTCCCTGACAAGACAGAGTTCTCCATAGCTCTCCCATATACCACACAACTTTGTGCCAGTTACAAAATCCATGGAGAAACACAACACACTTCTGCTCCCCAACAGCTGACAGGTAACCAGATTAATTGTAGTCATGCCACTTAAGCTTGTTCTGCAGCTGGGGCCTTGGCCTAAATCTAACAGGACTTCACATTCAGAAGAATAGTGATACTCTGGAACAGCTCCTTCTGCCATTGAAATCGAAAGATGACAGTTCTGTTAACAGACCACATCCCTTCTACTTCATTGCAAATAGTCTGCCCATCTGTGGATGGAAAAAAATAAGTAACATTTTTATATACCTTTCTAATTCAGTGCAATCCAAAATTCATCAAGAAATTAAGTAAAGTTAATTCCTCTACATAAAATAAGCAGATAATTGCACAGAAACAGCATCAAAAATGATGCTTTATAATCAACTTGGGCATAACACCAACAACTTTGGATAAATTGGACATCTTATAAAAATTCACTGAAAAAGGGCACGAATATAGTTTGTGCTGGATCTTAACTTACCAGAGATCCTAAAAATAGCAGTCCTAGAGAAGCCAAAGACAGCAGGATGTATGATACCACAACACTCCCAACTGTAGTCAGGCTCTGTGGAACAACAGAATAGACAATGATTCATGAAGCATTTAGGGGCACAGTGTGTCTGAATTCATGCTCTTGGCCAAGTGTGTAATATTTCCCATGAAGATTTAATGATATCATACTTACCTGTGGAAAAGCTGCCATCATCACCAAAAAAAATGCCAGGCTTTGGAGAAGACTGAAACCGAAACCATCTCTAAGCCCCAACACCTCAGAAGATGTAAACCCCTGATTTCACTGTGAAGGCCAACGAGAGTTCTGCTTCCTACCCTCACACTTTGCCAAAGTTAATATCTTAACCCACAATTCAATTTTGCAGACTGGACCAATGCTTTATTGCTACAATCAGTGTGATTTTATACTGTGGCAAAGGGCTTTAAATGAAGTTTAGCACTGTTCCTGGGTTTGGGGATTCTTAAATAGAATCCAGCCACAGAAGAATTTTCTGTTTTTTCTACACATTCAGTGAACCGTCATCAGGTTAATTCACACCACTGGCAGTGGAATTAATTCTGATGTCTTAGTCATTTTATAGTAGTCTATAGTTCAGTCTGTTCTCTAGTAGGTACAAAATTCAGTTCTAGTGCTAGGGCTTCAGTGAGCAAGGAATTTTACTCTGTTTTTCTCCTGCTAGAACAACTAATGAGAAATTTGGAGTCAAGAGCTGCCATTTGCTTAGTTTAACATCAGAAGATTTCTTTCCCTATACTGTTTTCAAGTGTAAATTTGCACAATAAATAGTGTTTGAATAAACAGTCCTCAAACATATGCATGAACATCTGCACAGAGTTGTACTTGGGGTGTTCTTGTCATGCATTCTAGGAATCAGTTTCCTCCATGAAGGACAATTATTGTAAGTCAAAATTACACAAATTTTCTGGTGGGAATAACAATTTGTTAATGACTGAGCCACTGCAAATAAGACACCGGCAACAGTCTGTGAAGAGCTCTGCGCATAATAAAGCCAACAGCAAAAGGGCAAAGAAAAAAGGCTTCTTTCAAAAAGCCCCAAAAAAGCAGGTGACATGCAGCTCATAAACATTGAGAAAACAGAAAAGAGTCTCCACTGTATTTCAATCACAAGAGGCACTGAATCGGACTTTCTATTAGCACTGCAAAAGCCTATGCCTCAAAGACAATGTAGAGTGGATCTAGGCATTCTGGTAGCAAATATATTTCATCAGGTTTTTGAAAGTAGCTGTTCAGCACTTAATTAAGGTTCTGTCCACACTAGAAAAATCTGCACTGGGTATAATTACCAGTAATTTATCAGATGAATCATTCTGGTATACATGTCATCGTGTCATGGTGAGAAGCTAAGCAATTTTACTGGGGTAGCTCTGTAGATATAATTGAACCTGTGCACCTAGTACACTTGAAATACATTTCCTGCACACAGATATGTTCTAAAAACTCAACAAAAATACATTTTTGAGACTATGGTGTGTCTTTCTCCTTTATATGGGTTGATCCATTCTTCCAGAATTTAAGCTTCTATTCATCCTAAGAAATGAAGTTCCAACTCTCTCTTTACTGTGGGTTAAACCTTAATGAGATGACTTCTTATTGCTTTGTTTCACTTGCAATAATTTACATGTAACAAAAAATCTGCTGCGCTGACCTAACAACATAGCCAAGAATTCAGCTCAACATCTTAAAATATTCTGCTTTCAGAAAACTCTTCTACTATTTCAGGGCATACACATGAAATACACACATATTACACTTTTCAGAAGAAATATTAGAAGCGCCACCCAAGGCTACTGACATCAACTACACAACCAGAGAGGAGCAGAGGGACTTACCTCCCCTTGATCTGAAAAAACCTGTTTGAATGGGGTAAGCAAGTAAGAGAGCAGGTCGAAGGCATTCTGAGCTGCTGGGATGGTCCCGTAAGTGCTGTACCACAGCATCATGCAGAGAAGCTGTGCAATCAATCAGAAAAGACGTAATTAGCATCTCTCATTATACATGCATTCATTTTCATTTCAAGACTGCATAATTAACTAATTTGGTTTGCATTGATTTCACGTTGATTATCACTTTTGCTTTAAGAAGCCAGGTATTTTCTAGGCTGTAGTTTAACAGGAATAAAAAGACTGGAGGCTCCAAGCTCAGCCACTATGAACTAGATGTGCATCACTGAGATACACAGGCTCCCTCCTACCCTCACTAGCAAAAGGGCTGCCCAGAAACAGCAAGTGGAGCAACACTGAATGAGCAACAGGTTCCTCTGGCTTCTGAACTTTCAGCATTACTACTTTTAGATCTAAACTAGTAATTCCATGAACTTAGGGCACTTTTAAAAGACTCTTATGCCTTCTCTCAAAGCTCTCACAAATAGCCATGTGCCAAATAGGCATCACTATAAATACACACAAACATACACACAGAAAAACTTTTCATTTGAACCACCAAAGGGTGCTGTACATGCCACAGTTAGCAAACTATAAAAGCAATGACTTTTTATTTAACACACTCATGGAGAGGTACAACCTCATCCCCGTCTATGAAGGGTACACCCCAGCTTTAAAAAATACACCACCTGTTAACAACGTGGATCTTTGCCCCTATACATATCAACTACAGGAAATGGATTTGGTGGCATATTGGTCATTTGGAATAGGCGGCATTTGCAGAGCAGCAGGAAATGGGATGGGAGACTGAGACACCAAAAGGCAGGAGCTGTTCTCAAGACAAAGCTGTGAGAGTTGGCTGCAGAAATGAGGACTGCACCTATAGCCACTGCTACATTTACAGTGAACAAGGAAACCTCCAGAGCCAGCGCAGCCTAAAGGAAGGGTCCCAGCATTCCAAAGCTATGGCACGCTGCCTTACCAGTATCTGTGAGAGGACAAACAGATACATGCTGTCCCCGGGCATTAATCCATTCCACCGCGGAGGCCAACCGAGCACTGCTGTTTTCTGGGAGGCTTTCAGGGACTGCTCCTTCCTGTTCAGCTCTCCTTGCCGTCCTTCAGCTTCATCCACTGACTCCATAACAGCTGGACGGGAACAACCTACACGTGAAAATGACATGTGCAGGGGATAAATGGGATGTGACCCTGCAGGCACCGCGGGGGCTGCAGGGCTATTGTTTTCCTGGAGACGATGGTTACCTCTCAGTTCCGCCTCAGCAAGTGCAGCTCAGAATTGTGAGTGCCACACTCTATTAGTACAGCTTTATTCACCTGCCTTCATCAGAAAAAACTGTGTGTGGGTGGATAAATTATTTTCCCTTTCTTTCCGGAGGTGCAGATTCTGAGCTTTGTTGTTAACAAATTCTCATTTACATTGCTGCACTTTTTCATTTTTATTTTTTCAAAGAAGCTACCTGTGCTATTGCCTAGCTACACACTTCCCAGCTACATGATGGCAGAGAACCCATTTTGCCTATTCCTGTCTCAATTTCTCCATTTCTTTTATTTGTCTGCTTTGTCTAATCAGATTACAAATTTCTGATGTAGAGACTGTTTCATGCTATGTGTCTGAATAGTGCTTGGGGACCCTGGGTTTTGGCTGAGTATCCTAAGGCAGTAATAAAATAGACTTTATTCCAATAACCTACTTCTTGGATGAATTCATACTCAAGAGCTATTTAATAATGTTGCAATGCTGCTCTGTTCAGTGGAAATAACCACTAGTGTGGCTATTCTCTCAGTAACAGTATTTTGAATAGAGTCAGTGTAGATATAAATTCCTTTACATGTAAGAAGGAGTGAAAGATCAGAACCATTGGGTGTGAGTATTACTGACTGACATCTTTGTAGGTGAGGAATGCCCCAAGGCTGCCCTGTGTACAACACTGAAGACTTCAGCCTACAGCATCCTCCTGTGTCCCAGGGAAAGGCCACACCATTGGTCCTTACATGGTTTGTTGGTGTCAGGTTTCCATAAAATGTTCCTCTCAGCAAACATTTCTCTAACTGTCTCACAATAGTAACTCTAAGTTAGATAAGCACCCATTAACTAGCCACAGCTCCAACCAGGCAAATGAAATGTATCTTTGTATCAGGTGAGGGTCTGCCCATAGTAAGAATTCATTTTTTAATGCTGGATATCACAGGAAGTCTACCTCTCAGTCCTTAAAGTTCAAAAGTTCCAAGCTTCTAAACAGCTTCCTGTCTCAATAGATTTGAACAAGAATTGAGAGGAAAATACTTGTTAATGATTGCCAATTTCTTCCTGCTATTTTTGTGGAATGTCTATGTTCTGTGTTTTGGAACAGGAATTTGAAATTTAGCAGGGACAGAATATTCGTGTCAGAAATTATTTTTGTCATCCTTGCAGAGAGATATGCACCTGTGGCTGAGATCTAAAGCTTCAAAAATACCTATTTCTTTTAGTTTATTACTGTTTGCTCCTAAAGTCTCTAACTTTCCATTTTCACTTAATATAGTGTAAGTTCTACTTTTCCTTTATGTGCATTAAATAATGCACTTCTGTCACTGAAAATTATTAACACCTTTACTGTTTTTCCAAGTTGTGATGATTTTATGTCTTGCATACTCCTCTCTAAATCTCAAGATAAAATATACACAGTGCAAAACTAAAGCAATATTGGGAAGACGACCAGACCAAGGAATGTAAGGAGCCCAGGAATGCAGATTTCACACTCAGATTTCAGCTGGTTTTTATACATCATAATACTTCATATTTCAGAACATTTTTTTTTTTTTACTGAGCAAAGGTGCTGCTTATGTAGCAGGTGAACAGCATTTCTTTGTTTCCTACTTATAACAGTCTGAGATTTTACAAGGTCATTTCTGGTTGGAAACAAACCCCTGACTATAATACAACGATGTGAAGGCCACTTAACTGCATCTTCTGGAACAAAGATGTTGGAGTTAGGGCACTGTTCTGTGTCTGTAACCATGGGGATCTGTACCTCTCCATAGCCCAGAAGTACAACTCCTGGAATTCCAGTGTTGTCTAGTAACACCTGTACAACTGCAGGGGTCACATTCTCCTTCTTAGAACTGCCCTATATGAAGGATAATAGACCACCCTTACTTGCAGTTATTTTCACTGCATAAGGTAGAGACCTGGCCTGTGTACCTGGCAGCCCAGGATTCTAGCTCTGCTGAATTGACACTGTTACCAAGGGGTACTTTTACTAGCACAACAGAAGGTAAACAGTGTAAGAACTAAAATAGAGAATTTGCTAAACCCACATATATAAATAAACAGATACGTCTTGGGTATACAATGAGGTCTAGTATTAACTAAAGTCCACTCAAAAAAATCTTTCTCCTACAAATCCTAAAAGATTAGATTCTAACAAATATAATGACGCCTATGTTGGGTTCTGTATTGATTTAACTATGCCAGATTTAAACAATACTTCAACTAGCACTCACATGTCATCTTGCAATCCTATATTCCTGTGTTGTTTGCCCTAATGGGCCCAGGATTCTTGCAGATGAGATAATGAGTGAAACACCAGTGAATCTTTCTTGTGTCAAGGTGAATGTGAAGGTATTGAGAGAGCTGGCAAGGCTGACTGCATGCAGGAATGAACTGAGCCTCTCCCCTGCTAGTGATTTGACTGACAGTGAAATGTAGCATCCATGTGATAACTTCCTCATTTCCTGCATCACAGAGATGGAGATTGAAGTTCCATGAGTACTTCTGCTTTGGTACAAGACTACACTTGCTAGGAAAAAAACCCAACCTTTTGGCAGAAGATTTAAAAGGTCCCTGACATCTGTAGCAGCCATATGGCTTGTAAAAGCAAGTTGAAATTTCAAAACAGCACCACAAACTTAAACTCATCCTTGCTGTTCAGGGAAAAACACTTTCTGGATCATGCCAGGAATCCATTCACCCTGTATTCTTTCCTTAAGCAGTGCCACCAAAACAAGCTGTCAAAACCACACAGCACAGCACGTTATCATATTATTGAATAATATATATAGAGAAAATCTTTCTTCACTCAGGAGGTAAAAGCTGGCTTCTGTAACTCTGGCAATACTCATTTTAATCCCCCTGTATCTCTATCTTTTTTTTTCTGACTTCATTTGTGAGTACATAAAAGGCAGAAGAATGAAAACAACACCTATATAACTCTCAGAAAAACAAGTGCTTAGAGTACTAGTCTTTGCTGAAACACTAAAAAGCACTGCAACAATAACAAGCAAGTCAACAAAGCCTTACAGTAACAAACATGCCACGATCCCATCAAATCCTGCTGTGGGTGAGGCATTAGCAGCTCTGTAACTCAACTGATTCATACTCAAAGCCTTCAGAGAAAAACAAAACAAAAACAACCCCTCAGAACCTCACAACCTGGCTGTATTTCCTAATGAAGCTAACATTTTAAAAGGAACTTGTGCATGGGTTCTACGGCTCAAGGAATTGGCACAGCTCTGTTGGCAGACTTAATTTAACAATGTATTTTTGAGAGAAAGGCTTGTTCCCCAACAAAACTGTTTATATAAAGCAGAAAAAAAAATGCACCCCAGCAATGAAAAGACAGTGCTCATACAGTTATTAGACATTTATGTACATCCACCACACTGTCCCTATGGGAATTATGCTTCTGGGTCGGATGGTACTGCCATCCAACTGGAAAATACAAATTTTGTCAGTGGTTGAGTCTACCTTCCAGACACACAAGACAGGAGGGCAAAAGGGGCTTCACCTGTTCTGCAAAATCTCAAGCTGCAGCAGCCAACACACCACAGCAGCTGGCTGCATTGCCCCTAATTGTTTTAGGTGCATTGAGGTACATATCCCTCTGAACTTGTCCACATCGTGGTGATGGCCACGTGTGATAGAATTTGTAGGAATGGGCCACAGAGTGGAAGCACAACAAAGTATGAGGTATGCCAGCATTACCTCACATCCATCAAGATTACCAGCATTTCAGACCAGAGTCCTAAGTCCATTTATGGCTTCTGCATCTTCAGATGTCCAAATGTAACTGTCTGCTGAAACCTCTGCCTCTAATTCCATTTAGCTGCTAGGGAGAACTGCTATTGATGAAAGAACAGTAGATGAAAGTACACTATTGAGATGGGTCTTAGTCCGCTGCTAAAAGAATTTTAACATGTGCCTCAACTGCACACAGGACACAGCCCTTGGCATCGCAGTTCACAGATCTGGTCAAGACCTTGTTAAATATACACATTATAAGACATCCTGATTGCTGGCAAGTCCAGGTGCTGGAAAGACACATCAAAGTTGAATGAGCTGCCTCAGAATGCACATGAAAAAGAGGCAGCTTGTGCTGGAGGGTAAAAAGCCTGTCTATCCAAAGAACGGAGCTCTAAGAGAACGGTACTGGCTAAGAAAACAACATCTTTTTTGGTTGCCACTGCAGCATGATAAAGATGGAAACTGAATAATTAGCTTTCTTTTGCACTGCAGGGGTATGGGAAGAATAGGATGAGAGGAAGGGGACCTCTCATACTTGCATGGCAAACACAACTTATGTAGGTCACTACTTTTTAACTCCAAAACTTCTACTGAATTTCTTTATCAACAGCAACCTAATTTATTAAGTAGTAAACATGACAGAAGCTGCATCATTAGTGTTTACAGACAGATAAAATTCACCACCAAGGAAAATCTGTTTCTTTTTGATTCTGTCTGCACTCCTGACTCATCTGGTAAGTTATGTTGAAAATTTACACTGAAGTTATAATGATCTTTGTAGAAAACTGGGGATGCTAGCTCCCCGAGCACTCATTTTTTTAACCTTTCTGATCATGACTACTGCTACTTTGCATGATCCCTGACCTGCTCTGTTTACAGGAGTTCAATACATTTATGTTTTCCAAACAGCTGAGTAAAATGCCACTCAGGAGGAGAGCATCTAGAGACCATATTAAAAGCTGCGAATAAGAACATCACCAGATGCACCCCACAGCTACTTACTACTGACTGACTGGAGATGGAGGGGATTTACAACAAATGTAATCTCCTCAGTAACTCCAATCCCATTCTGGATGAAGTCCAAATTTTAGCTGCCAAGAGCTTGTGGTTGGTAGATCTTGCATTTGCAATGAAAAACCACATTGAGACCATCTTCTGAAAGTATCAGACAGCTTAATTCAAACAAAAGCAACAAGCCAGACAGATCCATGGAGCCCACTACATTTACCTCTAAATAATAGAAGGCACCAAAGCAACCCTGAAATCACTTTGATATCTAACTGGAAGCTAGTTAGATCCATCCTGTGATCCTCTGTAAGACTGCAGACTGTAACTGCAGACTTCAAACTGTTCTCTGTAACAGAACTCATGAAGAAATATGCCTGACATACCATCAATTTAAATAAGAGGTCCAAGAAACAGGAACCACCCTCGGACTGATTACAGAGGAATGGAAGACTCTTCACCAAGGCTGAGCCTACACACCAGCAGCACAGGTGTCAGACTCTTACATTTCTTAATCCAAGGTGAATTTCAGCTTATGATTTCGAATACTTCTAGCTTGCACTAAATGTATCTACCCTGGACTGTAAGAACAAGCTTAGTCAGGCTACAAGCTGTGTGGGGAGCAACTGAAATTTCTAACATTCAAGGATTCTGTTCGGGAGAGCTGAGTATTTTTGCTAAAAGCATCACACTGGAAATATCTGCATTTCATTCACACCAATTCATAGGTTGATATGCCCATCAAGGGGAACTCAGCTGCCCAACAGCTCTCCAGTGACACTGTTTCAGTCACCTTCCCACAGCTCGCTTTTCTTGTGTGCATGTGTTGGGGAAATGCAGTGACAATGATGCACACTGCAGTTTTAGAACTGAGCTTTTAGTAAGTACAACCACTGATATAAAATGTCTACCTGCTGTTCATTAGTCTATATAGAAAAATCTACTTTAGTCCTCCACTCCGAAAGACAAACGCAGAATTGGTAATAGAATACTACAACTTTTTCATCACTACAAAGCTGCTTAGATAGACACTGCAATGGCCTCTCTCTAATAGTGAGTGAGAAGATTAATTTACCCTTATGATAGAAGATAACATATAATTATCAACTTTCCTTTGTGCTTACTTGTCCTTGAGGGGCAGGTAGCATGGGGAAAGCCAGAAACCTCCTTCTGAGGAAGGCAAGTGTTCTCCATGGAGTTCTTTGACAGTGCAGAAGAAAATGGGAGTCATCTACTTGCCAGAAAAAGCAGACTTGCACTTCCCAAGCTCAGCTGGTGGAGTCTGGTGCTACTTATGCCAAACTCTGATTACCAGAAGGGAAAGATGCATCAAGAGAGAAAAAGGAAGAGGGAAAGCCGTGCAGAAAATCTGCGAGCGACTCATGCACGTAACAGAAGTCTATGCATTTCCAGCCTGATGCTCCTCCCTTTTCACTAGCAACATTTCTAACAAACTTGAAGAATAAATTTTGCTATCTACTTGAAATAAGTTCTGCTGAAAAGAATATGCAGCCCCTTTGCCATGCTGGGGGGCTGCACACGTCCGTCCTCATCTCATCTCTGAGGGAACAGCAACCTGATGCCAGAGCGTGCAAGGAGAAGAACTGTCTTTCTGCTCAGCAGCTCCCTGCTGAACTGCTGAGTCACATGTTTTCTCTGCACTGGGTTCACACTGCTCCCACTCAGTCCACCTGCCACTTCATCTGGGATGGGTGGGAGGAGAGAAGGAGAGGTGAAGGGCAGAAAAAATGTTCATGTTCACCCAGGACCATTATTATGATACCGCAGGGTCACATATAAAAGCAAGCCTGCAAGCTGCTAGAGAGGGATGGAGAAGAGAAATATCAGACTGCAAGAAAAACTGCCGCCCCCTCTTCATCAACAGGAGACTGGCCATCAAGCATGCTGCAAACCTCATCTGATTCCAAATCAATCACCAATGTTATGTGCTTGCTGATATGTTCTGTGAATTTCAGGGTACAGACAAGGCTCTTTGCTGTGACTTAGAAGAGCTTTCAAGTTGCTGTGATTTTTTCAACAGTCCAACAGCTACTGTGTCATAACGGTCTGGCTGCCACAGGGAAGTGCCACAATGATAAGTGAAAATATCATCTGGATAGATTCCAGTTCCTAAGGGCACCTTCAGCTGAGTTGCTGAAGTGGAAGTGTCCACCAGCTCTAACTTTCATCATTAAATAAGATGAAGAGAAAATCCTACCCATTTTATTGCAGGTTCCATAAAACTCAAGCATAACAGGAGCCAACATCTCCTAACCTGTTAAATTCTCATACAGAAAAGGGACTATCAGTGGTGGGAAACATCTTTATCACAGTTACAGAGGGTGCAGATTACCCTTAGGTTGGGCTGTACACATGGAAACAAACATTTAATTAAATTACCAAAGTAGTATTTTTTCTGTGATTATAATTCTGGACAGTACATTTTATAAGCTATGAAAAAAGAAAATGCCTAGAGGTTTCCTAATTTATTAAATCCATTTCAGAAAAAACACTTCTGAAACTAACTTTCAGACTATATGAGGACAACTGTGACTAATTTTCAGACTAATGTTTAACCCACTGCTACTATTAGCAGAGAAACTGAGGGACTGTTAGGAGCTAAATAAGGACTTTGTTTTATTAAACATAATTAATGATTCAAAAAGTAAGCCTGTTTCTCTCTGTGAGAAAGAATCTGTTCTTAGTTAATGTCATGTCATACTTTTTAGTGATTCTAGTGCAAATGTGCTTGTGCTCTACAGACCTGAAATGCAAACACAAAATCCAGTCCCAGAGGATGAAGTGACATAGCATTAAAATGCCTTTCTATATCAACTTCCACTGCCTACCCCACAGAGTAGCTCACTGTGGTGCTGCTCAATAAATAGTTCACAATAAAATTATAACTGTAGAGGAAAAGAAATACAGGAAAGAGAAAAGCAAAACAATCTTCTCAAAGTCCCCTGCTTCCATACAGTAATTTTTGTTCCAAATAACCAAAAGAGTTTGCAAAACACAATTCTAAAAGACAGGATGCCTGCCTGTGAAGTCATCCCTGGTGGGGGAAGGATGCAGCCTGACACCAGAGATTTTGTTTTACTGAAGGGTGAGTCTGGGGGACTTACTTTGATCTGTCACCAAACCCTTTCTGGAAGAAACTATTCCATGCAGCACTCCTCTCTTATGGTATATGATTAATGTTTGCTTCAAAATAACATTAAATATGGTGTCAAATTACAACTCTCAAGTGAATGCAGACTCTCAGAGGGCAGAGATACTGACTATTAACTTGTATTGCACCCACACATAATCAGCAATTGCCATCTTTCAATCAGGGCTCAATTCAAAGCTTCTTTAGCTTGATTTTATCTTTTCTCCTTTCCTCTTAACCCTCTTACAGAAGTTCCATGTGATTACCGTTGAATATTGAATACAATTTTAGGGTTTTTGTTTATTTGTTTTGTTTGTTTGTTAAATAAAGAATAGATTTCTTTGTTATGCTGTTTTCTTCACTGAATGGTTTCTAATGCCTGGTGATAATTTTGGAGCTGTCTTGAGCTTTCGCAAAAAGACTACAAGTTGACTTTAAGTGGAGTTGGTTGTCCCAGATTAATCCCAGGCTGAAAGCTCCCTTTAACACTGAAAATGGAAACCCACAAAGCAGCTCTGTAATTCCACAGTTAAAGAGATAAAGGCTTAGACTGCTCATGAACCAGCCTTGCACAAGCAACACAAGCAGGGAGAACTGTCAGTGGCACAGCAATGCAGATCGAAATGAAACAGGATAACCAACTCTCCTCTTCCAAACCCTAATTGTAATTTTTGTGCCTTTACACTGTGACTACAGGATACACTCAAATGTGCCTGAATGCATAATCAAAGAATAGCAATAATTTAGAACCAGACAAACATCCTCTTCAATAAAAGAGTGACTGACAATTAAAAGAAACAAGCACATTCTGGTATCACACAGTTTTGAAATATTTGCTATTCATACAATTATAATCTGTATTGGTGTTGCCATACTCCTATTGTGGAAGAAAAAAAAAAAGGGTATTTCTTTTGTTCAATTAGTAACTTCTACAGTATTTCCAGTCATAATGCTAATAATCACTGTGTGTTTCTAATGCCTCATCAGTGACTGACCTGGCATTCTGCAGATATTAGATCTGCTTTCTGTTCTGGTGAATGAGAGGGTTTGCACCTTGAAACAGAGGCGTTATTTGCTGGCTTCCTGCCAGGTTCAAATGGGAACGTTTTGATGTCATTCATTTGGGGACAGCCTGCTTTACTAAGTGACGCAAATCTTATGCCCTGGAGCCTTCACAAAAAAACATTTAGGAAAGCTACTATTACATTCATTTCAAAGACATTCTTTTTCCCCTGAGCAAAGTAAATTACATCAAGACCAGTCTCAGCAGTCACAAACCTGATACATGCCCCAAGGGTATTATGCCCAAGTATAAGCATTTTGCTTTCTTGCATACATTTAGGAAGGCTGTGCTTGTACTGCTTGGCTTCCTCAGAAAGCAACACTATCACTCAGACCCTCTAATTTAGGCTTTGAAATAAACACTTGTAGAGATAAAGGTGTGGACGTCCATAAACAGGATCAATTTTCTCTGTACTAGAGCCCTATTTCAATTCAGGGCTACACCACTATGGGCCCTAATAGAAACTCAGCACAATTAAATATCATCGTTTTCAGTTAGTAGTCTGCTACCTCTGTAACTGTAGTTAGAGACATGCTTAGATTACTAAAATGTCACAAGAGTAACACTTTCAAGCTCTCCTTCTTCCTATCTATCCCCACAGGAGCAGGAAAAGTGAACAATAAAAGTAAAAGTATTAACAGTCCTGTGTCTAGTCTATCTGGGTTCCTATCCTGTGCTCGTCAACATGGATACTCAGCCATAAATAGTACACTAAAAAGATGCAACAGCTTGCCTTCTCATCCTCTTCCCAGGGAGGAAACATGCACTGAGCAATGTTTTGTCTAGATAGATAAGCAGACATGCACAAGTTGTTACAGCTCTCTGCTGGAGAAGGTGACATGAAAAAAGCACATGCTGGTGATGAGCTTTGCGATTATTTCAGGAGCAACCTGTCTGCAATTGTGAGCTTCACTCTACAAAACAACCCAAAGAAACAAACCTCTCATGGACTCATGTATCCCAGGGCTCCACTCCACCTCACATCACACAGCCTCATGCTGAGTTACCATAGCAAGAGCTGACATTAATCAACAGGTCATCAAGGTGGTAAGCAAACACCATTCTGGATCATGCATAAGCAGAGCATTTCTACTTCTGGCTCCAGAGTGGGATCACAGATAGGCTAGAGATTTTCATTCTGTACTCCAGCAAATGCTGCAGAAATGATGATGATCTGGGGTTGCATGGTGTGCTGCATCTATTGGAGGCAGACCTGCCAAGGAGCAGGTACGAAAGGCATCATATGCCTTTTTCTGAGGATGTCCTGTTCTAAGGATGAAAAGACAGGAATTTACTTCTTCAACTATGCAACACAAATTGGAACTGTTAAACACTGTTTCATCAGGTCTTGATTAGAGCATTTATTTTTTTTCAGAAGCTCCTGATTTCATAAAATTTATAATTCAGGTCACCACAAAGGCACTAAACATATTCTTCTGAACTCCTTCCTAGTTGCCCCACAATTTTGTCTCCATGTATAAACATGCTGTGTATATTACATATTTTGGAATGAGTAGTCAATTGCTTCCGTTAGGATGCTCTTTCTGAAGTGTGGGTGACAGCATGTGTCAATGGGAAGCAAGACTTCATCCACAGAGCTGTATTTCTGCTGTGCTAAACAGAACACCTCATCTGCATTAGCAGGAGATGCCAAACGCCTCATAGCAAGTCTCCTCCTACACTTGACTTCAAGATGAAGAATAAAGTACTGAGTAATCTTGTAAATCTCATCCTTAGCTTCTAAAGACCAGTGCAGCACTTCCAAACCTCTGTCTTCCTCCACATTACCTCAAGATTCTACTATAAGAATTTTTTTTTTGTTTGCAACCCTCATTTCCCAATGCCAATTATGTACAACAAAACTGCTTGGTCCTTTCCTGAAGGGCTTGTGTAGCAAGGTTTTGGTAGCAGGGTGTGGGGGGCTACAAGGATGGCTGCTTTGAGAAGCTTCCCCATGTCTGACAGTTCTAATGCCAGCCAGCTGGCAAAGGCCAGGCACATCAGATGATAGGAATGCTGCTGAGATAATCTGTTTAAGGAAGAGAATAAAGTTATGGCACAGAAGGAAACGTGGCCACTGAAGAAAGGAGAACATGTGAGAGGAACAGCCCTGCAGACACCCAGGTCAGTGCAGGAGGTGCCAGAGCTGGGATTCTCCTGCAGCCCACAGAGGAGCAGAGATCCACCTGCAGCCTCTGGAGGAGCCCAGAGCAGAGCAGAGAGATGCCCAAAAGAAAGTCATGGCTCCATGGTAAGCCCATGCTGGAGCAGGATCCTGGCAGGGGGACCTGCTGACCCAGGGAGAGAGGAGCCTATGCTGGAGCACCCTTTTCCTGAGGGACTACAGCCACTGGAAGGAATCCATGCTGGAGCAGTTCATAAAGGACTGCAGCCCGTGGGAAGGACTCATTGGAGAAGTTAATGGAGGACTGCCTCCCATGGGAGGGATTCCATGCTGGAGAAGGGGAAAAACTTGTTCCTGAGGAGGAAGCCGTGGCAGAAACAACATGTGATAAACTGACTGATAACTCCCACACTCCATCTCCCTAAACCACTAAGCGAGAAGAGATAAATAATCAGGAATGAAATTAAGACCAAGGAGGGAGAGGTAGGAATAATTTTAGGACTTGCTTTACTTCTCATTATCCTGCTTTGATTTTGATTGGAAATAAATTCAACTGATATCCCTGAGTTTTACCTGTGACAGTAACTTGTGAGTGATCTCTCACAGTCCTTAACTCAGCCACTTGTTATATTTTCTCTTCCTTATCCAGTTCAGAGGGAGGGTGGCAGAGAGACTTTGGGGAGTGCCAGGCCTCCAGCAAAGGTCAAATCACCACAGGAGTATTAATTATGCTGGGAAGATCATAAAAAGAATAGGCAAGAGTTACATTTTATCCATGGCCAGGTAGAAGCTCTGTGATCTACTTCAGACATGCTGAGCAGAGGCACAAAAGACAAAAGCGTAAGCAGGGCAGTATCAAGTCCTATTTTTGAGGGATAACTGTAACATCATAGCTCATCCTTTCATTTCCACAGATCTTGAAATGATCTTATCAGCTGAACAGACAATAGCATCCCTAAATCCATATGTGCATCTAATAGGAGTAGCACTTCAGTTGCACGTAAAAAAACCTCAGCAACAAAGAAAGCTTCACCTTAAGAGCTGTTGCAAAAGCATTTTTCCATACAGAAAAGTAACACAGGCTCTTCAATGTGCTGGCAAAGGACATTCAGAACCTATCAGTACCAGTGAGGACACAGGATGCTAAAAGGGGCCATTTTGAGAACGCCTGCACAAATCTGACAGAAAGAGAAATTACCTATTCTGAAAAGTAGGTCCGTATTTATCTTTGTCTTCCACAGAAGACATACAAAATGGAAGGCATTTAGTGTCTTTCAGCAGTGCCATCCCTCTTATCAAAAGTCTTAGCAAAATTGGTCAGATGAAATATTTCTTGTGCAAGGAAGTTGGGACCCAGTCTTACTGTCTAACCAGCTTCCCTTCAATTTCTGTAAGATATTTTTGACATACACAGAGGGAAGGTAAAGGCATTCAAACTGCTAAAGACTGCAAAGCAGGAGCTTTGGACTGTCATTTGAAGGGCAGGCTCCAACACAGTATTTATTTTCCTATTGTCAAAAGGAAAAAGTAGGAAGGACTTTTAATAAAATATGTTAGTTAATTGGACCTGGAACATTAATAGGTTTTTCACAACACTGTAGAATTTTTTCTATGAAAACCAATGAGAAAATGGTTCTATTTAAAAGTGGTAATAGCAGTAGTCTTTGAACATATGCTTAATGAATAAATCTGTTAGGGAAAAAGCCTTGTGTGTATTGGAGGGGGGTAGTATGTTTCTTCTCACTTAAAGCATGCCATGATGGCAATCATCAACAGCAAATGGCATCTATTGTTGGGACTAAAAAAACCCATTTGGCCATTTACTTTCAGGTGAAATTGCTCTTTTAAATAACACATTCTTTTAGTTAAGCAGCTGAGTTGAAAATAAAGCAACAGCAGATCCATGTCATTAAGGACACCTTATAAGCTCTTTGGTAGGTGCTAAGAACCACAACATAGTAATATCCAGGCAGCTTGCTCCTACAGCATAGGGTGCAGCACACAGAAAGCCAAGAGCCCACAGGGAAGAGATATTCAGATCCCATGGGGAGAACAGCCTAACAACCCAGTGCTACCACCTACTGCAGCAGTGGGAGCAGTCCCAAGGATGAAATTAAATAGGATACAGCAAAACACAGGACCTGAGCAGAATAGACTCTGTAGAGCTTAAATGACAACCAAAAACCTGTGATGAAAAACACATGAGAACATGCGCTGCCATTTGCATGAGCAGGTGGATAAATCTCATAAGCTGGTAGATTTGTTTGTAAAATTAAAATGCCAATTCCATATACTGGGAAGTGTGAAAAATATCTATAGTCAAACCAGAGCAGGCTGTGTATTTTTAAAGGAAGCTTGACAGATGTTGTGAAAATGTACTGCAAAAGAGTCAAACCTGTCAGTATTTACTCAACTCCTAACAGAAGAACTCCATGTTCCTCTTATGGAGTGCCTGAATCTCTCCCTTCTTCACTTAAGTAGAGTTTAAGCTCCTCGATTCCACTCCGAATTCTCTGAAGGAAGGTTCATAGAGGCAGATAACCCTTCCTGCTCTTTTTTTTTCCAATAACATGCTTGACTACGACTCTCTTTAGGCAGCACAGCCAGATCTCAGGTGAAAGGCTCATTTTGTGGTGAAAGGGGCATGGGGAACTCCCTAGTTGCATTCAACCAAATCTCCTAGTGCAACACACTGCAGTTGGAAATCTAACAAATCTAATGGGTGAGACCATACTAGGATCACCTCTTTGACAGCTCTTCTCAGGTAGCAGGATTGGGAGACTGCTTCAGCCAAACACAAGCCAATACCTGCTCTCCATCAGTTTTTTTTAACTTCTGAATCCTTGCAGTCCCTCCTCTCCCCTTTTAGAGTATTCCTTGTGAAGATGCAGAGCAGGCTTAGATCTTGACAGAGATCAGAGACCATGTGTAGGTGGAAAGAATGAAGATTCACAAACAAAGCAAGTCACATGTTCCCAAGATTTCTTTTCCAAGACAGAACAGTGGTACAATGAAGAAAATATTCCACCATTAAAACCCCTAACTCTCAAGGCTGGTACTCCACAGCTACTCACCACTTAATGCTATCCTTATTGAAGTACTTTGTTGAGGTTTCTTGTATTTCCCCATGATGATGTCACCAGCAGGCATAAGTAACGTATGAAACCTCAGTCAGGAAACTAGTATGGCAGAGGTCAAGAAACCATGATTTCCAGAAACAGTTGAGGTTTGAGATATGGTGACAAAGGGTGTCAAATTTATCTTCTGTGACAGTCCCTATTGCTGAAGAAGAAGCTTAAAAACTAAGTTTGTACAACTGTTTCACACAGACCATGTGACACATCAGCAAAGTTCTGTTCTCAAAAATGACTAGTTGTTTCACTAGCTGATTTTCAGCTAATTTCAGCTATGATATTTGTTTGTCCATTAATTAATCAATTATTCCACCAAACCAAACCAGTGCCCATAAGGCATGCATATAATTTAGTATGTTACAACATGAGTAATTCAAATTACTGCACAGTTTTGGATCTCACATCCCTGAAACAGGCTTTTCAGTATTTTTGACGTACAAAATGTGTGTTCTATGGCATTATACTGGGTCCTACAAAACCATTCATCAGTTAAGTTAGACAATGGACTAGCAGCAACATAGAGAGAAAGGAGAAGATAAAATACAGACAGCAAAAGTAGGTGTATGTTTGGGAATAATGGAAGAGAATATCTGATAAGAAAGGAATGAAGGAAAATAAATACAAGGCCATAGAAGAGAAGCCCACAGGAGGAGGAGGAGTGTGAAAAGCCTGACAGAAGGACTGAGTGGAGACTAAAAACAGCATCTGGCAGTAGCTCAAATCAAACAAAGTAGCATATGCAAAAAGTACAGAATACTGAAAACTTCCTTCCTCTTGGGCATTAAATAACCTCAGAATTAAGATAGAGTTTTCCCTCCCTCTCCTCTGAAATAACTTGCTCTAAACTCTGAAACAGAAAAAAATATCTAGTTAAACTTTTCGGTGATTTCCATTTCCCAGTTACAACTGTGAATTCTTACTGAAAATTTTCAGACACAAAACCACAAATTAAACATTGATTCTGATTAATTTTGCTAGTGGGAAACATAATGGGTTTCTCATGCTCAACAGACTTAGGGCATCAAGAGGCCAGATTCTGAAAAGGCCTAGGAAAATTTTCAAAAGCGCCAGTGCCCTTCAATAGAGCCAGTGCCCTTCAATAGAGCCCTAGTTCTGCTGAAACAACTTTAATTGTTCTTCAAAAGATGGGCCTAAGTTTCATTTTCATAAGCAGCTTAAAAATATGGATTAAATTTCACTGACTGAGACAATACCACACAGTTTTTTTTGAAACTGAGACTGACATGGTTTTCAAACTGCTGCCTACCACATGCTTTTGCTTCCTCTAATTGCGTCTGTTGTCACTCACAATTAAGAAAATCCAGGTAGAACATCAAATACTACAAACTGGGCAGAGTGAGGATGCCAATCTCCACAGGGACTGACAGAAATTGTTTTAAAAAGCCCAAACTATATGATCTACCTTTGAAATACAGCTGCCTGCATGCTAGAGGTCCTGGATCTTACCACATTAAGTATGTCCCAATGTTCTGTCAGCATATGCTCAGCATTCTCCATACATTGTTAAACTTTTAAAGTGATATTCTTGTATTAAGGTTTGAAGACTAAAACCCAGGAACGTACTAGTAAATGATTCTGTTGTCTTTTCATGAAGTATGCCTGAAAGGCATCAAAAAATTCCAACTTTCACTGGAACTTCTTCAGAAAGCAAATGATCAGTTCCCTTAAATGCCGGATGAAATCCCGGTGTGAATAACAAGGTAGTACCCTGGGTATTCAACAATAAGATATCCTTGATATTGTGACTGTAGGGCTGGGCTAATGGAGCTGGCATAGGAGTAAACATGTATCATGGGACACCATCAACAGGGTCAAGCCTTTAAATCACAAATGCCAGTTTACCAATTACCTTTACTTAGTGCGAAGCAAGATAATTTTATGCATAGGGTCGGTCCGAGGATTCCCTGATCTGCCTCACAATCATTGTCAGAGACTGAGACTCTGAGACTCTTGAGACTCCTGGATCCCACCTCTCACTGTGCATAAGAGTTCTGGCCTGGCTAAGGTGGATGCTTGCCAAGAGACTGTAGAGGTGTGTGTGCTGTACTGTCTTGGTACAATGCATTCGAGCAGGTATGGGGCTAGAACAGCCACACTTTCTGCACCTGATTCTTGAAGCCACGGTCCTCTGAACACAATAGTCCATAAATCTCCCCACCTTTTGGCCAGAGCCACATGCCTTGGAAAGGGACTATAAAAATGATTACTTTAAAAGTGACTTTCAAGAGACTTCTTTCTCCCACGGATAAAGAGACCGACGGATGATCCGAGGACATCCCATCTGTTGGTAGCTATCTCCCCTAATTCTCTCTCTCTCTCGGCCTCTGTCTCCCTCTCTCTCTCTCTTGTTTTGTCATCTTTATCTCTCTCTCACCATCACCCCAAAGCTGAGTTGTTGGCCCTCAAACTGCTTTGCTGCTTGTTGTTGAAAAAAACCTTGGTCTCTTGCTGTTGTCTTTTGCACCCTGTGGTCAAACAAACCATCACGACCCCTGCTCACGTTGTGCGGGCTGTGATAATAGCATCAAAGGAGAATGAAAAAGCATCAAGTCAACTCACCACCCAGCTGGAGAAAGGATCAAGTGCAAGAAGAATTAACAGAAAAAAAACTGAACTAAGAACTTATCCAGTCCTTAATGAAGATATGATAATACTGAGACTGTACTAAACTATTCTAAATCAATAAGGATGATAGAACACAAACTGGTACATAATAATTCACCAAAGAGATGCTTGTCAAAAAGAATGGATTGATTTTTAATTTAACTCTTTATTGAAATCAGGGTCCCTGATTGATACCTGTCGATAGTGTACCTCAGCACTGCAAACTGCCTCATCCTCATCATCTCTGATTCTTAAATGTCATTAAGAGATTAACTGAGATTTTAATTGTTAATTTTCTACAGTATTTTATGTACACACTGCAGAATAAACTTGGTTTAATAAAGATTTGACTGAAAGGCTTCAACTTCAAACGTCACCCCAAGTGCACACTCCTTCAAAAATAGTATGGTAATTTTGCTCATCCCCACAGACCCATGTGACCTCTTATCTGTATCCTGTTTCCCACCCGCACAAGAGCGGCTTGTGGCTTTGCCACGCAGCTACAGCAAAACTTCTCAAGCCTCCAGAAACATCATCCAGTTTAATTTCACTCTATTTTTAGTTTCATGTACTATGCTGGATATAAGTATGTGAACATGAGGCAGTGCTGTGAAATAAATAGACCTCTGGTTACTTAAAATGACCATTTTTCAATCCAGTCCATAATTTTATGGTTTCACCATCTGTATTAACTGGCTGGCATAAATGTATCCTAACAGTTTCTGAATGAATCTTTCAGAATTTTAATTTGCACTCCAACCTACCCTAATCAAGCCATGCCTTAGAAGTTTTTTATCAGCTCCTATGCCCTGCAATGAAAGCAGTATTTTCTTTGTATGAATATAATCAATTGCTCAACTTAAGCAACATAACATTGAAGAGCTTTGGCCACATTCTACATGGTATTTTGTACAGCTTATTATTGTGTTTCTGACAGCTTCTTTTTGCCAAATTTAAAACAAGGGCCAGTCTACAGTCCTATGACAATGCCTGGAGAATGACTTCTACTTCAAACATTCACTGGAGCATCTTCCATCAGATTAAAGACATGGATTTGAATTATATACATCTGGGCTTTTCCTGAAATTAGCATCACTGATACTTTCTAAGTGCCTTTGCCTCTTGTGCCAAAAGCGGCCCGTTAAGTCACCTCAGACTGAGACCTTTCCAGGGTACTTTTCAGAAAGCACACTTGCCAGGGGTAGCCTACAGACATAGAATTCCTTCCATGGTACTTTAGCAATGCTTCCATGCTGGCTCTGTCAAGTTAACATGAATGCAAGTGCATGACCTTCAGCTGACATTCAGTTGGGAAGTTTTAGCACAGTTTCTTTGTTGGAGCTATTCCACTTTGATGTCACATGATAAATGACTGTCGATCTTTTCTTTCTCCCCTCCCACACCAGGTTTTTCCAGGCTAAGCTTTTCTACAAGGCAGAGCTACCCACGCCTTATTCTGCAATAAAAACAAAACTGCTTGAAAAACTTCCCTTTGTATTGCCCACATATAAAGTGTAAGCCAGTAATCACTGCGGGATTAAAGATCTTTTCGATGAACAACCTGCAGGCTCTGTGCATGAAAACTGGGTATTTTGGCATCAAGATGAGAGAAGGGCAGTGTCAAATCCTAGGCAAAGACACAAGGGGAAGAAGCGAAGTCCCCTAGAAACCAAGAAGAAAAAAATTAATAATAAATAAAATCCCTGGTTGGAGACACTTTCTTGTAAGAGACAGAATATGTTTAGAAACAAGTCCAGAAAGGCTTGAAAACACCCACTTCCTTGATGATTAAGCAAAACTAATTTGCTTACTGTTTACCACAAATCAATTAAAAATAAAAAACTGCTTGAGACAGCTATGGAGTGGATTTAAAAGGACTTCCTAAGGAGCTTTTAAGAGACAAAGGCTCAATCCTTTAGGCTTCCTTAGAAATCCAAGCTAGAAAGAATTGCAATGGAGGTAAAATGGACTCTGAGTGATGGGAGAACCACAGCTAGGTTAAAATATGTACTCCACCTTGAGAAGATCTAGCAAAAAACTACCTTCCATGCTAACTGGGCTTTGCAAAACACTTAAAACCTGAAAACTAGAATAAGTTCTGAAGAGTGTAGGGCGGTGCTTTTCGTCTGTACTGAAGTGACAGCATGATGTATCTCATCTTCCCTGTCTTACTTACCATCTGACTTGCACTCAGTCCTTTCACTCACATAGTAACTTGGTTCCAATGCCTGCTCCAGGACAGATGGCCCTCTGGGATTATCATTTACGTCCTTCATGCACTAGAATCCTGAAAAATAAGGGAAAAAATCTTAGCTTTAACACTATCATGTTTAAGAACCATTCAGGGTTTTACACACAATTTTTCTTGACAATAGATTCTACAAGACCGTGATGAGCTGTTCATCCATAAAGAACAAGACAACCCACTGACATGTGGGGTGAGGTAAAATATGGAAAGGAGATGAATATATATAATCATAATAATATTGCCATATTATGATTGATGAACATGCTTTTGCTTATTGCCTGCATAAAGGAACTGGAATCTACCAGGACCAAAGGGTATGCACAATAAAATGTTTTCATATTTAAGGAAAAAGAGGCAATCCATAAACTAAGCTCCCTGAGGTGCCATCTACACCATAAGGAAAAAGCCTTCTGCTGAAATCATAACATCCCATTTCACTAAAACCTCAAAGAGGGCTTCAAAGTCTGAATACAAGACAAAAACTCTTACTTGTGAAGAACTGTTGAAGGTGTCATACCTATCACACAGTGGGGCTAACTGAACACATAATTTGGGAACAGTCCATCATAACATCAGAGACCATATGCCTAACATGCTACTAAAAGCATGGCAAAAACACAGGCAAAGAGGGTCATGCAGGCAGGTGGAAAGACATTCATCCCTAACAAGTTGCAAGGACTTTTTCTTCCTTCACACATTCAGCTAAGGGAGAGGCCAGAGATGTCTTTTTTTGTCCAGATTATAAATTGCTCTGCCTTCAAGGCTTATGTGATTTGTCATCTATTTCTAAAGGACCCTGCACACAGTCTCTTCCAAAGTCCACAGTGACAAACAGACTCCTTATACTGATACTGATATACTGTGCCTCACAAACCCAATCAAGATGTCTCCTAAGAACATGAGTTTAAAGGGCTAAACTCTGCCAGTGTCCTCTCCTACAGAAGTGCTGTTGAAATCCTTTGACTAGAAAACAATCTTCCTGGTTCTGAACAGGCTAATAAATCCAAGATTATTTAGATATGCAGACTTTACCTCTGACACTAGGACATGAGGTGATCACTGCACATATATAGCAATGGATTTGTATGTTAAAGAAGAACGTATTTAAAATTAAGTCACATTCTTAGAAGACACCAGTATACAAGAAGATAGCATCTAGGTAAAAGCAAAAGAGCAGAGCACTCCTCAAAAAAAAATAAAAAATCACCTGATGCAATATAGCCCATCTTATCACTAAGCAATCCTGTTACTCAGGACAAGGGATTACTAAAGGATGAAACTGGCTGTAAAGGCCTGGATACATGCTGTCTCTTTCACTTGTAATAATACAAACATAGTATGTAAGTCCAAGAATAAGAATTAATTTCTGTGTACACAGTGTGTCTCCAAACATAATCCAAAAGTTATTCCTAAAACCAGAAAAAAATAAGAGTATGTCATACAGATGGTATTTATACTTTTATAGCCACTTAGAAACACCTCTCCCTCCTTCCCAGGAAAATATGACAACTGACTATTTTCAGCTAGATGTTTTTATTAAGTTAGTTTTCTGATGTGATTTCTTCCATCCAGGCTCAAACCAGAAAAGATGTCTTGCAGGCAAGTCCCAAAGGAAGTCAACCTTCTTTTACAGAGCAGGTGCTACACAAAACAACTTAGAGGCACCATAAAGAGATGGTGTGGACACTTCTGAGTTTACCATCAGCACCCCCACTGCCCCTCAAACTTGTCAGTGATGTAACTGCCAGCTGAGTGTGACAACTCCTGACAAACAGGCCTTGCAATGCACTCGTGTCCCTCCAGCAGAATTGCCAAAAGGTGCAGAATTAAGGAGTAACTGGATTTTGTAAGGGACTTTGTGTCTTTTGGCTCACTACTGAAGGCCAAACTACATCCCTGAACTGAACCAAGTGATCTAATAAAGGATGTTATACCTCTCTTTACAGCACTTCTTATCTCGACACAAAGGGCTCTGGTATCTGAACAGGTTGCCTCAGCAAGCAAAGGTTATTACTTCTGCTAAGTGGAAATGTAATTAACTCTGCATGCCCTCAGTCCAATGCAACCAGAAGACAAGAGCTAAAATTCAAGTCAGAAGTGGTTTTTGCTTTTGAAAAAGTAGAATAAGAATGTTTACATTTAGTTACTGCTCAACTGACAGAAGGTAAACCCAATCACACCTAGTTCTTAGTATAGATGTATTTACAATGAGAGTAGCTCCAAATGTTTTCTTTGACCTCCCTCAGTGCCTGCAGTTCATCATAATATTCAAATAGTGGTATAAAACAGTTTTCTTTACACACTGCGTACAAAGAACTTGGTATCACATTTCCAGAGATGCCAAACAAATAAGAATTAATCTTGAAGCTCTGTACTCTGCTATAAAGAAAGAGTTGCCTCTTAAACTATATTCTACTGCTGTATTCTGCATTCATTGCAGGTGCCCTGCCAGACTCCACACTTAATTCTGTTCTTTACACTGCCTCCAAACTCAAGCATTCCTCCTCTGCTTCGTCTTTCCCCATCACGCAATTTAGGGACAGGTGTAGTTTTACACTAGTGAAAGGAATACTCATCCATTGCCTAATGTTCCCCATCTTTCTGGGTCACTCCTGCCTCTGAAAATGCATAAAGGCTTATTCTCTATTAGCTTACACCTTGCAGTTATTATCAGCACAAAACTGATGTGAAAACAATGCTGAGATCTGGCAGCATTTTACACCAACTCTACGCTGATGTAAAAGAATTCCATCTGCCCTTGACTACATGGAAAACCTTCAGGCCACGTAGTTTTACAGAAAGCAGCTCACAATAAAGGCAATACAACTGCATGACCCTTTTGATACGCTGGTGTGTCCTTCGTTATTCTGACACAAGCAGCTAAAACCAGTCACAGGGAGCACTCACTCATGTGCAAAAGTGCCAGCAAAATCAGGCTCCAGGTTAAGAGAAGATTTTGGTACCTAATTTTGAACTGTGTGGAACCCCTAGAGGATGCATCATAGAGGAATGAGAAGGAATTGCCAAATTTCTAGTAGCAAAAACCCAGAAGCCCATTCACACTACATGGAACCAAGAGTGACTTTATCTTGTGCTATGTATGAGGAAAATCTAAAGTTTTTAAGCCACCAAGTCAAGTTTTGCTGAAAACAATGACACAATCTGCCCAAATGCAAGTAAAAAGTGTACACACAATTATATGTATACATACCCTGGCAGTGACAGGGTAACAAGGCAGGTTATATTTCAGGGGCATCATCACAGAACAGTAATGCAATTGCAGAAGATGGAACACAAAATTATATAATGGCTCATTGCTACCAGTCATTTCTTCCCTCATCTGGGAAGGATACAGCATCTATTCCAAAGGACACATCATTCAGACAATATATGTTCTAAGATGCTCCCTCACTCAATCTACAACCTCTAGACAAGACTATTTGCCTAAAATGAGACTACACAGAGCCCCACACTCTCCTTTTGTCGTTATATTTCCTTTTCACCCTCTTGAGAATGGACAAATCGGAAGGACTTAGACTCTTGGGGCAGAGGAACAGAAACACATTAGAATGAAGTGTGCACATAAGTGGTTTCTGTCTTGGGATCTGAAGACCAAGTTTAATTAACCACCTGGGTGGAAAGCACAGCTTATCTAAAGCAGACTATCTGAGGACTGTCATCCCTGTCATTCCATACAACCCCTTCTAATTGTTAGTCCACATAAGAGCAATTTTTACTGGCAAAACAGGGATGAGGGATCTGGATGTTAACTCAGATCAAGAAAGAAGAAACAGATGTTTAAAACAGAGTAAATGGAGACCCCATCCATATTACACAGGCTACTGAATAGCTCTACAAGGAAAACAGGGCTTTGTTCCTTCTTTAACTCAAAAATTAGTTTGTCATCAGATAGTTACTCAGTGCTAAATAGGTACTGACAGATTCTGCCACTGCCAGTGAGACCATGTCCTGGAAAACATCTGAGGACTTCAGCTCTTCTCTAGCTGTACTCTGGAAGTCTGCTTTCCACAATGCTGTATGCTTGAGATGTCAGTAAAAATCACGATAAACTTGAAGAAATTTTAGCTCTGGGAACAAGAGAGGCTTGTTCATTGAACACTGAATCATCTGTTGTGAGGCCACAGCTCTGTACCTCAGTGATTAGAGTCTGTCTTTGGTTTCCTGTTTCTCCATTTTTTCAGATTCAGCTGAAGAGATGGCCTATCATTCTGTGGTTGTATAGTCCTTAGCTCAGAGGGTCCTTATATTTCTGGAGGAATTTGTGTGAGTCCACCATCCAAACCATCAACACCTGAGGTTCACTTTGTGTTGTATTTAGCATGATCTGACCTTTCACTGCTTGAGAGAGAGAGGGGTTTGTTTCATCCTCTTCAGTTTCCTCTACTGCATCCTATACCCATGTCCTAGCTACCTATGCAGCAACAAGGCTACCTCAGCTTGCAGAACTGACAGAAAAAGAATTAGTTGGGTGGGGTGTGGATCAGCCACCATTTGGGGAAAGAAAAGGGGACCCATTTCAGAGGAAGCTCGCTGCTAGATTAAATGTTAAGGTGAACTGCTCTCTACTTACAGGGATTTACAGGACCTCGGTGGGGATTCAGTTTATCATACATCTACATGTATATTGTAAAACTAAGGCTAAGCAAGTATCAAATGAGATTCAACTCCTTTGTTACAGCATAATAATTTTTGTGAATACCTCCCACCAATTTTACCCAAAAAGAGTGATCAAAATTCAATCAAGGCAAAAACATTAATAAAAAAATTAAATAGGAACCCAAACATTAAATACAGAACTTTATAACAATATTCCCACTGGAAAAAAAATTCTCACATTCTTAAGAAAGCTATTTTCCAACCACTAAATAAAGGTAGAAAATTACACACGATATGCACAACCATCCTAGAGAGCATTTATAGCAGTTACTTGAAATTCTGATGTCACTCACAACAGATATATCAGCTGGTAGTTCTAAAAACTTGATCGTATATTAAAAGCTATGACCAATATTGTTTTCTGTGCATAGAGATAAACATCCTGCTCGAAGATCTGAACTCCTATTTAAAAACAAAACCAAACATTAAGAATAAAAAGCACCTGGTATGGTTCTGAGACACATATGTGGCTGCATTGCATATTCCCTGCCTACACTGGCAGTGTGGGAGCTGTTAGTCATCTAATGCGCATATTTACTTGGCACCATGCCTTTACTTTTGCATGCAGGCAGGAGAGATGATCACCCATTTATTGTATCCTTACATCTTCACTGCATGTTCATCAGGCAGGATGACCAGGCCCGCCCCCCAGTTCAAACTGCAGGCTGCTGAGAGGCAGACCAGTTCAAAGTGAAGCCCAGGGACTGGGAGGCTGTTAAGCATATTTGTGAAGGAAAGGGCAACTTTTAAATTCATGCTGTCTAGGCACATTCTCTGTTGGGACCTAACAACATGTTTATTTAAGAATAAGAACTTTTTATTGAATAGAGGCCCAATTTAGTTTTGCTTTCAACCCTGGCACAGATCCTTTCACTATTTGCAAGCACATGAGAGGTTCTCAAGCTGGTTTGCTTTAACTGTCCTGCTCTGTCTCTGTTCTGGAGGGGCCTGGAACAGAACCTAAATTTAGTTTTCAAGTAAGGCTGTCATAAAACTTCATTGCCCAGACTACAGCAGCATCAGACACCCCATCCTTTCAGAAGCCCAATTTCATTTGAGCCATACACAACACATACAAGAAAGGTGTGCTTCTTTAGTGTAATATTGGTGGTGAAATCTCAAGAGTAAAGGTGCCTCAATGTTGTCAAACTTTGAAGGAATAGCTCTGGCCAGTTCCCTCCCAATGTCCTTGAACACTGCAAGCTGGTATTTTTCTGTGAGATACTTCACATTACAACCTCCTTTGTATATAATTAACAAAGCACCAAAGCAACTGCTTTCTGACACGCAAGGTAAGAATTGTTTTTTGAGTAGAGGGAGCTCATGCCATTGTTTGGATATCTCAGTAGTGAAACCACTTCAAACTGACTACTGCACTTACATCAAAGAAAAGTCTACACTGCTGCACTCCACTGTAGGAACCGGCAAGGCCAGCCTTCAAGGGTAATCTGGGACTACCTTGCAGGACCCCTCTAAACCTCTTGTTTATTCTAACTGCCTTCAGCAGTATGGGCTGCCATGTCCCTGCTGCTTTGACCCAAATGTGCACAAGTTTAGATTCTCGAGGCCTGCAGTATACTGCAGTTACTTTTTTGGTGTAATGTCTGCTGACTGCACTTGATGTTCATACCTAGCTGAAAGGAACAGCTTTTGACAAGCAAGAGTTCAGAACAGGTAAGATCTGGCCTGATCTACTGGAGCACTGTCTTTAAATCTGGTGATAGTAAGAAAGAATATGTGGGAAGCATCCACAATAACCAATCATCTCAAGTTAATTAGCAATTAATTTAGTGAGCTACTGAAGTCTAGTGAAGATGAATCCTAGGAGATTATGGTCACAGTTTCCCTGATGTAAATCTAGATTAACTCCTAAGAACATCAATCTCCATGGCAGTTACTTCAGATTTACACTCAGCTGCTCTGAATTTGTGCACTTGTTTTCACAGCCGTGTGGGAGATCTGTCTCAACACAAATCAGCTCTGCTCTCATGCAGATTCTGCAAGATACAAGAGTTACAGTTCTGTAAAAATCCAACCTCAGTGAAATGGTGAAATTAAATTCTCCACTGATGAAACCTAAGCCTCCCACATAACAGACAAAAACTCTGCTACAGAGCCTGCCACTACAAGTGGTCACAATAGCTTCCTTGGTTCTCAGTCTTCACGCAGAAGAACAGCAAGAATCAAAACTACTATATTCTTCTGCCTAGGGCTCCTAAGAGTATTAAGGATACCAGATCCACAGAGTCAGTTTTGAGTCCAGTGTTACCCCTGCAAAATTCACACAGTCATTCAAGGTCATCTTTCTAAGAGGCTACAGAGAGAGCAAATACCTTCAGGCCATTAGCGCTGACACTTGTGACAGAGACTGCATCAGAGAAATCTGATAGGAAAACAGGAGATTTTGTCCCACCGCATGGCCTGTCACCCTTTCACCAGTTTTACTCAGTTCTGTATCCACTTCTCTGCACAGCCATAACTTTCCCCTTTCTTTATCCATAAGTGAGCTACTGATATAATGCCCCTACCCACCCACATGACCCTCAATGCTAGTGGTGCAGCCCTGGTCATGAAATTCTGAGCTGATTCAGTGTAGGTGTACTCCTGCCTGTGTGCTTCCTGGTGAGCCAGAGTACAGGTCACAAAAGTAGCAAAGAACAGAGTGACTAGAAATTATTTTACAGGAAACAAGCTGAAAACAAAACGGTAATGGCAATTTTAAGGAGGGTAATATTATAAAATGTGATATTTTCTCTAAGCAGTTCAACATAAAATAATTTCTTCTACACGAGCCACTTTGGATCTTACAGCTGGAGCTCCCCGAAACTATGCAACATTTATGACTCTGTCTACAGATACAAGTCACAGCAAGGTATAAAAGGACCAGTATTTTAAAAATAGCTGTTCCAGAATGACTGTGCCCATAGATTAAATTATTTAGAAAATTATTGCACAATAATGTTGTATGGACAGCATGCAAGTACTGCAGAATATTGTAGCATGCCACAATAAAAACAATTCAACACTTTAATGTGATGAAGCAAAATAATCTTCTCTCCAGATGTACCAGGAACTAAGTACATCCCACAGCACCTTATAGTTCTTATCTCAACCCCCATAAAATTACTGGAAAGAAATAAAGTTAGAATTACACACAAGTCTCAGGTGCCTTTTCTGAACTTAACTGAACTTCACCAATAGGTGAGATAGGAGCTCAACTGGTTACTGATGGCTGGGCAAAAATATCCTGAATAATTTCTAGAAGAGTAAGTGGCCTCAAAGAAATCTTTCTTTGTACTATTTCTCAAAGATCGCACCAGCTGACTCATCTTCCTGCCTAAAGTACAACATGAAAGTAAAGCAAAGCAAAACAGAATATCTCAAATTATCAGAACCAAAATTGCTTTCTATAGTAGCAGGAGATAGACTAAAAACAAAATTGGATGCCAATTCACAAACTGCCATTAAATTTCCAGGAAGCCAATCCACCAAGGAACATACTGCACCCTAGAGAGTCCTTAATGAATAGTGACACATTTGCAATAGGCTAGTTAAGGTTTTGCCAGCATTTAAGTTTTAAATCTCTCATATGTTAGAAAAACAAACCTGGAGCTTACTGAAAAATTTTATACAGGGTTCCAATACAGGTAAGAGAGAGACTCTGGGAGGGAGGTGGGGAAAGTGTTGGTGCCACCGTAGATTAGATTTCATGTTTTAATTTTAAAAATAAGAAAATAATTAAAATTATTGAAAGAAAAAAAAAAGAAAATAAAAAGGAGAAGCTTTGAACCATTACAAGCTCCAAAGGCAGAAAACATTTTGCAGGCATTTAAGGCTGAATCCTGAAGGTAGTAAGTAGCCTTGAGTTTAAACTCAGTGGGACACAAGTTGCCAGCATACCCCCAAGGAAAGAGGGATTCCCAGTGTCTGAGTACACATTTACATCCATGGATCTCAAAGCATGAAGCTGTTTCTGCTGTCTGGGTCTCTGTCCATTTATACCTCCTCTGTTATTCTTTCATTAAAGGGCTTGATCTTTCTTCCATCACAGGGCTGATGATGTTCACAGTCCAGGGCCCAGAAGATAAGCACTATAAACTTGCAAACACTATGAAATATACAGTACATGTAAGAGCTTTACACACTGAATGTAATTTGCATTCGATGGAGCATTACTCTCCCCTTGATGTTTATATGTAGCGTATTTCACGGTATCTTGGCACTGTTTTTTTAACTAGAAGCTATATAGCATCCAATTTGGAGCTCCTACAGTTTCCAACTCCATCAGCTGGAACAGACTGCACACTTCTGACTTCCAGTTCTTGGAAAGGCATTGCAATAGTGCAGAGGGGAATCAGCATTAGACATTGCTAAAAGAATGGACAGGGCAGAAAGGCCCTTCGTGACCATCCAAATGTGCATTAAATTGTCTCAGTACTCAAGTAAGGCCAGGAGGGTTAAAAGTAAGGATGGTAAGCTCAAAGTAAAGCCAGTAAGTGCTTTCAGTACCAAACGGAGGTCCATCAGCTGACTGCCTCCATCCTTCACTGTCCTAAGTGCCTCTAAATGTCCTGTATCCTTCAATGCTCCTGGTACCTTCATAGCTGTGCTCATGTATCCAAGACCTGCCTGAAGAGTGCCTCAGGCCTCAGCTGCAGCCAGGTCTGTCCCACTCGTGAACCCCAGCTCCCAGAGTAGCTCATGCAAGGATCTCTAATTTATCCTTCCCCATGCACTGTGGCTGTGTAACAGGTGACAACAAACAGGTATTGGGGCTCCATGCCACAGCCTCCCCTGCTTGTTTATCGCCAGCTCAGCACTAATTATTGCCCCTTTGAAGCACCTATCCATTTTAAAAAGCCTCACATTTCTCAGAGTTCAGGCTGTGCCTTGGGAGGCAGTGGCAGTCTGCTATGACTTTTCTTAGAAAGGAAGATGGGTACAACAACTCAGTTTCTAGGTCAGGACTCAGGAGCCCCCCACCCTGTCTAATACTTCCCACAGTAGACCAGTATCGTCTTGTTTGTTAAGTATTTGGACATTACCAGCTACAAAAGAGCCATATATAGGTGTAGCTGAAACATGACCTACCACCTTTAGCACACCCAGGTTTGAAAAGCTTATCCATTCACAACATGAAGACACTGCAAGTCAACAGTCAACACCCATCCTGACTAGCAATTACTGAGGAGAAATCAATGTAGCTCAGAAACTTGTCTTTCACACACTATTGTCTTCCCAGCATAAACCATGAGGCAAGAGCCTGACCTTCTTGCATAAACCCCTTTTCTACAAACAGGTGGACTTTAGTAGCAGAGTAAATGAATCTTAAGAGGATTCAGAGAGCAGACAATGCTCTAAAAAGAACAGTTTTATTGTTTCCATTTTTATACCAAATGGCATCTTCCTGTTTACTAAGGAGCTGCCTTCTCATGTTAGACTGACCCAGTGATCTTGGTGTGCCACACAATCTCTGAAGGAAGCAGAACTGCTTATCCCAAAAGGATGAATGCACTATCTCAAACCATCAGGGTATCACTACCGTATCCTTTTAGCCTATTGCTGCCACAGCCTTAAAAATTAATGAGTTCTCCAGGGAACAGACAGACATAACACTCAAAGCAAATGAAGCTGCTGCCAACACTGTTTTCCTCTTCCCCAGACACCACTTCAAACCAAAACAGAAAACCAGCTTTGCCCCTCAGCTGAGTATCAGAATCCTTTCAGACAGAAAAAATACCTATGCATATGTGTGGACAGACCTTGAAATTTCCCTTCTTACCAGCCAACGGCACATAGTTTGACCTTGTTCCCTGCACCATCCAAGTTCAACATGAGGAAAAAAACCAAACTTCATTTTGGGGTAATGTCTGAAGTGATCTTGGTCCAAGTTTTGTGAAGATGCTAAGTCCTGCTTAGAAATGATGACCTGCATACAACTAAAAGGGCTGCTTACTTTCTCCAGCCCTGGAACTGACTTGATTTCTCACTTCTCCTTTTCTGTGCAGCAGTTAACATGTCCACAGACATGATATTGCATATATACAGAAACACAGGTCAGCAAAGTAATTTATGTAAGACCCCCTTCTTTGAGGGGTTATCTCACATAAAAGGGAACATCAGCAGATGGAGCTCTGCTTCTGCATCACACTCTCCAAATGTGAAGGTGCAGAGAGGGGATAGGAACACTCACTCTCTCACTTTGCAGCTCTTGCTTTTCATGGCACCACTGCACACAAAAGAGAAACAGCTTCTTCTGCCTTCCAATCCCTTTGCTTCCTCAAAACCACTACCTGCATCAAGCAGTGTCACTGAGTGAGTCTGCCAGAAAAAGGTTTGGAAATACTGAAACAAAATGCATTGAGCATCCAGAATTATCATCAATTAACAGCTCCAAAATAATGCAATGAGGGATTAGTACAACAGAGGAGCTCTGAAATTTACAATGATCTAAGGTCTGAGACCTGTTCTCAAACAATACGGGGGGGAAAAATGCTTATCTAGGGCAAAAGACCAATAATACCATGCAAATCACTATAACAAGCAAGGCTTTTGGCTAGCCTGACATGTTAACAGGATCTCAGATTTCTGCTCATCTCTACCTCTGGAGATTTATGAAGCATCAGCTCCTAAAATCATGCAGCAACCAAGGAAGAAAATTAGCAATTATGACCAGGTAAGTGCAATGCTTAAGTTCAGTACTGCAGGAAAAGGCCTAAAAATGGCTGGCTGGATTAATGAGGCATTTTCCAGGACATCAGGATGATGTTTCTGAATACCTGCTGTGTTCTCAGAATCAGAATGATGTCCATAGCAATCAGTAGCAGAAGAAGAACAAAAAAGAAAACTGAAGCAAATTACTTTCATGTATCCTGTGGTGGTGGCCATCAGCTCATTTCAGCCCACAGCAAAATCCCCTACAACCGTGGGATTTCACAGCTCCTGGTAAAGCTGCTTCTTTCATACTTGGCGATATCACTATCAATCAGAAGCTGCTAATCTGACAGGATGTAGCGGACAAAGAAGGCAGTTTGTACCTCGCTGGTCTGAAACCTTTGCAGCAGAAGGTTACTCTGCTCTGAGAGTAAGAGAAATACAGAGCTACAGGAGCTGACATTTGGGCTGGAAAGGTCACAGACACAGATGGACAGGGTAGAAGCCATGTACAGAGCAGCAGAGATTGGTATCAACCAGGAAAAAAAGGAAGAAAAGCTTGTAGATACAGATAGGAAACTCTATATTCCAAATCGTAATAAACATCCGGTTTCAAGGATAGACAATAAATTGGTTTAGAGACCTACTCTAAATTTCTGTTCAGCATCAAAAACCAAGGGAGTAAGCTGGATGCCTTCATAAAGCAAATTCCCCAATGACAGCAGACACTATTCCAGCTAGCTTTGGGCTGCCTTCTCTTCCCAGTGTAATCAGCAATCTCATAGGCACAGCTTTACAAATCCCAGGCCACTAGACTGTGACAGAACACAGTGAAGCCAGAGTTAGCATTAGCAGGACTTTGAAGCAAGCTTGCCAAGCAGAAGAGAATCTTTTCCCAAATCCTGGATACATGGACAATAAGCTCTTCTGTCTAAACACTGGCACAAGCATCATGTCTAGATCAATATCTTACCTCTGGCACCAATTTTGGGTCTAAAAACCCCCTTTAATAAAGTTAGTAAATTTAACATTAAAGTCATGCCCAGGGCTAACACAAAGCAACAGTTCTCAATTTAAACTAATATAACATAATCTAATCTACTCATGGATAACAGACTGAAAATTGATGTTCTGAGTTGCACAGACTACACTGCAGATAAAACATTGTTGCTTAATTGCTAGTTCATTATTTAGCATCACTACATAGCTTCAGAGTACTGAATCTCCATTTGTGATCTACTCTCCACTGGCAACACACAGACATGTGATAACGGCTAAAACTACATTGAAGATCTACAGCATTTCCAGACAGGAGTCTGAGGGGTTACAGTGCTAGAGAACTCATAGGAAATTCAAAAGGGATGATTTTTTTTCCTAACAAGTTAATGCACTGTTGTACATGATGTAAAAAGCTCAAATGGGATAAAAGAGCAAATGTCAGTGCCTGCTTTGGGGACCATGTACATAATTCAGAAATTTGGGATGTTAGAAAATGTACATAGCATGGAGAATCTTACACACGCTTGCAGTAATTTACAAAGAGCAGAGCACATCTGAAAACACGGTTTAAAGTAATAACTAAGAGGCTGAAATACAGACAGCATTTGGGCACTCAGCTCTTTGTGTCTGTTGGTACAAGTCAGGCATCATGCAAGTATGAGAGAAGTCCTTTTCTAACGTAACAGAAAATAACTACTTTAACTACACAACCATTCCAAACAGGCTCTGAAGTGCAAAAGCAATCATCAGCACAATAAAACAACCCTTACATGCCTTTTAGTCACAGGATTTGTTACAATAATTCTTGAAGCTCCCAGCAGTTTCATAACAAAGTAGTCACATCTGCAGTTTCACAGAAATTACCACGTCTGTGCCAACGCTTCATCTTACGAATGTTTGCAGGCTCCGATTTCCATGTTTAGAAGAGGAATGAAACAAGGCAACTACTTAAATTATTCCACCTCTCTGGCTTGCTATTCTGAGACTTAAGGAGCAGAGGCTTCAGTCAGGGTAATGGAATGGTGGCAGGGATCTCCACTGGCAAGGGAAAGATCTGCTCCTGAAGGAGCTTCAGCCAAGCTCCAGTCTGGTAATGTACACTGTTACTGATACTGAAAATGAGGGAACAGATGCTGTTGGAGTACCAAATGGAAGGCATTCTGCAAAATAAAATAAACAAATGTAGCCTTATTCAACCAGTCAAGGTACAGGAAGGAAGCAGCAAGTCTCTGTTCCTAAAAGTAAAAAAGGACTCTGCAGAACCACTAGAAAAAAAATGCACAGCCTGAATACAATGAATTCCCTCCCCAGAATCTCTGGATGATGCTAGAAAAAAAACCAACCCATATTAAGCATACTTTATTTACCTGCATTAAAAAAATAAAATCAAACAAACCAACCAATTAAAAACAAAAACAAAATACCAAACAGGGAAGTATAAATCAGCAAACTGACAGTAAATTCAGAAGTGGTATCACATATCCAAGAATGCTTCAAATAACATCTCTGGTAAAACAAGTACTCTCTCAGCTTGCTTGCAAGTGTCCTGACCTAAGCATTATGACCTAAATCTCTCAAAGGTGGAGAAAAATAAAACCTAAAGCCCATATGGATTCTCAATGCCATTAGCAGGTCTGCAGTAGTCTGCTTTCCTTACCATTTTATTTATGCCTATATTTTAATTATCCCAAAATTTTGGTCAATTCCAAGACACAAGTAGAGCTGCAAAACAAAACACATGGAAAGCATCCAGGGAGATCCAGCAGCCTGCCTTTTGAGCAATAGGTAATCAACAGCTAATTGTAAGAACAGGTCTCCAGAGTGTCTGTGTGGGAAAGCTTCTGTTTGTGTTGTCACCACAGCTGCACATGACAACTACCAACCTGCAACCCATGGACTAGTTGTGAAAAACCAAATTTTAGAAACCAGTGGGGTCAGTGAGCAGGTCCAATAGGCTGTTCTGCTCCCCTGGACTCCTCTCAACCAAAGAAGAAACTCTTCAAGTACTGTTCTCCCCATCCCTTTAAGGTTGACTTGACAACTCTAATTACACACAAGTGAAGTAAAGCTGTGCTCCAGGCAAGCTGGTGGGACACAGGAGTGGGGCTATAAACCCCAAGCTAACTGTTGGTTTGGCCTTTTAAATCCTGCCTTGTCAAAGGACACAAAGCTTCCTACACCCCAGTGGAGCCTTCCCCTCATCTTGCATCCATGAAGTGGTCACATCCACCTGCAATGCTGTTGGCTGCTAAAAATCTCCTGCCATTTAAATAGCAGGAAGAGGAAGAAGGTAATAATTGGAATGACCTGCTTTTACAGACTGCAAGTCATCTATTATGAAAATGGTTATTATTTATAGCAACTAAGAGATAAAATTCACAACAAATACTCTCACTGTGCAAAACTCTGAGCTTTTTTCCTCCCAACAGTTTTGGTTATTCAAGAATATCCAGAAGAGTTCTTTACCAAATGCCAGCATTCATATTTTCTAAAACACTCAAAGATACCATTAGAGGTTCGTATCACTGATGTTATGAACAGAATATGGTTTCCTAGTGAAGGGGAGTAGCAACTATCTAGAGGGAAAAAGGAAATGTTTGTTTCAGGGTAGAAACCACAAGGATTGCTATTTTCTGGAGTGTGGGATTAGGGGGAAAAAAAATTACGACCTCATCTTGAAAGTGATGGGTAGACTGATCCAAATAAAGTCATCATCTAAATTTATCTAAGCCACTCTCACTCAGAGGTGAAATCAGAAGGGAATTAAGCTAAGAAGATAAATTAGAAGGGAATTAAATTATATAAGAAACAGTAACCTAAGCAGTATGTTATAGTTTCAATAATGAAGGAAGCTGTGCACAAACCTCATATTGGTAAATACAAATAGTCCTGTTTAGTCTTTAAGAATATGAAAGTTTCTGTTTCTTAGAAAGTCAGGTAGGTTGTCAAAAAAAAATTTAAAAAATCAAAAATAAAATAACTGAAGGCAAACAACGCATTCTAAATTATATCTCCTTAATAAAACACTCATTTAGAAAAGTTTTTCAACTTCCGTCACAGTTTTAGGCCATATTTTCCCACAAGCCAGACTTAATTTGTTGTAATATGTCTTTTGACTAATTTTGCAATGAGCTCATGGGCTGATGTGGTCCCACAGTGCAAATACTCCACTGTCAATTACTTCACAGTGTGACATGAGAAACAAAATTTGTGCACTATAAAGAAAATCTAAACTGCTTACTGATTTTTAACAAATAATTCACTTTCTTTTTAAACAATTTCCTTCAAGCATCTTGTTTGTTCCCTTGCATCAAAAGCCCCCACTATCCCGTGTCTACTCTTCCTTTGCCATTTATTTAAAACAATTTTATATTTAACTGACTTAATTTTACACGCTAGTGCTATTCATATGCCAATTTTCAACATCTAATTCTGAATAGCACTTAATGTGAGTTATCTTTATCTGTACCCCTCACATTTGAATAAAGACATCTCCAGACACACAGAACTCCTGGGATCTAGGGACATTGGGATTTCTAGGTATAATTGTGATTTAAGTAGTAGATTTCAAGAAGTACCAAACGTTTATCACAGAATATTCTGAGTTGGGAAGGGACCCATAAGGATTGAGTCCAATATCACAGAGTCACTTTGCTGCACTAGTAACCCAAGACACCTGAAGAAACAGCTGCAGCTGTAAATACAAAGTATTCCTCTAAATATTTAAAATATTCTGTTCACCCAACATATACTGAACAAACTAAGTAATGGATATCTAAGGGGATTTTAAACCTCAACTTCTGATATTGGGTTGTATCTTTGTGTATCTAATGTCTATCTTTGCCAAAGCACATGACCTCAAAGATCTTTGTGCTCTTGCTTCATCGCTACTTGTACTGATAAAGGGATCTTTTCATTGTTTTATTCTCCTTTAAGTTTAGATTTGATTACACCAACTGCTGCAATACTAATTCAAATCTAAGAGTCTGTCTACACGGGGCTACACACCAGAAGAGCCATTCCAAATATTCAGGCATACACATTTCCAGTTCATAGTCTGATTGCGTTAGGGCCACGTGTGTGCGTGTCGAAAACAAGCTTGGTATGCTAATGTTCGTGAATTTCCATATGTAGATTAGCCCTCAATTTCCCAATTAAATAAATCCATCTCCCACATCTCTCGGGGTCATATAGGAATAAGAGACAGCATTTGATAAGTGCCTGCTTACAAATACAAATAGAACCGTATTTTGCAAGATTCTTTCTGCATTTGTTGTTTTTTTACAATAACTGCATAATGAAAATGAAGAGATAAAATTCTTCCATTTTTTGAAATGGAAAATTAAGTCCACTGGACTTGCCCACTAAAATATCCAGTGACCTTTTTTTCCCTCAGAGCTGTGATCAACCATTTATCTGTCAAGAATTATGTTGAGTTTGTATTTAATATTGTGGTTACAACTCCGGTATCAGGGCATCACATACAGTGTTAGTGTCCTGGCCTCCCAACTTGCAACCTGTTCCCTACTGACAGCAGCCTGTGCTGCAAAAGGCCTCAGTGATTAAAAAAACTTCTGCAAGGGTATGGAAATAATTCATATGAGATTTTGCATATTTAATTACATCAAGGACTTTTTTACCTTTGCAACCTGCAGGTTTCAAAGAGCCTTCTGCAAGTGAACCAACAGCTTTGGAATATACAGCTTCCAGACAGACTCCTTTGGAGCCAGTGATGTTATACAGCTTACACCATCCATTTCATTGATTTCCAAGCAGTTCCGGAAAAAAAGTCATTCAGAACATTCAGATAGGTGCAGAACACAGGTTGACCAGGATAAATTAAATGTCTTCCTCTAATGTAGATTTTTCTATATGTGAGTATGAATTGAAAAAAAACCTTATTGTTCTATAGTCATAATAATGCAACAGAACAGAAAAACACAGCTCCTGAAAGCAGTTTCTAACCCATTATTAAGTTTCCTCAGTGCAAAAACTTGTTGTAAAGTCAAGGACATCCAATTGTTCTTTAGACATACAATTTCAGACTAGACTATGGTGACATCTTACACTGTCAGTGTTTGCTAGGAATTCTACCCTCCATCAGCTTCTTTAAGGAACATCCTTATCTTGCACAAAACTGCTACCTTCAGAGTCCTGGGTGCTTATCAGCACTTTGAATGAAACCTGATCTGTAGATAATCATTCTAGCAATATGCAGACTACAACATTCAAATGAATTTTTTAAAAGCAATGTAATTAAGACTAGTTGTGTCATAGCTTATGCAGTTTGATGAAGCAATGAATCCATACAGACATCAGTTTAGATAGTGACATGTTAGCTGTGGGTGTGGCAGTGGGCAAAACTAGCAAGGAGTAGGCTGTGCACACCACAGTGATTGGTAACTTCTCATTGAAGTTTTCAAAACCTGCCTGAAACTCTGGCCCATCTGGAGGTAACAAGTTTGCACACGGGATTGTAAAGCCAGTCATCCTAAACAAGTGCATGTACATAAAATATATTACACACAGTTTTCACTCTTGCTGGCACTTGCTGCTCTTTGAGCCCAGCTTCACATATTAAATTCTTTCCTAAAAGATGGTTTAAGTGACTTGATTATACACTTCAATAACAAAAGGTATTTATCTGATGATAGATAAGGGAGGTCACAGTCTCCTGGTAACTTAAACAAGCGGCTTATACCTGAAGGGTGAGCTTGTTTCAAAAATGAGTTCCTGTTGGCACATAGCAGAATTGCTATAAAAATGCAGAAAGGTGCACTGTCTACCCACACACACAGAAGTAAAACACAGAATAAAACTAAATATGATACTGAATCACAAAACAAACAATAAATAAAATTTTTATGCTAGAGATTCAACTCCTAAAAATACTAAATATTTTTGGCAGCTACTCATGACCTTTAACCAGGGTTACCAGTTTCTATTACATCCATCTCCTAGAGCTACAAACAAGGATTTGAGCCCTACTGAAACAAGTTAGGAAAGGCTGCTCCTGCCCCACAGAGGTTAGGAGTCAGGTTACATGCAGCAGGTCACTAAACAAGGAAGGACTAAGTGAAAAAGACAAATGAATAACATATGACTTACTGGCACAGATCAGGACTCTTACAACACAGGAGCTTGAATTTGATTTCTAAGATCTTAATTATTACCATACTAGCTCTTTAAAGTACTCAAAATAACAGGACAGTCTGGTTCTGTAGAATTAAGAGGGGAGTCTGAAAAGAACATTAACTCCATCGTGAGATAAAAAACACTGTAACCTTCCAGAGATGTTCAAATCCCTTGCTTTTCTTGACTATCATAGCTTGGTCTCTATATGGTAGCATGGATACATACTCTGCATCTCTTCTGGCCTTATTCTGCTAAGGATGCTTTAGTGCAAATCAGTCCTCCAGTTCTTAAATTTCATTTGCATGTTCTCTTTGCAAGGAAGCCTCAAATATTTTCTCAAGTAGAAACACATTATCTCTGCAATCTCAAGATAAACTCTCTAACCATCAGTTTAAACCAAGAAGCGAGGCTCTATCGTAGGTTGAATCTTGGGTCACAACAGCCACATGTTACTGTGGCCTACGCAGGGTAAGCAGGGATGTGAAAAAGAACTGTGAGAGTAAAATTCTCAGTTGTGGGATTCTGTCATGCACTTTTTGAAAAGCTACAAGTCAGAAAGGCTCTTCTACAGAAGCCTACATGCCTCTAGTCTCCATTGCCTCTTCTGGCCTTTGGACTCAACATTCCACAGGAGACAGTGGGCTGGTTAATGAACTAACAACCAACCAAACCTAGCAAAACTCCCTGCCTTTCAGAAAGGGTTGGCTTGTGGATAGTTAAGGGAAAGCCAAGCAGGTGAAATTCTTCAGTGCAATTGGTTAGGCAAATTTACTCATTTTATTCCTGAAACAGAAATTTCCTAATGCTACATTACTTCACTCCCTTTGTTGAACAAGCGTAATTTCTCTGTCTCATCTCTTCTATTGACAAGCCCAAACCAGAGCTGCATGGCTGACCTTTTTAGACAGAGGCAGAAAGAACAGATTTTTTTTTTTTTTTAAACTGTGCTGCAAATCAGTGTAATTGCTCCTGCTGCAGCAACATCTGCCTTTCCAGATACTGAGAAAGCAGATACTGGAAAGCATCCTGCTACATAATGGAATTCTGAGATGCAGAAAACAAAAGAAATGCTTGTACAACTTCTCTGATGTTTCCCCCACCCCACGCTTTTTGTAAAACATAAGCCACATAAAACAAGAAAACCCACAGAAAATGGCTCTTCCATTTCAAACCAGTTTAGGCACTTAAAAGGTGTATTTGTTTATTTGCCTTTTGTACTTTGTACTTAATAAATATTAATAAGAAAAGATGCATGCTATAATTGTTCAGATTTGCATTCTTTTGTGCATTCTGCCATTTATCACACTAAATTGTTACTAAATTGATGGTTTTGCTATTTAAAGGCTCTTGTTCTAGTTTTATATGCATGACATCCCGTTGGCAACTCTTTCTGCAGTGGAGTGACAAAGATTTTAAAAGCTAAAACCATAATACTGCTAAAAAAGAAGTAAAAAAATCTAACAAACCAACGACACAATCTTACAAAAAATAATGCCTGCTCAATTATAAAAGAAGAATAAAGCAACCAAATGTGATGTGCTTTCCTTTCTGCACATACCTACTGAGAACATTTGGACTAATTGTACACATATGTAGAGTAAGAGTTCTCATGTCCATTTTATCCACATAAAGTCAACTGGCTAAATTTTCCCTCTCAATGGGCACATCTTGAGCCCCTGAACTATCCTTGGCTTCAGATGTACAACACAAACTCAAATATATCAATGAGAACATTGGCAAAATCACTACGTTCTGCTAGTCCTAAGGAACAAACTGGAAGTAGAGCAAGCAGTGACAAAAATTGCTTCAGCTACCCCACACAATAAAATTCAGCAATCTTGCTATGTATCACACAACTTGTGTTGAAATCAATGTGAGCTCTGTGTATGAGATTTGAACTTCATCCATTAACTGCACAATTCATACAACAAGGAAGTTATCATTTCAAATTGACTAACAAAACATTGTGATCAAGTTAAAAAAAAAAAAGCTTCCTCAGAATAGGCAACATTTTGGAAGGGAAGAAAAAAAAAAAAAAGGGTAGTGCAGCCACATTTCTTAATCTGAGATTTGTTGCCCTAACACAAACACAGTACCTGACCACCAGATGTAAATCGCTGCCAATCAGGTGGCAGCCAGCGGAGCTGGATCTGAAAACCTCGGCAACTCTGTAAATAACACTGCTATACAAAAGGCTTAACCTACTAAATTTGTGTTTTTCCTTTCTCTCAGAACGTAACAATCTCAGTCACACCAAAACGCAATTGCATTACAAGATAACCATGTGTCAACTTTGAAGGAAAAAAATTGTCTTAATTGCAAAGAAGCTCACAGGGCACATGTGAATGCTGTTCCGTTTCACCCTAACTCTGCCAAATCCAGCTGCACAGGTCTCCAGGTTCCCAGCACTTTACTGCCTACATTGGCAGCTATCCTGCTCTCAGCACTGCCATCTAGGAGAGAGCGCCGGCGTACCGCGGGCCGCCTGGAACACCAGCTCCCAGGCAGCAGCATTCCCGGAAAGCATCGCAAAGCTGTTGCTGCTGCTAAAATTTTAACTGCAGCCGGTAGTTAACTACGGGCTGTGCCGGCTCGAAAGCAGCCTCCCCCAAATCCCTCAGCCCTTCCCAAGCGAAGTCCGCTAGGTGCATAGACCAGCATCTGCTCCGCGTATCCCGGTGTTCTGTGGCGGGGGAAAACGGGGGGAAAGCCCAGCCTTATGCCCGCCGCCGCCGTGCCCGGGCCCTGCGGGCGCCCCGGGGGTGCGAGCGGCGCCGGACGAGCCGGGCTGCGGCCGCCCCGGCGCTCCGCGGGCGGCTGCGCGGACACCGCGGGAGCGGCAGGGCAACCCCGCCGGCAGCTCCACCCGGCTCCGGCCCCTCGCCCGGCAGCTCCACCGCGCACCGGCCGGGCTGATGCCACTCGCCCACCTCCGAGTTCCGTCCTTTCCCGGGGGACCGGGCTGCCGCTGTTGCATCTCTCTGCACGCAGCAGGACGAAACGGGAAACGGCTGCAGGAAAAGCCGAGCAAGGGACGTGCCGTGCCGTGCCCTGCCTGCCGCCCGCGCCGCCGACCGGAGGCGCAGCCCCCGGCGTGCAGCCGTCCCCCGCAGCCCCGGGAGCGGCCGCCGCAGCACGGCACAGCCTCGCCTTACCTCCCCGCCCTGGCTCCGGGATGCGCCGCTGCTGCTGCCGTGCCCGCCCCCACCTGCGCCGTCCCTCCCAGCCCGGCGCTCAGGTGCGGAGGGAGCACAAAGGCAGCTCTGCGGCGCTGTGGGGGCAGTGGGCTCTCCCCCGCCGAGCCGCTGGCAGCCGCCCGCTCCCCTCCCCTGCCGGTACCGAGCGCCAGCCCACCTCAGCCCGCAGCGGGGCCGCCCCCCCGCCCGAAACCGTGCAACTTGCCCCGAGCCTCCCCTCGCCAGCCCCCCGTGCTGCGGCTGGAGCTGGCACTACGGAGCGCCCCTCAACCTGAGGAAGTTCCCCGGTCCTGTGGGGGACACGCCACCCCACGTAGCCCCCATTACTGACATCCCTCGTACTCGCCCCTCTCCGCTGCCCCGGCAGACACGTACGGGCAGCCGGGGGTACGGACCCTGCGCCCGGTGCTCGCCAGACAGGGCGGCCGCCGCCCCCCGCCCCGTCGCCTGTGGGTGCGCGTGTGGGGAGGGGGGGACAGGTGACGAGCAGCAGAAAAGGTCTGTGGTGCAACACTGCTCCCGCCTTCCCCCCACCCCGTCTCTGCAGATACCCCCGGGATGGGCTGCGAGGCTGGCAGCCGACAACAGCCGCCCCTTCCCCCGGGAAAGCTGTTCTGCCTCCTTCTCCCTCGCTCGCCTTCTTTTCAGCTCGGCCGCTTGACTGACAGGGAGCCTTCCAGCGGCCGCCCACGCGCGCTCCCGTTTCCCCTCAGCCGGAGAGAGAGATGGCGAAGGAGAAAGCATGAATGAAAGAGCCAGGCAGCGAGCGGGAGCAGCTGGCCCGGCCCCCGGGAGCGCCGGGGCCGCTGCCGCAGTGGTGCCCCGGGGCGGCGAGCCCGGCCGGCCGGTCCAGCTGGGCCCCGCGCTGTGGGGAGCCCTCGACTCCGCACCGTGGGTAACCCCCGCGCTGTGGGGAGCCCCCGCGCTGTGGGGAGCCATCCCCGGGCCCGGGCTGTGGGGAGCCCCCGGGCCGTGGGGAACCCACGGCCCCGCTGTGGGCTCATGAGGGAGAGGAGCCGGTGACCTCTAAATGCCAGTGGCACCCCCGGTATCTCTGCTCAAGAGGGGCTGGGAGGCCTCTTGAAGACACCGCTATGCCTCGGCTGTGTTTGTTCCCACGGGGCAGAAGGTGGAAGGTTGATGCCTTCTCAAGCCAGAGACGTGTCTGTGGCCTTAGAGATGCCACAGCAACTGGTTAGTTCCTCATCTATATGCCCACTTTGCTCCACCAAGGGCAATTCATTTTGTGCTCATAAAAACCCAGCACCTAATACCTGATCTAGGACTCTTGTCCAGAAGTAAAAGGAGGGAGGAAACAATCTCAAAATTAATTTAAAGCTCACTTGGCTTCCTCTGTGATTAGCTGGTACTGTGGTGTAGCCTTGTGATCCATTTCCCCCCTCAGATCAGTTGTCCAAAAAAATGCTTGTGACTTGTTAAACACACACTTCACAGTCTCTGGCTGGAGACCAGAGGTTGCCCCTAGTGCTTTGGCATGACTATCGTTGAGTTTAGTTTGTGGTATTAGTTTCAGTAGCCTTACTGCACAGTCAAATCATTAAATGTTCAGGTAGTGGGGGCCTACAAAATAAGTGGCTACCTCACTATCCATTCACTGAAAATCACTAATTCCTTTAATTAATATTTTATTAATTTTCTTGATATTGTTCACTGGAGTTTTTGATTTGCACACCCCAAAATATTTATTTATTTATTTATTTAAATCTCATACAATTTAAATGGAAAAGAGCATTTTCTACTTCTGAATATGCATGGAAAATTTTGTTATATGCTGGTGCATACATTGCATGCTGCACTTGAGACATATCTGCATTTGCAGTTATATAATCAATAAACATAGGGTTTAGTCCCATGAATCTAGAATCACATTCTGAGCTGTTTTAAACCAGTATGCCTCCACGAATTTAATGCTTGCCAGAAAATTTATATCAGCTAAAATTTTAGCCTCTGAATTAAAAACTATTTTTGATTTCTTTGGGGAGAAGTGTGTTAGGAACTTCAATTTTTAATTTTGTGTTCCTGAAAACTGAGTGGACAATATAGCATTGTCAATTTTTTTTGTTATAGAACAAAGAATGTATTAAGTATTTGTTTTATAAGGTTCTTATGTTTTTGGTAATAGTTCAGCATGACTCACCTACAGTACATATCACTGCCACAGCTGTTGTAAACCTTCTTCTGAGTCAGAGAATGACTTTATGACCCAGAATTCTGGCAGTGAGTACTATCCTAGTGATTTTCCCAATTAAGAGAGAGTTGTGAGCTGGTATCAGAGCAGGGTGAGTCAGTTTGATGTAAGGCAAAACTAAACTTGTCAGTTATACTCCTGCACTAGGTCAGTTTCCTGCTCCCTTCCAAAAAATCAGTGTTACGAAAACCTGGCATCATCTTGTGATGGGACCTCCTCTGAGAGTTCAGAAAAACTGCAGTGGACCATGGAATCAGTTCTTATTTCCAAATCCATCAAGCTACTGTACCAGCCATCCATTGCTCACTGCCATGGGGGTGCACAGTAGCTTTGCAGGGTTTTGGGGCTGGCAGCAGCAAAGAGCTGAGAAGCAGCAGGGTTTCTCTGCTTTATTCTGAGAAATCATTTTGTTTCTTGAGCATACCAAAGTGCAGGAGGTCTGGCATTAAAACCAGATGTGGTTCTCTGCAATTTTTCACTGAAAAACATCCCAAATCTGCACAAACTGATTTTGAATAACAACATTTGGGTACCCTGTACTCTGGAGAGAATGTGGTGGAATCAGTCAGCCACCTAGTTGCTATTAAAATTGTGTCAGAAAATAAGGGGCTATAATTTGGGATTGGATACATGGATGAGCTGTGAAGGCATGATGAACTTGAGTTAGGCTGGTGGCAACCTGGGTTTGCTCTGGTGTTTTGTCACCGTGACACAATTAGTAAGAGTTTTAAATGTGAGATTGTAGTGAGGCCAACATCATACACAGGGCAGAGAGTGGAGACACAGTGACCAGAAAGCTGAGTGTAGTGTCAGCCATGCCAGGGACTTCAGTGTTGACTCTGGCAGCAACTGCCTGCTGAGTAGGCAGAGGTTCTGACTCAAGATTACAGCTGGGATCAGGGTTGAACTTTGGGTGAAGCACAACTGATAAGGCAGGTTTGAAGCAGTTTTCAGAAGATGTCATTAATTTCAGAGCACCCACAGATACAGCTGTAGAACAGAGGCTATTGGTGAATTTTGTATAAAAGTTTTACTTTCCTTAGAGTCAAGTCTTTGCACTATACTCATCTGAGGCAGCTGTTAGGGATCCTGGTAAGGGTTATGGTGGGAATAGCTGGGAATTTGTAACATTTGAAGTTGATGTGCTCCTGTATTCTTGTCCTTGTTGTTAGTCTACGTCCATTTGATTTCATGGTCCAGAAAGTAATTGAAAAATCTAACCCATCTGGTTTCTAAACAACTTTGGGTTTTATTTCCTGTTTGACCTGCTGGACATGAGACCCATTTAACCTTGGCTGATCTGCTGGGAAGAAGTTCTGTGAAGAAGTATCTGGGGGTCCTGCTTGGGCAGCAAGCGGTCCATGACCCATCAGTGTGTCGTTGTGGCCAGGAAGGCCAGTGGTATCCTGGGGCATTAGGAAGAGCACTGCCAGCAGGTCAAGGGAAGTGATTCTGTCCCTCTGCTCAGCCCTGGTGAGGCACATCTGGGGTACTGTGCTGGGCTCTGGGCTCCTCAGAACAAGAGAGACTTGGAGCTTCTGGAGTAGGTCCAGTGGAGGGCTACAAAGATGGTTAAGGGTCTGGAGAATCACTCCTTTGAGGAATGGATGAGGGAGCTGGGCCAGAACAGGTTATGGTCAGAGTCTCTGGGAAGAGTCTGTACAGTGGATTCTGGTTAGAGAAGGAAGAATATGCATGTGAACCATCTGCAGGAAGTGAATTGGGTTGGTGTAGAAGCACAGGCAGAATGCAGGGAGCTTTGTATGAAATGCTGTCTGCTTCATTGACCCCTTTGTTTTGTAGGACCTTCCACATCCTTCCCTCTGACTAACTTTCTTGTATCTGTATGCAGAATACAAATCCAGACAGCTTTACTGAAGTGAACAGAGCCACACCACATTTGTTTTGGTTAAATATGAAATTAAAACTGGAGGGTTGTTTTCATGCAGTAAACTTGGTAGGAGCATAAGGGAGAAATGCAACTTAAAATAGCATTTGGGAAATATATATAGCAAAATGAACAAACAATATGCAGTGAGTCATGTCCAGCGGTTCTTGCAGTAAAAGAGTGGATATTCTCCGAGTAAACTAGCTGGGAATAACTTTTGCTTGTCTGAAGCTGTAGCTACCCTCTGGATACAGCATTTTGGCAGTGGCCAGTGGATTCCTTTGTGGGTGCAGAGCATTCTCTGGGCAGAGGTAATTGCAGGACTGGACCACAGGCAATCATGCACTAGGAGACCCTGTACAAGCTAGCAGAGAAATCTTCCAGCACAGTTAAGTAAAAAATATTTAAAATCTGGTTTGTCTGGCAAGTGGAGACCAAGAACCACCATTTTACTCATGGCCAGGGGCTATACTGGATGATGCCCAAGGCACATGACAAATGCCACTGTCCTGAGGGAATCTGTTGCAACAGTTATCCTCTTACCTGCGCTATGCACACCTATCGTGCAAGCTGGTGGCACAGCTGCCCTGAAGCAAAACTAACTGTACCAAGGCAGAAGGCAGCAGCACAGGTCAGCTCTGCTTTTATGAGGTTCCAAACCAAGAAGCCAGATAGAATTGGCCTGGGAGGCAGCAGTTTGGCCATCTCTATTAAATACAAGACTCAACACACAGCAGAGAAAAGGGGCTCTGATGACACTATTTCAGCTTTGTTCTCATGGTAACCATTATGTCATCAGGATACCATGGTTACTATAATACTACTTATATTTCAAATGTTAAAAACGGCAGAAGGAGAAAAAAAAAAACTTTCCCCAAAGTTGGGAAAGAGATGTGTTTATTCAGAACCAAGTAGTCACAAGGAAGAATTGACCAGGAGTTATTAATACTTTCTGGAAAAGCCATTTTGAAACCGTGAAGGATTGTTTTATTTAGTAATTATTGTTTCTTACTGTTTCTGTTGCTGTCCCTGTCACCATATGGTGCATGCCCTGGGGTTTCCCCTCTCAGCTTTGTCACCAGCAGCTATTTTGATAAATGCACACTGTGCAAGGTTAACATGGTCAGATTCAAAACTTTGGGAGCATAATTTGTGCTTGAGTTATAAACCTCAATTTGCACAAAAGTCAGAAATAAAAAATCCAGAAGTATAAGATTGAGGCTGTGAGGTTATCTCATTTGAGAGGTTCAAACTAAGCAAAGGAAGTCTTGGCTTGGATGCTTTCAAGATGCTGAAGCATATGGCTCAGAGGAAATCAGAATGGCAGCCTGCTATTCCTTGTTTGAGGACAAAAAGTATACTGATGGCAGGAGGTTTTCAGGGAATCAGGCCTGCAGACCCCTGCAGCATGAGAGACCTTTGCTGCAGGAGAGAACAAGAGCTCTGACACTGTGAGAATGTATGATTTTAAAAACAGTCTGATAATGAGAAGTGAAAGAGTTTTAGATCGTCTTAAGTGTGAATCTTAAAAACGGGAACTAAAATAGACAATGCACATACTTCCAAAGCAGTTGGTGTTTGGGACCTTTGATATTAGGTGGCTGCTCAGCTGAAGCTGCTCAACAGAGGTCATTGAGTGTTCTATGCATTGTTGGTGTCAGGTCCTGGGAGGTAGTTTGAGACAGGCTCCACAAATGCAGTACATTTAAAATTTCAAAATCACTTTTTGGGACTCTTGTGAATTCAGGACTTCTCTTTGGGCAAGGCTGATTTTGAAATGGTTATTAAAAAAGATAAACAAAATATTAGGTATTAAGATCTGATGGGGAAATTAAAAGATCAAAATAATTTTGTTAACTTACGTAATTGCCTGATCTTATCACCTGTATTGTTCTTCCTCTTTCTCCTGATACTTGTTATCATTGATTAAAGTAAATTTTAAATTATTATAAAATTACTAAATTGGAAAGTACAAATTTTGGAGGCCAGGGTTGTAGTTTTCTATACCAGCTGAACAGAGTCATAACAAATCAGGTCAGATTCTTGCAGAAGCATGAAACTACCGGATCTGGATTTTAGATGCAATCTGAATGGAAAAGTATAGTATCTCACATATGTTTTTATATGTGTATACACTCACAGCCATGAACATTTGCTGTATTGGCCAGTAGGAAAAAGGATTAAGGCTGCTGTGTAAACCTAACTGTAAAGAAACCAGTGAGATGTGTGCAGTCAATTCTAAAATATTTCCGTTTAATACACATTGAGCTTCCTGAAGCATTAAAGTACCCCACTTATCCCTAGATTGATTTCATCTCTCTGCAGGTTTCCTCCTGTCCACATCTAGCATCCAAAACATTGTCTCTGCATGCATTTTTCCTTCTTGCTGTTGTGTATTTTACATACAAAATCATGGAAGTTTTGATAAAACCAACAGCAATCACCGTCCAGACCTTCCTATATACAAAAATCCACAGTTCAGCTTCAGCAATTTTAGGGTGAAAAAGCATAAATCTGAAAGGAAGGGATGATGCTATAGAGAATACTCCTCTTGTACTATAAAAATGATAAAAATTTCCATGCCAGCAAACAGCTAGTGGTGTTTCTAGCAAATTCCCTCTCTCTAGATTAAACAATTATCTGCCCTTTCTTAATGTTCACTGTAGCCTAGCTCATTTTGTACATCTGTTGTAGTCTTGCAAATATTAGTAAACAAGCCTTTCACAGCATGCCTTACTGCTAAGCAGCACTGACAGACACTGGAGATAGCTGGAGTCTCTATAGCTGGATATGGCTAAAGATTTTACCTGTTTATCTGTCTGATTTAATACTCCTCTTGATCCAGAATCAAAAAAATTATGTCCAAAATTATCAAAAACCACAAATAAGTACATTTGGTCCAGGACTACCATAGAAAAATGTTCAATAGAGAGTATTTTCTGAATTGAAATAGTCCTACCATGGTCAGAAATATTTCAAATATGGGAATTCAGATAGTTCGTTCATGAAGTCAGAATTTCTGTGATGCTTCCTAAGTTTTCCATGTGTCTGTGATAAACATCCTTTGCTACTGCAGTTCATTCACTGCCAGTATATAGCAGCAATTATGGTTGTACATGGGGATGTAAAGGATGTATATGAATAATGGGGACCTTGAGGGATGGCAGGCTAAAATACTGAGCCAGGGAAATCAAATTGATTAGGGCCTTGTGATCAATACCCTGAGCAGAGATAACTTCAGTATTGTATTTCTATGAGATCACCACCATAGAAAATAACTCTTTGTGCTTTAATAGTATCTTCATTTCCTAAAAAATGGCTTTTATATACTGGGAAAAGACAAGATTTGTCTGTGGCTTAATTAGGTTTCACAGCATATAACCAGCTAAGAATTTTAATTTATACATCATGGCAGGTAACATAAAGACAAGATGTATATCCCTTTGCTGAAAATAACTTGATTAAGAAACCAAGGACCTACATATTGTGTGTAGTCATCAGAAGTTGGCATATGCTCTGCAAGACTGCTTTGTCTGGCACCTGAAGCTGTTGACAAGCTTTTTCTTTGAATTCTTCTAGTTGGTATTCGTTCCCAGTCTCGTTGTCACTTAGCTCTTCTGAACTGCCAGCAGCAGCGCCCTTTCTTTCAGCCTGTTGTGACAAAGCCAGTTCACCAGGCACTGCTCAGAAGTTACTCCAAGCTGTGACATATGGGAGCTTATGAGTCAGGTTTTCCCAATTGGAAAAGTATCAATAATCAAAAATGACAATGAAAAAAACCTAAAAAGAGCCTTATTGCTAATGTTTAACAGCACTGTCTGCCATGCGATTTGTTATCTCTCTCCATGCAACACACAAACACTGTTAAAATTTATATACTGTAAGAAACAGAATTTTAACTTCTTGTGTTAACCACATGAGAAAGAAATAAGTCATTCCCATTATCCAGCGCTTGGGAAAGCACACCAGTTGGTGCGTGTGACACTCACAGTGGGAGTAGCTGACATGGGATCCATATGGCACTTGAGCATGGAATTCAGCAAGAGAAACTGAAAGGTCATCCAAACTTCCGGTGGAGAGAGAGCTTCATCTTAAGATTAAAAAGAAATTAGTTACCTGTGGCCAACTCTTTTATCACTACCCTGCATATTTATCCATATTCTGTAGCTTTATCTTCTTAAAAGGACGCAGAGGTGGACTGTCACAGGCCTGAGTAGGAGGAGACAAGTAAATGGGTATTATTAAAGAAAGCAAGTGCACTTGCTCCAAGTTCTGAGAATTTCTGTTTGAGTTGGCTTTGGCTGGGCTAGAGTTTATTTTCTTCACAGTAATTGGTGTGGGGTTGTGTTCTGGATTTGTGCTGGAAACAGTGCTGGTAACACAGGGATGTTTTCACTATTGCAGAGCAGGGCTTGCACAGAGCCAAGGCCTTCTCTGCTTCTCAAGCCCTCCATCAGTGTGGAGGCTGAGAGAGCACAAGAAGTTGGGAGGGGACACAGTCAGGACAGTTGACCCCAGGTGCCCAGGGGGACATTCCTCATGAGCCTAGCATCAGGCTCAGTTACAAAGCTGGGCAAGAAGAAGGAATGGGGGAGAAGTTGGGAGTGATGGTGTTTGCCTTCCCCAGTCATAGTTATGTGTGATGGAGCCTGGCTGAGCACTTGCCTGCCCTTGGGAAGGGGGAATCCATTTTGCTGTACTTATAAAACTGTCTTTATCTCAACCCATGAGTTTACCCACTTTTCTTCATGTGAATTTCTAGAGTTGTTTGAATGCAAATAGCTATTGGAACAGTTCACCAATTAGGAAACAAAGGAGTTAAGAATAAGTTCCTGTTCATCTGCCAAAGTGGCAACTGAAAGATGCCTTCCAGTTTTCATTGCAGTGTGATGGTGAGAGACTTGCCTAAAGCAGCACTGAGGCATGACTAGACCCGTATTCCAAAGTCAATTCTATCTGACATCCATTTTGCTTGTTAAAATTACAGTATTTTAGTCCCTGCATTTAAATGTCAAATCTGTGGACATTAACTCTTTTACCTGTCTATATTTATTGATGCAATGCCCCAAAAGAGCAGGAAAGAAACAAAAGGGTGACCTTAGGTTTCTATTTAATGTCACCAGGACTCAAGTGACCTGGTGTCTCTCTTGCTCATTCAGAGCAGTGACACACCTCACTAACATACTGCAGACACAGAAAAAAGTAACACAGGAGATGCTGTTGCTTGTGTTATTACTCACTTCCTATTTCCAACTTAAGAATATATTAGTAAAGAGTGTCACACAAACTGTTGATACTGTTTTAACAAGAAATGTAGTACAATGCATTGTAGGAGTATAGAGTGATACAATTTTCCTCTGTGGGCTGGAGAAAGTATTTTTCTGAGTGTTTGGATTACACAGACTACATAAAATTAGTCTAGTTGTTGCTAATTGTTCTTACACCCACCTTCTCCTTTATATGCTTTTATTATGGCTGGCATCATTATTCAGTCAGTACAGAAGTGGACAAAGAGTCAGAATTCCTGGCTCCTCAGAGTAATTTGGGTGATTTACTAGGGGTTTTGTGTCCTTGGATCAGTCAGAACTCAGTCTCTTTGTGCTTCTATCCCTCTGTATAAAAGCAAGAGTAATCTGGTGGGTCATATATTTATGCCCAGGATTCTTTCCCACTCTCTGCAGTAAAAGAGAAAATAAATGTAAACATTTTGTTCCATGTGAAAATCTGGTATTTGAAAATTTGTGTATATGAGGAATTGGGCCAAACTTTTTCCCTCTTCACCATAAATTAATTAATGCAAAACCAGCATGCAGGTAAGTTACAATAAGTGCTGATTAGGAATTGGAGGCCTCAGATATTTCCGTAGTCCTAAAGTGAATTGGCTGTATTATAGTTCCTGAATTTTAGATTTTTTATTTGAATTCAGCCTGACTTGTCTCTGTTTTTGACTTATCACTGTGTCACCTGAGTAATTAATGATTGTCATGCCAACCCACTGAGTCTCCCTAAAATTGCTGAGGGCCAAGTGAGTCTCAGGGCGTACTGTTGGTTCCCCTACCTTGTGCCCATTCAGAATTAACAGGAGAATTCAGCTGGGATTGAAGTGAAAAAGTACAAGTCAGTGAGTGGTACTGGTCTTCACAGGTGCTAATTAACATTGATGTGAAGCAGAACCATTCCAGTTTGGCTCAAATACATGAAGTTTATTAGTAAGAAGGATTAAAGGCCAGGGCTCTTGGCATCAGAAGACTGAAGCAATCCCTTTGTCAACCATGTTCATGACAGTGGTGTTGGGGAGAAGTCCAACAGAACACATAGTACAAATGGGAAAATGCAAGATATACAAGAACACCGCTAATATGAGTTTGGAAGACTGGGTGCGGGGAAATATTGTGCCTTGTGAGGAAAACAATCTCAGAATCCTGTGTTTCTGTCATGGGCATAAGTGGTTCATGATGGCTGAAGATAGACTGTATTTTTATCTGGAAAATACCTTTCAAAAGCAAAATCAATGACTTTAGCAAACTGGCCCCATCCCAAGGGACATTTGATCATCAGTTTAGAGATGTTTTAATAGGTGTAATAAGAGTAAATTCAGTGACTTTCATGCTATCCAAATATTTTCCAACATGTCAAATGAAGAGACTTTTCAAAAAGCTTGCTTAGAGATATCAGAGCTACAGAAACCAGCCTGGACCTTTTAGAAAAATAACATCTAAGGAAAATATGAACTAGGACATGATTTTTGAAAAAATAATAGCAAATTTTCTTGCAGTACAAGGTTACTTTTTGTCTGCCACTCTAACTTCTTTGCACAAAGGCAAAGAATTTCAGCAGGAATGGCTGGGATTTCACTGATTTAATATGTAAAAATTGGTTCTCAATTCCTACCTCCTGTCTGAGTGGGCTGTAATTCTGTGTCCTGTAGCACTCAGAGCTCTCAGCTGCTCCCCCAAACCCTCCTGGTTTGTTCTACCTGCATCTAAATGTCACCTCTGGCTCTGAAAACCATGTAAGGTACTTCAGGAATGCTCTCTCAAGGCAACTGTCACCTCCTGGGAGAAAACAACAGCTTCCAGTGAATGGCACTGAACGATTAGAAAAGACTTAGAAGAGTGGGGGGGTGCGGGTGGGGAAGAGGCATTTGTCAATATTTTTTTGTTGGCTTGGTTTTTGTTTTTTGTTGTTGTTACTGTTGTTGTTGATTTTTTTTCCCCCAGAGACATGAAAGTGTATGGTTGCATCCTGTGTTTGAATGCTGTTGTACTGGATCAGAGCAGAGATTGTGAAGCTGCTATATTTTATGCCTGGTACCTTTAGGAGCAAGAGAAAGTCAGTGGGGATTTTATATATGGAGTTATTGATATGTGTGACCAACCATGAGCAAATTAGATCCAGATCAGAAATTTTGAGAAGCTCTTCAATCATCAAGAAAAACTAGTGTTTATTTATTTATTTTTTAATTTGCGTAGATAAACCTGGATCTTCTTGGGACCTGCTCTGTTATGGTCAGACTGCTTGACCTGGGTACTTCTACATATTTTTTCAGAATTCCCCAATATTTGAGATTGGGGCAGTTTGAATATTCTAGAGTGTTTAGAAACATGGCTGCTTCTTAATGCATGGAGTTTTTTTCGGCCCAGAGACCTGGATATTTTCTCTCTTTCATTTTATTCTCTCAGTTTTGATGTAGGTTTTAAGCAAGGGTTACTGCTGTGTGGGTCTACTGGTTTCGTCTTTCTGTTATACTGTGCTTTTACATAATCATCTGGAGTGCATAGAGCACAGGATGGGCATCTTTCCCATCTGGTTTTATAAGCATAAATAAATACTTATAGAAAAGACAGCTGTGGCAGTTCCCCCTCTTCTCTGATAGATCTCTCTTCAAAGCTGTGGATCAAAAGAGGAGTGCAAATATTCAGCAGCAGGGACCATGACTCTTGAGTACTGGCACAGAAGAGTCATATGTGAACTTCTAAGCCTGCATAAGTAACCTTCCAAAATGCAGGTTGAAAAAATAATAAACACACTTACCTTGCCAGCAGGGAAAGCAAGTGCCTCCTGTCACTCAGAGCAACTCTCAGAGGCATTGCAATCATGTATGGAAGCTGATGGAAGCCTGTGTGAGGCCCTCTACCTTCAGAAAGGTGACAGAAATTCAAGGCTGCTTTCACTGAGATACCAGAAATGGCACTGCAAGAGACTCAAGAGATCTGAATTAAAATTTCGTCTCTGACACAGACCTTTGGAGTGTATGAGAAAATTGCCATGTCCCTCAGTTCCTTCTGGTAAGAAAAAAGGATGATAATTTTTTTTTTTCTCTGTCTTGTATCAGAGCACCAGACTGAGGCCATTTCTCACTAAATAGATGTATTGGAACCCAAGCCCTCTTGGAGCAGCTAAGCAAGAAATACAGAAGTGAAAATAGGTGTAAGTAGGTAGATAAATCATTTCTAATACCTTGAAATTAATATGGGATGTGCTGTTTTTGCTTTTATATACTAAATAAATAACATTTATCTTTTTATGAAGACAGATAAGCTTTTATTGAACAGTATAAAACTTGGGAGAAATGCAAGTAAAAAGTCTTGGCTGTAGCCAACTATTTTCTTCATATAAAACCAATGACGCAAGAGAGAATTTTATAACTGCATGTGCTCGCAAAACAGCTCAAAAACAGCTCATCCACTGTTCTACCTCTAAGCCTAGTGGCAGATCAGTAAGGGAAATTATCAGAAACACCTAAACCTTACTCATGTGCTCTAAATGTTAGTTGTTTTTGTTTTCAAATCTCATTTCAGCCTGTCTTTGGATGTCAAAGGTTGATGTAACGAGACATCTGCTGGTGTCCTGAAACTACATCTCTGGTTGGTAAAATTAATTTTGTTTCCTTAAAGTTGGTTACTAAAACGGGTATTTTACAGTAGAGAATGCATCTCCTCCCTAACCAGTAGTCCTCACTGTCTTGGACTAAATAAACCAGGTTCTCTGCTGTCTGGTTGTCCATCTGTAAAGAGCATTCCTTAAAAAACAGTAATCTGTTTATGCAGGATTTTGTGGCGACATAAATAAACGTGTGAGGCAGTACAGGACAACAGATAAGCAGACTGATGTTTAAAGTGTGGAATCCCACGCTGAGTAAAGGGCTGTTTCTTACCCTGAATGACTGAGGAAAGGGGAGGGCGAAGGAAACTGCAGTAACTCCACAGCTCCATAGATGTCACCAGCTCTTCGCTCCAGCCTTCTCCAAACATTTTGGTTCGTACCTATCTCCTTCCAGCCATTTATTCTGTAGCCCCAGAGGGACTGGTTTTTGGATGATGAAATACTGCAGAGTGCAAATTAAAAGCTGCCAGCACTGAGCTGTGCCTGGACAGGAGATACAAAATGGAAAATGTAAACAGTAACGTGGTACTCTTTCAATTACATCTTAAGCAAACGTACTTACTTAACGAGAGTCTTACAACAGTGTGAGCATAATTTTTAGATATTGAGAGCTAAATCATGATAAAATTTCCCGAGCTTTGTTAAAATTTTTTTATGAAGGTTATTTGCAACATTTTCCCTCCTTTTGGAATTCTCACGTAAAAATCGAAACTATGTAATTTCCTTTCATGTAACACCCAGAGCAGTCATGCGCTGTTCTTTTGGAGCTGGGCACTTCTCTACAAAATGGCAAGGGTAATTCCAAAAAAGTAAAAAAAAATGGTACAGAAGGAAATAAACCCCCTTACACCCTCACAGAGAATAACTCAGGTGCCGATTTCAGATAAGGAGCCAAAGGTACAAAGATAGGACAAGGTGGAAGGGGAACAGAGAAGGAGGAATATTTGCTTGTTGAAATGAGCTTTTTGTAGCATAAAGCAATCTCTTTAATAAACTACTTGATCTGTATGAGAGATTGATTTGTTAGTTAAAGAGCAGCATCCCAGGTGGTTCAGATTTGAGTTCCAAGTGGAGCAGCTGCCACGGCACTGGAGAGGGTAGCTGTGCATTGGCTGTGCCGCTGTCCCATCACACACATTTTTCTTGGTGTCCCTGGGGTCCACTGATTTTGATAGTCAAAGTTCTTCTTAGAGCTCTGAGCCTAGCTTATCTCTACCACATCAGTGAGAAAAAGCTGTAAGTGATTGCTGTTGTGTTCAAGGGATGATGCAGCTGGATTGAAAGCAGGTTTGTACTGCAGTATTTGGCTGGAGGTGTGGGGAGGCAGGCATCCCGATGCAGCAATGCTTTCAGAGAAACTCCTTTAGTCCTTGTATGACAGGTATCTATCTGCAAGGGGCTCTGCCAGCATAGCTAGAGCTTGGTTGTGGCTCCTAGGGGCCAGCCCTGGCCAAACCAACCATGCCCCAGAAGTGTCCATTCACCAGCCCCAGCCCAGTGTTCTGATACAGGCTTCACTCAGTCCCTCACGAGAATGTCCCAAAGAGTGGGACTCTCCTGGCTTGAAGTTTAAGTCAGGCACCAGAGGCAGGACGGAGAGATCAGGGAATGAGGTTAGGAGAGGGGTAGGTCATGGCAGGGGAGCAGTAGGATCTGGCTGCTGCGATCCTTGGGCCAGAGGTTTCTCTAGCCCGTAATCATGCACCTAGGGGGGATACAGAGCAGGACAATGCTTTTCTCTTGGATTTTGAATTTTCTCAGGGTAGCAGGGAGAAATACTAAAAACCAGCACATGCTCTCTTCAGGATTTCAATTTTAAAAAATGTATCTTAAAATATATTTAAAAGCTTTATTAGTAAGTGATCCTCAAGAATTTGAAAATGCATATTAGCTCAGCTGGTAGTGACCCTGCAACACTCCACTGTTAATAAGTAATCAGCATTTTTCATACAATGCCTTTCACCTTTGGATGGAGGACCATCCCCTAATTTGATTACCAGTCTATACTTCAGTGCAATATCACCACCAGTGCTATTGCTGTGAATTTATATTGGTGTAATAGCAAGCAGAATTTGTTCCTAAAAGAGAGGCAGTGAAAAATGAACATATACTATAATTTCCCAAGTGGTAGATTTTCATATTATTTATGTTCATTCAGGATTTGAATCTCGGAGATTGAATTAATTTCAGATCTCCTACCACCTGACCCAAAACAAAAACCAAACAGCTGTGTTTGTTACTGCTTGGTAATATATTTTTCCAGGAAAACACAGCTTAATCTGGGCTCTGCTGAAATAGCTGTCTGTTGTTTGTGCTTTGCAGAGCACACCAGTAACTGGAAAAGGAGGAGTATCTGCCTACCCCAGAAAATGTACCTTTTAACTTTGGTGCAGTTCAACAGTATGTAAAAAATGGGTGTGGAACAAAGTTTTTTAATCCTGTTCAATGTAAGAAAGGAGATGGTGAAACTAGGAGAGTACAGGGAGGAAGTGCTTAGTTTAGTTTGTTGTTTGGAGCAGAAAACAACCACACTGTTCAAGAAAAGGGGCAATGACCCAAGAGACTGCAAAAGTGCAGAAGAGTCCACTTTCTGGAGAACTGTATAAAATAGGGACCAAAAGTAGGCTCATTCACCATATTGACCACCGTACATGATTTAATCCCTGAATGGTATAAATTATGTGGATCTTTGTCTGATCTCAAAATCTGAAAAAAAGCACTTGGGACCCAAAGCTGAGGTTTTGGAAGGAGTCAGCTTTTTCTGAACACCGGTACTGACAGGCTAGGTCCTGTGGGGGCAGAGAGAAATGTTTTGTCCTATTCTAGAGCAGTCAGACCTTTGGGGATTCAGGCTTCTCTGCCTGGGAGCAGTAAAGTAGTAGTCTTTTATGCTGAACTCTGAAGGTGGAAGGCAGCTGAGATCACAAATGGTTTCTGTTGTTTTATGTGTGGGGCAGAATGTCATGTTGACTGGAAGTGGAGCTTGTGGATGGACAGACACGCAGTGCTGTGCTCTCCTCCATAAAGTTCAGCAAGGTGTCTTGGGGCTGCTCTGGATCATTCCTTTCTGAACTTTGTTTTCTTATCTGCAGTGATGCTTGGCGATGGAGATGGGCACATGTGTGAATGGGAAATTCACAAATATTCACATCCATTTATATATTTAAATGGCAGAACAAAATAAGCTTTTCATCTCTTTTCTTTCAAGAAACAGAGTTCTGGTCTATTCTTTTCATGCAACTTGCTAATGAGCAGACAATAAGACTGTTACATACTTTTAAAATGAATAGATTATGTGGTTGAAACAGGAAGCATTACTTTGATTAGTTATGCCAGTTGTGAATTATAATACAGTTTTAATTGTAGAAAAGGGAAATCCACATGAATATTCACAATATCCACTGCATTAATCAAGATGAGATGCCTTGCAATGGATACTGAATGAATAATAATGAAACACCAAGAATAAAATGTCACAGTTCAGAGGTATTACATCTTACCTCTTCCATGCACCAGACTGTCAGGATTAATTGAACCAGTGCAAAATTTTATGGCTGGTGGCATGTTCATTGTTGCTAAAAGGAAATAAAAGTGTAGGCACATTTTAGCTCATTTATCAAAAGCTGGTTCATCCAGAACTTTTTACAAAACTCAGCTGATTAAGTTTCCTGAATCAGTTTTTCCAGCCAGTTATGGAAGCATGGATCCATTTTTGTTGGATACTTTTGTACCACAGTTCACTAAAGGGAAATATATGTGAGGACACATAGAAAAACATTTTCAATCTATTTTAGTTGTTTGGAGAGAATTATATGTCTTTTTGATATGAATTTTTTTTTTAACTATCTCACAGGCTTTGCCTTATGGAAGAGCTGATGTGCAAATGGATCTTTGCTATTGCTATTATATATTTTTAACTTTCAAAATTGTACTTTATTGCAGAGAGAGGCAAATTTTACTCAACAGCTTTTGTCCATCTCCTGAAATTTGTCTGGAATCTTAAGTGTGATTAACCAGCAGAAATGTGATAGTAAAACTGAAGAATTGGGGTTGCTGATTTTGCCTGTAAATTAAGCTTTATCCTACTTTTCCAAAATCACAACACAGAGCAAAGGAACTCATTCCAAAAAAACAGGAGGATAATTCACTTCTATTATAACCAATTTAGATGAGCTAATGTGACTATCAAATTATATGATTATGCCAGTAGATGAGTTATGAAAAAGTGAACTTTTAATCCTGGTGAGTACACCAGAAACTTGGTCCATGCATCTGCTTGGGAAACAATGCAGGGCCCAGTTCTTCTCTTAGATACTCTGGACTGCTAGATTAATAAAATCCAGAGTCAGATTGAATAGGATGTTCTCTAATCACAGACCTTAGAGTTCTTGTCCTCACAATGAGCTTTGTGTGTCTCCCTAAAACACAGTCTGCACAAAGCAGGCATCCAGTTTGGGCTCAGAAACAGAGAATTTGCTGCTTCCCCTGCTGGTCTGTTCCTATGGTTAGTCACTCTCACTCTTAAAAATGTGTTACTTATTTCCCATCTGGCATCCAGCTATGGGAATGTATGTTAGAATAGCTCTGCTGACTTTAATCTGCTACTTCTGATGAGAGGAGAAACAGGCTTGAGGTCTGTTTGCTCCCGAGCCCATTAGTGCTGCAGGTCTGAGTGCTTGGTGCCAGCTATTCCAGCCAGCAAGCTGGGGATGCTCCTTACTGTCTCATGACTTTCTTCTGCTTCTTCCCCTAAGTGAGCATTTCTTCACTGAGTCAGCCCTTACATGCCTGTTCTACCCACACCTTATCCCCTCTTTCTCCCCCAGTAGGGAATTGTTGCAAACTGCAGGGGTGCACAATGCCTGCCATTTCTACGAGCAGTGAAGGAGTTCATTCTGCCCATTGATAAGTTATTCTGACTCTTTGAAGCACACATGTGCGTGTGCACACAAAACCATGAGCAAACCCACTCAGAGTCTGTCTCAGAAATTCCTGCTGAAAGCTGTGTTTTCCCCCACCGACGTGAGCTCCCTTTTGGTCTTTTAAAGGTCACACCTATCCTGTTGCAAAGGATCAGAAAGTCAGTGCATGACAATTCAGGCAGTTGCTAGAGAGTGATAAAAATTTCATTTTGGATCAATAATGGTCTATGACAGTGTCTAGGTAACAATTTCAACACTTCTGCTACGACATGGTTTTGTAATGTCGCAGCTAATCCTGTACTGATATCGCCACCTGGTGCCTGCTGCATCGTATACCAAGCTGCAGGAAACGCAGCGTTACTATGACAATTTCTGTGGCAGGTGCTGTGGGCTTCATGTAAAATATTTGGCACAAAAAGCTTCTCGTGAGGTGGGCTGGATGGGCACAGGCGATACCAAAACGCTAGAGGCTTGGTGTATGATGATTTTGGAATGTGGTGGTTGTCACCATAGTGCCATTTGTGAAGCCAGTATAACCCTGTAGTTTGGTGCAGGGTGTGTCTGCTGGGGGACACTGAGGTGGTGGCTGTGTCCCCTGTTAGCACCGTGCAGTACTGTGGGTACTGCAGGTCAGTATTCTGGCAATACCTTTCCACCTCTTCATCCCATTGTCTGAGAAAACTCTTTTTTTGAACACTTTTCAAAGGCAGAAGAGTTCCTTTACATTTCTGTGTGTTGGAGGGACATTGAATCACTCATCAAGAGCCAGTTTCTGCTTCACTGAAAGTGAGAAGTCTCACACGGTTCCAGAGCTAGCATTTAGCCTTTTCTACATTGCACACATAATGAGGGCTGCAGGAGATAAACCTTCAGGACAGCATCGTAATCTCTAGATGTGCTGGGCAGATGACATCTAGAGATCTGTTTTTATTCTATAATTTTAGTTCATGGTTTAGGATCACCTTCTTGTGTTCAATCCAGAGAAGATTCAACTTCTAGACCCTAATATACTGTGAATCCTTCATCCACACCACCTTGGCTGAAGGGGTCTGTGCTGCTGTGACAAGCAATTCTATTCTTTCTGAGTCAAGTGAGTCCTGGAATGGCCTCTTCCTTACATCCTCTCTGCACATTGTCTTGGAGGGAGCACTTTTGGACAACACTGGGACACCATCCCATGCTGTGCTGAGTAGAGAGTTTCACAATTGCTTCACTGTGCAGAAGGGAGCCAGGAACTTGGCCACGACCATTTCCTAAGCTCCTTATACTGTGCTGTGGTTTGCAAGAGCTTTTGTGTCCTAGGCCAAGCAGAGGTGCCAGCTCACCCTTCCACCCTAAAATGCAGGCTTCAGGCAGGAGAAATATTCCCCTGTGTGCTGTTGTTGCATGAGGCCATATGATGTCATGAGAAGGATGAGCAGGGCAGTGGGGTGGGCTGGTTGTGAGCACAGGGAAAGGTGCAGCATCTAGGAAGCCTGGAAGAGCAAAAAGTCCTGGAGTGCTAAGACTTTTTCTAGTAGGTTTTCCTCTGCCAGGGAAGAATGAGTTAAATCAAAGTTTAGAAGGAAGAAGGTTGAACAGAGAAGTAGGGGCTAGAGGAGAGAGATTAAGTTGGGGCAGATGGCAAGCTCAGAGGTCACCTCAGAGAGGATCTACTCCTGAAAACAGTGCTTGGTTCTTCACATCCCGCATTCCTCTTTCTGTCACGGAGTATGGGGAAGGCGAGTAGCACAATCTGACCCTACCAAGATGTTTCAGAATCTCTGTTGTCATACCAGCTGTGGTCTGTCCATGGATGCAGACAGACCGTACTTCCAGATGCCTACTGACATACTCCTAGCAGTTTCTCTTCTCTTCCCATTCCCCAGCATATTTCACATAGAGGAACTGGGCTTCTGGGTGTGCAGGTACACTCTTACCTGTGTAGGTGACCCCTCCAAATATCAAGATAAGGTGAAGAGTCACCCTTGGACTCACCTCTGATCATTTCTTTGTGCTTTATCCTGGGGAGATGCCCCTGCTCAGCACTTCCGCATTTCCTCCAGCATTCACTCTTCAGCACTCCATAGGCAACTCTGTCCCACCTGACAGAGCCTGTATTTATTCTGTTGGACATATCTAGCCAGTTTGGGCACCAAGAATCAATGACCCTATACGGTCCCCAGCCCTGAATTTTTGATGTATTAAGTACTTGATTGACTTTGGAGCTGCTACAGTTCAGGAGTTTGGCCACCAGTCTTCCAATGAACAAACCAATACATCCAGCCAAACTTGCCCTCACATTCATCAGCCAAGTGAAGGGAATTAGGCATATTGACACCAGATGAGAATTCGGCCCTAATATCCGTAAGACAAAGAATGAAAAGCATGGAAAGTTTTTATAGATATTCCATTTAATGTTTTGTAAATTTTCCTGCTATGTTGCTAGGGGGATTTTAATACATCAACGTGCTTAAAATAGATCTCATTGAAATGTTTGTCATTGGAGCTAACTCTCCCTCCACCCTGGACTTCCTTATTGTTCCTGGCACTATTTCATCTCCCTCCTGTCTGTAAAAGACCCTCTTGCTGACCCACTTCCTGTCCCTGTAGCAGTGCTAGGAACTGCACAAGGAATCCTTGTCTTAATACCCTTGAATGCTGACACTGCATTTTCAGCTAGCCAGGCTTCATCTGGAGAGTGGAGTTCTTGCATTTCCTGATGTGAGTCAGTTGTGAGGAAAGTGTTTAACCTTTTTGTCAAAGGTTAAACATATAAAAGGGGAATGTGAAGCTCTTGTATTCCTGTTGTTGCCACATTAAAGAGAGTAGCTTTCACTGCTGAGCAAAATCTTACTTTTCAGATATTTCTTTCTGTGTCTGATTCAAAGCTACAGTTTACTGCACTTGTTAAGGAAAGTGTATGTTTAAACATGACTGTATGACAAGGTCATTCATTGACTGTTTCTGTTGTGTTTTTTTCATTTTGGTAGTCCTCTCTGCCTTTCTCAAAGGATATGAAGAAACTTGGGCAGGTATTTGTATGAAGTGAGCCAATTAGAAATTTTCAAAATGGTCTATTTGTATAAAATATAAAGATCATCAAAGCAAAATAAAGAGCAAGCTAAGCAGTCTGTAGCTTGAAAGCAGAAGAATTTGTCACTTTCTTATTGACACCATATTATTTTAATCCATCTTTCTCCACTGCTTGGCTGAGCATAGTAGTTTCTTACCTGTAATTACCAAGACTGATGACTTAGCTAAGTTACCTACAATCACGTACTTCTTTCCCCTGACTAAACACTTAATGGCATTCTCTTGTCATGATCCAGAATACTCTGTCAAAGAGCTCATCCCAGTTTTACTCTGTGTGTTCATTGTTTCTGTCCTTTGTAAAACATAGAAACACAAACCTCTTTTTGTTGAGAGGTAATTCTCCAGGTGACCTGTTGGTTCTGCACCAACTGCCCCACTGATAAGTTGTTGGTTTTGGTTGCCTTTATGGTTGGGTCAGAAATACCCCACTGTAATCAATTGATTATGGTTATCCAGTAAGTCTGAGAGAAAGCCAGGAACAGACTGAAGGTTTGCTCTTGAATCTCTGTTGCTCAAGGCCTCTATTCTAGCAGATAATTAGAATGTTCTCTGCTCTGGTTTCCTCTGCAGCACTCTAGGATTGGGCAAAAGCTCCACATAACAGTTTTTCTGGGCTGGAAAGATACAGTCTTGGAAGGGAAAAGAGTATGAACAAAAGATTAAAAATAAAGAAAAATTAGCAACGTCATTCCCAAGGGAGTATTCTCAACAATCTGTTAACTTTGCATTGGTGAGTTTATAATTACTTCCAGAAAAATGTCACAAACTCTTAGTAGAGCAGCTTGAATCTCTGCTGATGAATTGAAGGAAATTTGTTCTAAAGAAAATACATCACACAAAGTTAACTCACAATACAGGATCAGCCAAAACCAACAGCACGGAATAGGAATTCCTCCATTTTAACAATACCATAATCTCATTGCAAGCTGCGCAGTAACATTAGAAACTGCACATGTAACACCTTCCCTTACAGTTAAAAATTTGGCAGCACTGACTTTAAAAGAAATAAATCCTAAAACCAACCTCAATCTTCAGCCTGGATGCATTTGTTTTATTAAGAGGATTTATGAGTTAGCCACTTACAAAATCCAATCAATGTAGTGTTAGGCTTCCTATATGTTATTCCAGGTCTATATGTAATGTGTTATTCAAAATACCCTGCTGAACAGTTCAAAGCTGACTCTGTGAGTGCTGCATGAACTGTGGAGAAGGGCTGATTTTCCACTGCTCTGTTATGTGCACTGTAGTTCTGTCTCCTGCAAGGAAAGGACAAAAGTAACCACTGTGAATCATGCTGTCAAAAACCCAGGCACTACCTTCCACGGTTCTTAATTTACATTACAATTAGTGCCTTTTGGTTCCAAAAACTAATTCCTTGCAAAGCTGGGGCAAAAGAGCTCTGTATGAGGACTGCCTGGGCTCCAGAATCGGTGGTAATACAATGTTAAGGCAGACATAGCACGGAGAGCTGCATGGTCACTGCCACAGCTCCTGGCCTGCAGGTAGGAGCTGTGACCCCCTCTGTTCCTGTGTGGAGTGACTGTGAGAAACAGACCTTGTTGCAGGTCAGTAGGACAAACACCGACCTGTATCCTTGGGCACACAACAGCTCCTGCTGTTTGCCTGCTACAGAAGGAATTGCTGCAGCAATGCGTGCAATTCCTGCACATAGCTTCTTTGGACCTCCCAAGCTCTAGGCCCCTAGTGGAAGCATTGAATGGTTTGGGTTGGAAGGGACCTTCAAGGGCATCTTGTTCCAACCCCCTGCCAAGGATAGGGACACTTCCCACTAGACCAAGAGCTCCAGCCTGGCCTTGAACAGTGCCAGGGATGGGGGTTATATACCAGTAATCCAGGAATATCCCTGTGCTGGGATTTGTTCCATCTGAATATGTGAATTAGGAGTGCGGTAACACCAGATGTTCAAGATGTTATGGAGATCTTTTGCAGCAAAAATGCTGTGATATTATCAGATCTTTTGGGCAAGGAGGAGCAGGCTGTTTATTTGAGCAGGGATATTTTCTCCCTTTCTTCCTACCTACTCAGATCTCTGCCCAATCAGATTCTCAGATATTGGACAAATGCCCCACCAAAACACAAACAAAGCAACTAAAAATGTTTCCAAAGGTTTTTCTTATTTGTAGAAACTCGGTTCAAGCATTTTGAAGATAGAAACTTGCTAGAACAACAGAAAGTCATGGGGCTTATAACAGGGAAAGGAGGAAAAGGATGACAAAACCCACACTGCTATTTACTTTAGGACAGGAGGCTTCACAGGGAGAAAAGCCTGTGTAAACAAAGTGATTATTTCTGCTGAACAGTATGGGCAGTAGCCCCCACCTTTATTCAGCTTAAACAATATTTTTGCCTTTTCCTTTGCAGCACCGGGACATCCTCCCGTGTTTAGCTACAACTACCCAAACCCTGTGTGTATTTGTCAGTGGTGCAGAACCCTTTTTCTTTACAGACATAGGACAGTTTCCAATCCGTTTCAGCTAGAAAGATGAATTGGAGTTGGATTTGAGATGAGAGAACCTGGGCTCATTTCCCAATTCTGCCACGTACATCTTGCAGTCTTGAGCAAATCTTAGCTCTGTCTGTTCTGAGCTATTTGGGGCAGGCACTTTCTCATTTTTTATGCATACATGAAGTGCTTAGCACAAAGGGGACTCCAACCACTCATGAGTTACCAGTAACAGATGGTTTTAAGTTGTCAGTGTGACTAGGTATTCCCACTCTGATAGTTTTTGCTAGCAATTTTCATCTTTTAAGAAATCTTGCCAGCAGGCCAAATCTGGAAGTATCTAAAAGAAAAATTAAATGAAAGAGTCCATTTTCAAAATATCTTCTTTCTAGATCTAAAATACTGAAAAGGCTTTCCACTGTAGGAGCTGAGACACATTGGTCAAACTGGCAAAGTCCTTCTAAAGCCAAATGTCAGTGCTGTGCTTACTTAAATCCATGGTAAGCTCATCTTTTTGACTTCCAGAAATGGTGTGAGGAACTCTTTTGGGACAGATATTTCCTTAATCTCTTACTTGCATTCACTCAAATGAGCTTTTCACAATTAGGACTTTCCCCGTTTGGCAGCACTTCTGCATTGTCACAGGCAGGGATGACATAATAAACTACTCTTACGCATATTCTGGAGTTCTCCTGAGTAAAAATAGTGGCCCTAAGCTTTAATCTTTGGAACTTCGCGTCTCAGTGCAGTTATTCTGATGGCAGGGGTGAGCAGATCTGGCTAAGGCAGGAAACAGATGTATCCTCTTATTCTTAACATAAATTTTGGGGGTTTATTTTTTGGTTAGTTGCAGTTCTAATCTCACTTTTGATCGAGTGGGGAGGAAAAGAGTAATTAGTGAAGTATTAGTGTTATTATTATTTCCTGACATTAACTCTCCTGCTACTTGTCCATCCTTTTCTCAGGCCCAGTAAAATGGTGTGTGGCTTTAACAGCCAAAGAGCATTTTTTATTGCTGGTCCCTCTCTGAGCTCTGAAGTTCAGTGCCTTCCCTCTGCTGAGCTATGTGGGTGGCAAGTGCCTTAGAACAGTATAGCTTAAGCAGGAAATGGAGTATGTTTTATTAGTGGAGTTTTTGTCATTGGAGAACTGTTTTCCAAATGCACCATTTTGTTTTTTTTAATCTGCAAAGTAGATACCAATGTAGTTTATAACAACAATTTTATTGTGCAGCAATGAATAATAACTAATATCTATTAACATGACTGTTGTGATTTTAAAATTAATGAGTCAATTTTTAACATGACTCCAAAAAATGAAAAATTGCAATTTGGCTTAAGCCATCTTAGAGGTGGCCAAGGCACAAAAAGAGAGGAGTCAATTTACCAGACATCCTGGCCAGGAATTGGCCCCTCGTCATCTGAAGGTGAGACCTACAATTAAGAACAGGAGGATCATCCTGCCCTTTGCTTTCCATGACAGTACCCCAGCATTTCTGACACCTCTCTACTTACCCTATTGCAAAAAGCGTAATCATTTGTTGTGCAGCAGGCAGCACAAGCACATCCTTCCCTCCTAACATCTGGTCTGGATAGATACTCCAGGGACCATGAGGAGATACAGAATGGCTTTTTTTCCCCCTCTCCTGCTTTCACTCTTTCTCCCCCCCACCCCAAGCTATTACATAATAGTCGATTTTTGGCAGCTGCAGTTATCCTTGATGAAAAGTTTTTGTTCCCTAAGCAGTAATGATAGTACTTCAGACCATATTGCAAACATTTATGCAATTTTTTCACACAAACCTGCTACATGTGTACTTTTTTATTTACTGTAGTACTGTTCTCAGTATATCATCTACAGTGTAAGACAGTTATGAAAAGATATCCCTCTCATAACTCCATTTTCTTGAGAACCAGAGATTTATTTTGAAGGCAATGTTTTCTAAGAAAGTCAAGTTTTATTTAAAGCATCTCTGTATTCAAGCAGAGATAATAATTTGAGAGTTAATTTAGTCATAAAACTCTTTAGGTCTTTCATCATCATACTTAATTGGCTTTCATTGTGCTGAGCTGCTTTTGATACATTTTGACACTTTATTTAAAAACCACAAAATTACTATGGCCATTGACACAAATTCAGTTCTGAGATAAGTGAAACTGCACAATATTTGGCTTGTCAAGATTGGAAAAGACTTCAAAAGTCATAAACCCAACCATTAACTCAGCTGTGGTTCACCACTAAACCATGTCCCCAGGTGCCACATCCACATCTTTTTTGAGCATTTTCAGGGATGGTGACTCAACTGCTTCCCTGGGCATCCTGTTTCATTGCTTGACAACCTTCTTGGTGAATAAATTTTTCCTAATATAAATCTCCTCTGGAAAAACTTGAGGCTATTTCCTCTTGTCCTGCCTTGTTACCTGGGATAGGAAAGTATTTTGATTTATGTTAATTTGCATAGTAGCTTCCTTTAAGATCTTTAGTATTAAATCACATTGTTTTTCCTATTCAAAATTTTCATTGAAAAGATGGAAGAAGAGGAAGAAGAACAGGAGTGCTGCATGGAACAACCTGCTGGCCATTGCTAGAAAACAAAGCAACTTGTGTCATCTGGGTCACAACACCCTGCAGGCTGGGGGCAGAGTGGTTGGAGAAAGCTGCCTGGTGGGAGAGTTCTCAACCAAAACTGTTCAATTAATCCAAGTAGTTTAGTTGTGATTGCTAAACCAAATCCATCTAATTGATTCATTTCAATGACCCATTCAGAGGACCTGCCCATTTTTTCAGCCATAGTTTTGTAGAGCAACTCTGATCTTTTGGATGCTAGTCAAAATTTTGGGGTTCAAAATGTCCTGGGTTTTTTTTTTCCTATGATCTTGTAACAATCAAAGCATGCTCATTATTTTGGAGGCGTGATAACATGATGTAGATTGGAAAGGCCTCATGTTACATCATCTTTGGTGATTGAAAGTAAAAATTCTTGAAGTGGGTGGAGAAAGAATTGTTACCCTGCCACCCTGAAATGATAAATGCTTGGAAAACTCCCAGAATTATACTGAAGTGCCAAAAAAGTAAATATTTATTCTGCACATAAATCTTTTTGATCTGTCAGTAGCTGAATTTGATTATTCTTCTGTTGGTTTCTATTATTTGTCTGGGTATTTGCAGACAGATGGCCTCTTATAGTGTTAATAAAAACAACTTATGTAGAATGATTGGGCTGTATAGTAATTGGGGAAATACTGAAGATTAGTAAAGAGAATACTCTGCCAAAACCTAATGTCTGTTTATACACATTTAATTCCTTCTTATAGCAAATGAAGCTTTTCTTCTTCAGATATGTTCAGTTACTCTGATCAGGTAAGACTAGAGTCTGAGATACTGAGGAATTGAGATTTGTAGGTCCAACTCGTCTGCCTGTCACATTTCACTGGTTAAAGAAAAGTGTATTTTTGAGTTTGATTTTAATAGCCAAAATCCCTGGACTTTTGAACCTGTGTCAGCAAGTCTCTAAAATTCTATGAATTCCAAATGACGCAAGAAAAGCTGAGAAAAGGCTGAACTGTGAACGGAGTAAACCAAAAGGCAACTGATTTTCTCTTCCCTAACAACAGCGGACCCCAGCCTCCCTTTTGCTTTGTACTGTAGCATCCATTCTATTTGTCGAAAATCTTTGTAATCACAATTGTCACCCACCCTCACGCAGTAAAAACATAAATAAGGAAAGTTTAACAAAGAATTAAACCAGATTACTTTGTTGCAAAATCAGCACAAACATTTGGTGAACTTTACCAAGATGCAATGTTTTAAGTTCGTTGAGGGTATACAGTGTGAAGAAAACACCTCTGCTTTTGCAATAATGCCATTAGTTCCTCCCCCTCTTCCGTCTCTTCCCTTTAAAGAGAAATACAACCAGCTTTCTCTACTTTAGGTTTTTAGTTAACTCTGCAATGAAATGGCCAATTTTAGCCTATATGCATGAGAGTGAGCTGCAGGAAGGGACCTAGAGAAGCCTCCCCAAACCTACTGTGGTGAAGGGGGGAAATTGGAAGTCAGATTCTTCCCTCCTGATCACAGAGATCTGCAATGCGGTTGTCTACACCTGAGCTAATTTTCCAGACATCCCTGGAAACCAATGCAGAGGAAGAGGCACTTTTAGGATAGCCAGGCACTTCCATCAGATGGACTGCACTGTGCCACCAAGCAGCCTTTTTTTTCATGGACAGTTAAAGTACCCTGCAGTGACTCGTTCAGACAGACTTGTCCCTATTACAGGTACCTCTGCTTTGTTACCTGCGTCCCACCCCAGCTGCCTGCTGGTGGATGGTGGTTCTGAATACCACAGTGTGTTCATGCTTGTGCAGGAGCATGAACTGGGCTTTTCCCTCTTGGCTGTTGATGCTCAAGACAGAATGCATCCTGTGATGAAAGGAAATTATACACAATGCAGTTCAAAGTAGCAAAACTGTTTGCTGAGCTGGCAGGAAATTTAATTTAGCACATGGAACTTTATGCTACAAAGATTAAATATTCGTATTCAGATGAGAATGAAAACTTTGTGATTGCCTTATCAACAGAAACATGTGTAGTAACCAAGTAATAAAAGCACTTCCACTTGGTTACTTCCAGTAACCAAGCCATAAGGCACTGATATACTCATGCACTTTGAAAAGGTCTTCCTAGTCCTCCCTCTTGTTCCTCTGAAAATGGTTTTGCTGAGACAGGATGACTGCCTGTGCTACTGGCATAACCTCACCCAGTTTGCAATTTATAATATTATTGGTGCCAATTCAGCTTAACAGTGTCAAATGGGTGGGGTGTAGACAAGGGAATATGAGATCAGGTCAGGCTGCTAAGTTCCCTCTTTCTTCCTCTTTAGTTTATTTTTCCATAAAATTCCTCAGGCTTACATCAAATGATTCTGGTATTTAAAAGTCTGATTTAACTTTTGATGAAAGAAACATCTGTATTTTGCTTCTTGTTGAATTGTGTTCTTTCACACAGAGAAGTGTCGATGACAGGATCTAACCATGTAGATGCAATATAAACTCCAATTTTTTCACACCCTTGAACTCTGAGCTACAGATTGGATGCTGCAAAAAACCTGCTGGCAAGACTCTGAGACTGTCTTTATCATGGTGTTATTCTCTTTTCATTTTTTTTCTGAGGTGCTGCTGTAGGCCTTTGTCATTTAGAGGATATCAGGCTAACAGGAGATCTGATGTCATCTGTCAGGCCTCACTTCCTGCAGAACAAAAGCACACACGGCACAGTAGAAAAGCTGTCACCTGGTTGAGACCCAGTGTGGCTAGTCCTACCAAACTTGTCAAATCCCAAGTAACACAGCCCTGAAGTGGCACACCACAGTCCCTGGGACTGCAGGCCTGGGTGCTTCGCGCTTAAATGCAGGGAGTCAGCCGGGAGACAGCTCTCTTGAGCAAGGCCAACAGCAGCAATGCTCATGAGACTCAAAGGAGCAGCAGAGTTGAGCAGAAAGGGAGTTCCCCACTTGCAGAGGTCCACTCAGGGTCCTGTGACAAGTGGTGTGGGTGTCTGAGCTCAAAATCCTCTTCCTGCCACTACCAAAGTGTGCCTACACTTTGAAATAAGGACCTGCAGAATGCTGCTTCAGTAAAAGGTACCTGAGGAAGATAATAGAGAATTTTCTAAGCAGCCTATTAAAAGAGAATATGAGTACAGTAATTTCACAATTATAAGCCGCACCTGATTATAAGCCTCACATCAGGGTAGCCGGTAAGAACACAGAAATTGTCCATAAATACTCTGCACTGGTTGTTAAGCCGCATTTTTTTTTCTTTTGCTTCCCCCCTCCCCTCCACCCCCTGCACGGCAGAGGGGGTGGGGTGCTCCCCGTCCTGCCTGCTCACTCCACCCGGCTCGGCCCCACGCAGCCCCGTTTGCTGGCGGCAGGGGCTGGGGCACCTTCGCTCACCCCCTGCTCTTGGCAGTCCAGATCGGCACAGCCCCGTGCAGCCCCGCTTGACGGCAACAGGGGCTGGGCCACGCCTGTGCACCCCCCGTTCCCGGCAGTCCCCCCACTCCTGACAGCTCCCCAGCTCCCAGCAGCTCATGGCAGCCCCCAACCCCGCCCGGGACTGCCGCAGGGGCGGCCCCAACCCCGTCTCGGCTCAGGGTTCCTGCAGGCTAGCACTTCCATGTTGGCATTTTGCCGGAATTTGTCCATAAATAAGCCGCACCGGATGAGCAGCCACACTTCCGGGGTAGCCTCAAAACTTTAGTCAAAAAGGTGCAGCTTATAAGCGTGAAATTACTGTAATATTTATAAGAGTATTAAGAATAGCCATGTAACTTCCAGTTTTCACAAGAGATCAAACCATTTTTAGGGTGCTTTATGAAGTCAGTCTGGCATAATTTTCCTGTCGGGAAGCTTTTATAGGCAACATACAGAAAGCTGAGTGCTCTGCATAATAGTTCAGAAGATCAATAAATCCCTTTGTTCAGGGATCCTGATGTTAAAAGAAGAAATTTCTTGTTTATGTACTGCCTTGGCCTATAAGTCCTGATTGTTACTAATAAAAGTCCTTTCAGAGAACTCTGAGTGATCAGATTCTTGAACACCTTTCTATAAAAGCATTAGATAGAACAAAAATAGAGAAGAAAAAGAACCTCTTAAAGTCTGTCTTTCCACAGGTAGTGAATCTTTGAATCTGAATTTCAAAGTGGGTGAGAACATGCTTCTGCTTGGCATGGAAATAAATAGTGGAAATAATAAAAAAATCAGGAAATATTCTTAGCTTATCAGTTCTATGGGTGTATTAGCAACTTAGATGAGAATAGTTTTTGTGATGAAAAGTTAACTGTGCATGTTTCTGAACTGTTATTGCAAAATAAGAGGAAGGGGGAAGTTTAATAGCTACTGTTTTGGGTTGGGCTCCTTTCTGTGCTTTTACATATCTTTTAACAGCTGTAGGCAGGGGACCATGGAGCAGACATGTTTCTGTTCTCAAATGGAAAAAAATAAACTTCAGAAATTTTCATTGGACAATATTCAAAAACTAAGAGCATTTAAATTTTTCCTCAGGCAAGAAGCCATTTTACAAAAAGACAAATTGCAGGAACCACCCAAACAGACCAAAATTTTCAAAACAAATTTTTTTTGAGGTTTGTTTTGACATAGACTTCATTTTCACACTCAATCTACTGAGTGTGAATTCACCCAATTTTACAATTTGGGTGGTACCTCTTTCACACCCAACCTATTAAACAGCACTGCATGAACAACTTTTAGATAATGAGAAAAATCAGTTAGTAAAGTAATATTTTAAAGGAAGGTCAATACTTTGCAAACATGGATGCTTAAAGTTATGTTAATAAATTTTTAAGTTTGGCCTCCTACAGAGGAATATATTGCTTTTTCATAAGTTCTGGATGGGTGCAAGTCCCACTGGAGATGAGAGCAGATCCTACTTTGAAAGTCAAATTCGTTTTCTAGAAACTTACAGATGGATTCTGAGGTACAGATCTTTTTCTAGAGTGGGCAAGCTAAGCTCCTAATACATTTAAGCCTTCTAAAAATCTTTCTCATGGACTCAGACTTTTAATATGCAAATTCAAATTCTGCTTTGCTCAAAAGTCCACACTGTTGCTGCCTCTCCAAGACAGCTGGTGTGGACTGGTGGGAAATGTTTAGGAAGACTCTGGTTTAGGCAATGCCAGGGAGGCTCATTCTTGCCTTTTTGGGAAGCACTTCAAGACAACAGTGCAGTAGAGCATTTAGTTTGTATGCTATACTCAAGCCCAGATGAGGCCGCATTGTCTTCAACAGATTGGTTAAATGATGCAAGTTAAAGAAAGAGCTGGGAGACTCTGCCAGATCAGAGGCTGACAGGACAAAGAGTCAGACTCTGGCCAATTGGAGCTTTTTTCTACACACTGGAAACCTCTGCTCAGCTTTGATTCATTCTTTACCACCCTGTGTCACCGCCTCTTCATTCCGAGCTTCTCCGGAAAGCATCAGATCTCTTTAGTGACTGAATTAGCTGTTTGTTTGTCCATGGCACAGTGCTGATGTTTCCAAACAACAAGGAGAGCTTGGGAAGCTCTCCTTTGCATTATTTGGTGCCATATAAGCATCTTAATTTTTATAAAGGTTACTTGTGGACACTAGATTTTTTGTTAATTCTTGCTAATTTCATCTGACTGGGGCTGATGCCAACTCTCTGCCTTGCCTGACATTTTTGAAGAGCTGGAAACCTCTCTTGGCATTGTACACGTAGCAGACAGCACTGTTTTCACACAGCTCCCTCCTGACCTAACTGTAGCTATGGAGACTTTGAATGGGGATGGTTGTGGAGACTTCAAATGGGCAGGAGACCTGTGGAGGATGGGTGCAGTTGCAAAAACTGCCCAAAGCAAGGAAGTCAGATGTGCAAGGTAGACCAAGAGCAGCATCAGTGTCAGCACTACTGAGTCATCTCCCCATTTGAACCAATCACAGTAGTGACATTGCTCGCCAATGCCTTCCTGGCAATGAAGTAATTTATTTTTCACCCTCTGTAAGTTGAAGGTCTTCCTTTCTTTAAGCTCATGAAACCACCCTCAGTTTACTGAGTTCAGTTGCATTTAAGCAACTTGCGTGTGTTATTGCAGATGAGTTCCTTGGCATTTATGCAATGGGAAAAAATTCAGATGAGTAAACTCGTGTTTTATGACTCAGCAGACATCATCTCAGTTTCTGGCTCTCATGCAATCTCTTTCTACAACCTTAGGCAAGTTCCTTAATCACTTACTGTGCCATTCCTAAACAACTTCCCTTATCTGTGTGTCCTATCCATCAGCTCCTTATTGCAGATGTTATCCTTGATAATTGTGTAGCACTTACCAGCAAAGAAACCTTGCTTCTGATAATCCCAAGGCATCCCTGGAATTAAGAGCAATATCTGAGTAATCAACCACACCATTTCCTCATCCTTTAACATGTCCTCTGGATGCCTTCCAACAATTGCCAAACTAGAAACTAGAGCACTAATAAGAATGTATCTCCTGTCATGTAGTTTGGCTAAAGGCTCAAGAAATAGGGAACTTCCAATGCTGAAAGAGTCAGCACAGATGCTGTGCCAGCAGGGAACGAGGATGCAAAGGGAGAATTGAAGCCATGAGCTGCCTGGCAGCTACTGCAAAGAGTGAAGCTCTATTTATTCACTGTAACATTCTCTGTCTCATCTTCTTCCTGACAGGGTGCTGTGCATAGGTGACAGAACCTAGAAAATACACTTTGTTGCCTCCCCATACCCTTAGAGTAGTCAGGAGATACTTTTCCCAGGGGTCTGCCTCCTGTAAGACATTCCCATGCACAGATCAAAGAAAGAGAAAGTGAAATACTCCCTGAAGAGCTACCTCTGGAGACATTGCAACATATAGAGGTACCATGAGGTACCTCTATGCCAATATCACCTGTAAGCACAGTGTCACATAAATAAAAAGTAGTTCTTAAGTTCAGGAAAATATGACAGCAGCTGTAGTAACAGGTTTGAAGAATAAAGACAGGACTAAATTAGAGCACCTCCTTTTCAATGGTTTCAGGTGGGCCCAGTTTTTGCCACTGGAGGCAGCTGGGAGTGACTGGTCTCTTTTGGCAGTACCCGAGGGCTTTATAAGCATTTGTGTGGCAGTAGCTCCCTGTGTGATCTGCTCTCCCAAGCAGTATTTCTGTACCAAGGCCCAGTGTATTCCTCAGCACTGCAATGTCTCCTGCAGCGTGAAGGGAGCTCCCACAACATCCCCATGGCAAGCTGCTAAGGGGCATGGGATAATTCTGCTTAGGAGGTAGCCCTAGGTTAGCAGACAAGAAGATAGCATATCCTTTCCAGAGTCCTGCTCCAGTTGGAGAGGGGTTTTTGTGGTCTGTTATAAAGTGCTGGATGTTTACATTTTGCTTTTCCTGTCAGAAGAAATAGATCTGGCAAACAGCCAGCAAGCTATTTCTGGAAAACTATTTTCCTGGTAATTGAAAGCACCTGGGCAGACTTTCCTTGTCCAAACAGCACTGTCTGGCCAGGCTTTTAGGGTCAGTATTTCAGGCACTGAACAGCTTTAACAGCGGCAGGAACTCAAGAATTCAAGGTGTTCCTTCTTTAACTCATGCATCTTGATATTCAACCCCAGTTAAAGATGACAAAGAACTGAGAGAAAGTCTGTGACCGCTAAACTGCCAAAAGCTCCTTGAAGCCCAGACCTTCCTTCTGGCTCTGCCAGGTGTTCAAAGATCATGAGAAGAACTTAGAAATCATGTGTTCTTCGCCCTATCCCTCCCACCTTCTGGGTCCTTTAGGGAGCTTTCGGATCCTGAAAAATGATCCAACCATATTTCATGTAAAATAAAAGCTTGGAGTCTCTCCCACTTGTGATGCAAAAAAACCCCCACTGTCATGAAGTTGGCAGTCACACTGTTAAAGGTAGTGCTGCTGTAGTCAAAGTGAAATTAAATCAGAGAAATTGAGATGACTGCAATTATTTATAGTTGGCTGGCAGAAAGATCAGACTTCGTGGTGCATTTTGGCTGCTGCTGCTTCCTTACTAGCATTACTAGTCAATGGGTGTCTCTTAGAGAATGCATTGCGGCCACCTCCTGATGTCTGGGGAGGGCAGGGGGATTGGCAGGACCTTCTGAGAGCAAGATTTTCTGTTGGCTAACAGCTGTTTTCCAGCTTCTTATGCCAGAGCCTAGGTGAAGCAGTAAAGCTCACATGGCCAAAGAAAGGGCTGTAGCTAGTAGGACAGCAGGAAGGAACACAGCCCACATTTGTGGATAAATGAGTTACAGAAGTAACTGGGCATGGATGGCAGTCTTCTGTGTCCGGTGAAGGAGGACTGAGGAATACAAGGAGACAAATAAGGGAATCTTCTTGGCAGTGACCCTCTAGAAAGGAATAGCAGCACCACTGACTGCTAAATAAATTCCTCACCTCTCCTATTTCTCTTCTAAAGCTCCCATATTTCTTTTGCCTGTATCTGTCTTAACTTCTTCCTCATGCTTTTATACAGCAGCGAACTCCAGTGACACCCATCAGAAAAGTCAGTTCATATGAGAAAGGGAAGGAGTTACTCCATCAAATCTTCAATCCTTGAAAGAAAAATCTAAATTTCTCTTATCTATCAGGCTTCTTTAGAAAATCAAAACTTCTAATGAGCATGCAGAGAGCAATCAAGATTAATCTTTCTGTATCTTTAGACCTGGGCAAGTTAAAACCTGAGGACCTCTTGAGAAGGAGAGCAGCAAATAAAATTTTGATAGTTAATCAGAATCTCTTGGCTCAGGTCAACATATTCATGGTTTTAACTTTGATTTTGAATAATCTACCTTCAGACAATGACTTACTGCATCGTGGAGATACATCCCCCTTATAAAATCAGAACTGGTTTATAGACTAGGTAAGATTGCTGCTGCCACAAATCATTTAAATTGGGTCGTAGTTATCTCACTAAACCATATATTAATAGTAAAAGCAAGATCAAGTTCTAGTGAAGAAAAAATACGCTTTCCAGAAGAGAAACTTAATCAGTTTTATTCCCCAGATTAATTAAGTATGCTGGATATAGGAAATGAATTAATTTTGAAAATGCTCCATTATAACTCCCTCTGATAACCACTAAGAAGCATAAGCACATCTTCCATTATCTCCTGCTTTCGTTAGCTACAGGGATTAGAAATCATTCAAAAGGACACACTGCTTTGAAACCTCAAGACACTCACCTGCCTGGGATCCAGTCAAGGCTGGTCACATCATTGTAGCAGACAGACTTGGTGAGTATTCCCATGACAATGATTTTTTTCCCCTTTATCTGTCATTAAGTGTCACTCTTAGAGTGCATTAACACAAAGAAGCCAGTGGCTGAGAGTGAAGAGCTTAGTCCTAGGAGAAAGCTTCAGCACTGTCTGCTTTGTCAAAGATGACAGCACTGTCTGACAGAAAACCCATGCAATGTGCTTATGGCCTCTGCTGCAGTGCTTGCAGCCACAGGCTGAGTCCTACTTCTGCTTAGTGCAGTAGCAGCAATGCTCCTTCAACAAGAAAACTGCCCTGCTTTAAATCTTAATTCCATTGCTTTGGTGTCACATGGAGGTATGAGTTCCGTGGAGAAATAAGGCAGTAATTTTCTGCCATGCCCTCGATATCCATTTCCCCCTCACCCTGTTCTCTTCCTGTTTCCATTCTCCCTGGCCACTATTACTTCTCACCAAAAATGAGCATTTTTGCAGTGATACAGTTAATTTGAGCAAGTGTACTGCTGTAGAACCACATGTAGTATTTACCTGACAGTAGTTATGTGCTTAATCTCTCAACTGGAAACAGAGTGACAGGTACAGCTCCTTAGCTAGGCACTCATTGGGATAAAAAACTGCAAAGCCACATCACCTCTGGCAGAAAACACAGTCCATGAAGCCACTGCCCCTCTGCAAGGTGTGCTTTGGAGTTATTCTGCTCTGCAGCAATGAGTAGAGAGGACAAGTATGTAAATGATTCCTTGTTTTCATAGCCTGTAGAGCTGTTGTAACAGCTTACTTCTGTATAGATGCACTCTGGAAAATTCAGCATCTTTCAGAAAAAGGAAGTTTTCCCTTTTAAGAGGACAGATTATTCACCCAACCTTTAAGCTGTCAGCTGTAAAGTTAACTTGGATTGTTGCTGGCGAGTGTTTATTGAAGCAGAGTGAATCCAATCCATCAGTTTTTAAAAGGATCTGTACCTTTCACAGAGATTGTTAGTTGTGGATGTGGCTTCTTTGCCCTTTAGACTCCTGTTTTCCTGGGGAGCAGAAGTACTGTTCAGAACAGCCTGAGGAATGACAGGTGGAAGCATTGCACAAACGAGCTAATAATCCTAAAAGCAATGTGCTGGTGCATTGTTGTTCTCATGCAAGAAGAACACAGGGAAATAGAATTCTTTCATTCATTATTTGTTATGTAGTTAATTATTTCACTTACTAGAGTTTAGTGAACCTTTTATTTAAAAGTTTTTCCCATTAGCGTCAGAAGGCTGTGCAGCAGTGACTGGGTTTAACTGGTAGATGGAAAGGAGTTAGTTTTAAGAATTGATGTTTTAAAAAATGCTACCAAAACCCAGAATGTGGGATTTTTAAAAAGGATGTATCAAGCTAGTCACTTGGCTCTCAATGAGAATTGAAAGGCCAGCACAAGAATTTGGCCAGCTAAGCCGCAGCATGTCTTAAAGGAGGTTTAGGGCTGTAGTGCCACAGTAAATAGCAGGCTGTTGCCAAAACACCATTTCCAGTCAGACAGGACAAGTAAATGAACAAAGATCAGAGCACATCCCCAGGTGTTAGAATTGCAAGTGCAAATTCAGAGCCAGAACCATGATAGCTGGGATGTGAACTGATAACTCTTGATGTCAGCTTTTGTTTTATTCCCAGGAAAATGTCTTCCTAGCCTCCTTGCCATCTTGCTGTTTAAGCTAAAGGCTGCTGCCAAGCTGCTTGAAACCATCCCAACTCAACTACAGTGGTCTGAGCACAGTAAATAGGACCTGATATCCACCTAGAGAAACCTTAAGACATCTTTCTGATGTAGAGTGGTGGATACAAGCATTTCAGGGATTCAGTCTCACTTCTTTCTTTCTGCCTCTGCTTCCTGTGATTTTTTTTTGCATACCTTTGTAAAAAGGAGATGTTTACCTTACATCAGGCATTTGTGCGGAAAAGTGCTGGTGTAAAACGGGCCAGTTGCATTCCAGCAAGTAGTTTTATTAGTCAGAAAACTGCTTCTCCCACTTTTATGATATTGCCAAATGTACATTGCCATGAAAATAGTTCATGCTTCAGTACCATCTGTTAAACAAGCACAAGATGATGTGCCTGTATTTTAGAGGCAATCTCTGCAGTGGACCAAAAGTTAAATGACCCTGAAGATGCTAATTGCTCTCCTAGGAGGTCTGTAATCAGTCGGTTATAGTTGATATAGTTGGCATGCATCACACTTGGAAGACACTTGCACTTCTGCATTGTTTCTCCACATTATTACGTACTTATGGGGAGAAGGGGGGGCAGGGGTAGGGTTTTGCTAACAAGCAAAACATTATAAAAGCCCAGTATTCAAATTGTGCTCCACCCTCCTACCACAATATGTAATGTCAGAAGAAAGGGAAAAGGAGGCTGACTCATTTTGTCAAAGAATTTTGGTAGACTTCATTTTTAACATTTAAAATTTTTGCTTCTGTAATGGATATCTGTCACCTTGGGATTTCAGTGGCCATCTGTGACTCTGGATGACAATCCTCTGATGTGGAAACCTTGGTGCTGTTTAAGCATCAGTATTTTTGCAAGCAGTGTCACAACCATGGTTTTTCTGACAAGTTTCTTAAGGTTCCAGTGCTTAAAGGTGGCAGGGTGAGTTGTGGGAGATCATGGCATGTAGGGCTTCTGGACAACATAAAGTATCCAGCCACTCCCTCTTCTAATGCCCTTGACAGAGGTTGCCAGTCATGCACACACCTGCTGGTTTCTGGAGGCAGGTGATTTCACTCGTTATCAAGGGCAGACTCAGCTGTTGTAATTTTTGTTGCACCAAGTTTAGCTTGGTGTTATTTCATTTGGATTATATGGTGCCATTTATGGGACTCAAATAGTAATTGAAAGTGATTCCACTGGAACTTTATATGCCAAGAAAAATTTATGCCTTTCTTTCATGTGCTTGGAGACAAGGACAAAAAAATTGGCAGGTAGAGAAGGAGAAATGTTTCTGCTAGCTTCTGGTATTTCCCAGAATCCTGCCAGTCTGCTTCCTGACTCTCTATCCACCTTACAGCTCTAGCTCCTGTGTGGGGCAGCTGAGCTATGGCTGGAGCCTTTGGTAATATGACAGGGACTGCCCATACTGAGCAGGGCTTTCCTCTTGTCCCTTTCTGCAAATCTGAGTAAAACTCTGATGTATATTTATTGTGTTAGAGCCCTTTGCAACCCATGACATTACTCCTGGCTGAAACCAAGTGATTACATGGGACCTTGCTATGGTGAGACAGGACCACAACTTCTTTCCTGCTGGAACAGAGTCCATTCATTCCTGTGTAGAAGATGACTTATCTAAAAGGCTGGCATCTGTTTGAACTCAAATCACTTACAAAAATGTTCTGTTGTGTTGGAAGTAGCTCAGATGCTGTAGAAACATGCATATGCTGAGCTGGAAGGGACCCACATGGATCCCAAGAAATCCAGCTCCTGACCCTGAACAGGAGAACTTCCAAGATGACACCATGTGCATTATCCAAACTTTGTCAGGCTTGCTGCTGTGACCACCTCCATGGGGAGCCTGTTCCAGTGCCAAAACACTCTCTGTGTGAAGAACTTTTCCCTAATATCCAACCTAAACCCACCCTGACTAAGCTTCAGGCTGTTCCCTCATGTCTGTCACTGTCACTGCAGAGAAGAGACCAGTGTCTGCCCCTCCTCTTCACCCCATGAGGAAGTTGTAACTGCAGTGAGATCTCCCCTCAGTCTCCTCCCTCCACTGAATGGACCAAGTGACCAGAGCTGGTTCCCATACAGCTTCCCCTCCAGGCACTTTGCCATCTTCATAGCCCTTCTTTAGGTGCTTTCCAATACCTCTGTATCTTTCTTATGTTGTAGCACCCAAAACTGCTCACAGGCCTCGAGGTGAGGCCACACCAGTGCAGAGCAGAGTAGGACACTCACCTCACTTGACCTCACCTCCCTTGACAGGCTGCTGATGCTGAGCCTGAGGCATCCCAGGACACGGCTGGCCCTCATGGCTGCCACGCAGCTGACTCAATGCTTTGGAGTGTGCTAGTCTGTGGGGTTTCAATGCATATTTTTCCTTCAATTGCTATGTGAAATATATCCTCCCACTCACCTGCCTTCCCACACAAAGGAAGCTGGCTACCGAGTGAACTTAAGAGATTGAAGGCATTACCCACTTCCAAAAAGTGATTTTCAGCTACAGCACTTTAAAGTCTTTTTGAAGTGTAAAAAAAGAGAAAAAATAAGAACAAAAAATGTTTTACAGTTTTTCTTTGCTGGCCCCCATAGCAAAAATGGTCTTTTCCTCTCAGTCAAAATAAAACCATCCCAAACCTGGACTGACCAGAAGTCAGGGTAACTTCCCCCTCATTGTAAAAAGTGACAGGTTTCCTTTGAGTATCCTGTTTTTTTATCCTGTTCATCTGAAAGATGTCTCTTCTAGCAGCTCAATGTAATGAAAAAAAAAGTACTCTTTAGGAGTTAAAATACTACCCAGCAGTCCCGAGCCAGTACCCCCTGAAGCTACATGCTGTGGAGGGCTTGTACGAGCAGAAACCAGGTTAGAACCACATCCAACATTTGAACTTTCCTGCATGATTGTAGGGCAATCGTCAGGTGAGGCATTTAGCCACTCATTGTTTTTTCAACAAAAAAACTGCCGCCGAGGTTAGTGTAGCATTCCTCTTTTGTAGTGTAAAAGGGACTTGTAGTTCTGCTTAAGAGTTGTTCCCAAAAGACTCATCTCTGGGTTTGGTGGTACATGGAAACCTGGAGGACCCTTTTAAGGTCTGCGGTGGTGTAAGAGCCAAAGCAATGTCAGCCAGAGAGATCCCTTTGGGCTCCTGTACCTTCAGCACACTGAGCAATGATGGACAGGACAGTTCATTTGGAATTCTGTGTGGGCCACAGATGTCCCATACTGTCTGAATCTGAGGACTTGCAAGGGAAAGCGAAGCCGGAGCAGATCTTGGACCTCAGTCTGAAATCCCAGCAAAGAGCACTTCCTCCTTTGTGAATGACAATAGTAACACACCTTGTTACATGTTACCTGTCTTGCTGAAGTAGTGAGCCACATGCTAATTCACTTGTTTCTTTTATATGCTATATCCTTATGCTTTGCACTGTTTTCCCTGTAAACAGTAGCCAAGGAACTCGCTACTTGCCTGGTCAGTGATGAATCCATCCAACCCAGTATCCAGTCTCTAGCAGTGGCATTAGGAGATTGTGTTCAGGAAGAGCAAACAAAGATGACTGCTCTCTGAGTACCATTCCTGGCATTCAAACGTTACAGACTCATCTCTGCCTTCTCCCTTTTTATGGACATATTGTCCATGAATGTGTCCATGAAGTTTTGGAACTGCTCATACTGTTTGCCTTTAAAAGCTGTTGTGACTACACATTTCAGAAGCTCATTGCCTGCCATGTATAAAAGCACTTTATTATGACTGTTAAATTTGATTTAGTGAACAAGATTTTCATTCATCTTATTTCCAGGGAGCTTTCCCCTCTCCCAATTGAAAACTCGCAGCTTTTTATGGCTCCCTTGATAAGAGAGCTGCACCATCATCCACATTTATTTACCTGCCCTTCTTGGTACCTTCCCATTCCATTCTGTCCCTCTTGCAATGCTGAGAGCAGTGACAAGCCTCAGTCAGGACATGGGTGCACCTGGGTTTTACACATTGACAAAACCATGCTCTCTATATTGTTCTCAGCTCACTTCCTGACAATGCTCAACAATTGGATACTTCTTCTGGCTGACACTGCACATTGAGCTGATGAATGAAACTGGGAATAACTAATGAGAATACACTGTTGTGATCAAGGCTGGCTGGGGTATGCAGTTAAATATGGCCATTCTGATTTTTTTATTCTTTAAACTGTATTCTATTGGCAGTCTCAGTGAAAGACAAATATTACCAGTCAGGATAATTGCTCCAAATTGGATAGCTTTGGATCATTATATTTTTGTAGTCTTCCAATTCTGACCATAGACTTAGTAGCGTTCCTTATGGTGTAAACTACAGCACACATAAATAATACCACATTCTTCCTGGATTTGTGTGCAGGGGCCCAATATGACTTAAACTTAGGTCTCTTTTGAAAACCTGATTATAAGAATGTGGAATAACTTCTTTCTGACGCTTCCATTTGAAGAAGTTTTAACTTCCAGTGAGTTAAAAAGTAGAAGCTTTAGCCCAGAAGCAACACCTACCTAGTTTCATAAGCCTGTCACACATAAAGCTTTAATAAGAGCCTGTAGAATAAACAAAACTCACCTATAGAAACAATTAGGCAGTAGCAGTTGTAATTCAGGAAATTTCCAGCAGATTAGTAACAAGCTGTGAAGAGCGTGTGGCCTGAAATGCAACCTTGAGCCTCTAATTCCTAGGAAATTGTTTGTGTTGTGATGATTATTACTGCTGAACAATTAGCACCTGGAAGAGCTTAAAAAAATTTGGCTTTTAATTTCTCTTTTCCATTTTCAGCATGTGAAGGCTCCAGTTCTGGCATGAATCACAGCTCTTTGAGATCCACCTCTTCCCTGAGGTGTGCATGGTAGCAGTGAACCAGAGCGTGCTACAAAGGGCAGAAGCATTGACTGAAGGAAGCAATCAGGTACATGTGTGATTCTTTCTCCATGGAGGTCTCAAAATCCAATCAGAAAAGCTATTTTGGAACCCTCCTCCCAGAATTTTAAGCAGTCTATAGAACACAAATATTCCTTTAGAATCTGTATATAACAGCACAAAAAGTTTAATCACTACCAGTAGTTTTTCTATTTTTTTTCCCTCCAATGAATCAAGCAGAAATTGCATTTCTGTTTTATGTTACAAAATAATTACACTTTTTAGTGCCTGATGTTTCTTAACTTTTTTTTTTTCGTTTTCTTGTGGCTACCTTCTATCATATCTGAGTCTTTTCAAATGTTTATAAATCTTCATAATTCACTCCTCTGTCCTACAGACAGAGTTCCTGGTGGCTGGAAGATGTTACTTCCAACACCCAGAAATGTCTCTAGAAAGAAGTCAGTTCTTTCCTTGAGGTTTGGTAGGAGTCAGTCAGAGAGATACCCTGAAACAGTAACAAACCCATACTCTGTGTGTGCCAGTTTAACCCAATGATTTAAATCCTACTGATGGCATTAGTTATGGTTATAACTAAAGATAAGCTGTAAAGATAATTTTTTTACTACAATCCTAGAAATACTCTGCTTAGAGGTCTGTACAAGCAAATTGAATGCATCTCTTTACTATTTTGGATGCTCCAGAAGCAAGACTGTGTCCCAGAACTTCATAGGCCTTCTGATTCAGGCACTTGAGTCATATGGCATACAATCAGCCACAGGTGTTAATGAGAAAGTAATTAATTACAGATTCCATGTACCTTGTATTTGAAAAGCCCCACCAGTTATACCAGATCCAGACAGACACGGTGTGGTGAAAGGAGTTCAGCTTCCTGTAATAGCTGTAGGTGCCCAGCTGCTCTCTGGAGCCAAGAATTGACATAGCCTAAGAAACATAATGCCCTTTGTTTCTAAATTGGTTTCTGTGGCCTCTTCAATGAAAAAGAATGAGTGAGCTTAAAAGTCCAAGGATGTCTAGAGTCTGGAGATGGCAACATCCGCTTGGAGATACTTAACATTTTAACAGGTGAGAATCCCACTTCTTGCTTTCTCAGTGCGTATTAATTATTTTTTCTTTTTTCATTTAATGTTCTCTTTCAGAGCTGGCTGCCATTACCACTGACATCAGTGAAGAGATTCCCACTGAATTTCAAGGACAACTGGATTAGCTACCAGGTTTTTGTACTGCAAAGTTATGCAATTAAAAAAGCCATGCTGTTCCCATTGGGCTGGAGCCAAGGATGACCAAGTGTACTTGCTCAAGTGCATCTGTGGCACTTTAGATGCAGCCCAGACAATGGAACCCAGTCTGGCTAGAAGCTGCAGTTTGGCAACTTAGACCCACTGGGGGTCTGCCCAGGCACAGGAACAGGGAATTTATTTTATGAGTCAGAGCTGTAATTTCCAAATGGTAGGGTTTGATCTGCAGGAGTCATGTCAGCATAACAACTTCATGGCAGCCAGTGAGACTTCTGTCAGGTTTACCAGGAAGAGTCTTCAGCTGGAAAACCAATTCTCAGGTGCTTTGCACTGAATGGAAAGCATAAAAAGTTTTATTAATGTTTTTTGTATAGTGTTTATTGCCTCATTTTGATACTAACATAAACCCTTCTCTGAAGTAATTATCCATTTCCTATAAATCCTCCTGATATGAAGTGATACATACACATTGTCTGTCTCCAGCTGTAGGTCTCAGCCTCCCAAACAAGGTTTGTGTATGCCCTTACAGAATGATAGCATAGTTTGGGTTCAAAGGGGCATTTAAAGGAGATCTAGTCCAGCTGCCCTGTGATAAGCAGGAACACCTCCATCAGGTTGCTCAGAGCCCTGCCCAACATGCCCTTTAACATCTACAGGGATGGTTTATCTACAACTTCCCTGGGCAATCTGTTCCAGTGATTCACCACCCTCACCGTAAAACTTTTCTTCCTTATATCTAGTCTGAATTGACAGTCTTTTAGTTTAGAACAATTCTTTCTTATCCTGTATCAACAGGCCGTGCTAAAAAGTCTGTCCTCATCTTTCTTACAAGCTCCCTTTAAGTACTGAGAGGCTCCCAGGCGGTTTCCCAGGCACCTTCTCTTTTGCAGAGAACAACCCCAATGTCCTTATTCTTGTGAATTTTCCCATGAACTCCCATGAAAATAGTTGCTTCCGTAATGCTGTGCATATGTTTTGAGGGCTCAGAAAAGACAGGGAAATGACAAACATATGAGCACAAAACTTCTGAGAAAACAAGGACTGCCAATGTTTCAGTAATTAAAGATATGCTCTGTAAACTGTCCCTGCCTCCCCCTTTCCCTTATCCAAGATGAATGAAATGTGGAAGACTTCGCTGAGCCTGGGAAGTAAGTTAAGGTTACAAAAGGGATTTCGTTTGATGATGTCACGTCCCTTTTGATGACATGGATAAAACACGTCCAAACGCCTGCCTGCAGCGGGGTGAGACTTTTAGGGGGATTGTTTGGGGATGAAAAATAGTACAACAAGCAGAGCCTCTCACTGCGGCAAACACTCGGCGGGGCTCGGGTGCCCCTTACCCCGCCCGGGGCCGCGTGTGGCCACGGACGGTACGGCGCTCGCCTCCGGCCAGCGGCGGCGCGGGCAGCGGAGCCCCCGGGGCCGGGTTAACCTCGCTTTACCCCTGACCCTTCTGTGATCGCCGCCCCAGAGCTCCGCGCCAGGCCGGCCGGGCGGCAGGGCGCGCCCCGCGGCGCCGCTCCCTCCGCGGGTGCGGTGGAGACCGGGAAACTTTCGGAGGGAGCCACTTCCTCGCCCGGCCTGGCTTGGCGGGGGGAGATGTCAGATGCCGGCAGAGAGAGAGAGGGAGGGGGGAAGGCGGAGAAGCGGCAGCCGCAGCCCCTCCGCCCGCTGCCAGACGGCCATTTAAGCCTCGGGCGAGGGGCCGGCAGGAGGAGGCGAGCAGCGGCGGCGCAGGGAGGTGGCCGCCTCGGCTCTCCGGTAGCCGCTGCCCCGCTCGCCCCCTCACTCCGCCCAGCGCAGGGCTTCCCCCGCGGCTCCGTCCCCCCGCCTCTCTCAGGGCGGGGCGCGGGGGAGGGCCGGGCCGCCGGGCGGTGCGGGGCTCAGCCCGGCCATGTCTCCGGGGGCGGCGGCGTCGGGCTGAGCGGCCGTGCGCGCAGCGGGGAGCGCTCTCCGCCACCATGAGGCGGCTGCCCCTGCCTTGCCTCCTGCTGCTGCCGCTGCTGCTGCCGGCCGAGGTGAGACTGAGCTGCGGGAGCCGGGGGGCTGCCGCACCTGCCCCCGCCGCGGCCGCCCCGGCTCGGCGGGGCAGGTGTGCGGCCGGGCTCGGGCTTTGTCCCGCGGCGACTCGGCCGGTGCCGCCGGCGGAGGGGAGGGCAGGGGAGGCTGGAGGGCCGCGGTGTGGCCCGGCGGGGGCGTCGCTCACCTGGGGCGGGATCCCCGCGGCCTCCCCCTGCCCCCCCGCCCGGCCGCAGCGGGGGCTGTGTTGAGGTTTAACCCCGCAGTGCAGCCGCGTGGCTGCTTTCGGGGCATGAGGCTGCCCTGGTTGCTTTCCTGGGTAAAAGCTGCCCTGGGTACAGCTGGGACGGCTCCTGTCTCCCCAGTGCTGTAGCCTGCCCTCCTTGTGTCGCTGCCGGTTAATTATATTGATAGGGTATATATGGTAATAAGGTATTTGTGCATTGCCCGTGCACATCACCGCTGGATTACGGCTTTCAGGATCAGCGCGGGGTTTCCACGGGAAAATGCCGCCGTGGTGCGGGGTGAGCAGCCCTGGCGGTGCCGGGCAGCCGATCTGCAGGAGGCCTTGGCCAGCACGCTTGGCTTTGAGGCCCCGCTCTGGTCCCACGTGTGTTGCAGGATGTTCTTCCAAGAACACCTTTCAGTGATATAAATCAGCATCGTTTGCCAGGTGACCCACTCAGCATGCTGGCACAGACTCTCTCAACCCTTGCTTCCCTCAGCTGGTGATCTCAGTGTTCCTCTAGGAGCTTTATGCCTGCTGTGAACTCTAATGTTCTGGGGCTTGCTGAACTTTTGCTTCCAGATGTACCCGCTTGTTCTCTCTGCCTCAGTGGTTTCTGCTACAGAAGTGTGAATGTGTGTTGATAGGGAGCAAGGTGCTCACTAATCTGTGGTGACAGATCTGCCTGAGAGCTGCAGAGCAGAACTGTACTGCTGCTTTACATTTTTGACTGCTTTTTCCTTACCTTGCGTTGGCCCCAGCTTGTGTTTGCAGCCAGTTAGTGTTATAAACCTTTGCTTCCTTGTCTCACCTGTTTCTGTTTGGGGTACCTGGCAGCGTTTTGTCATTCAATCTCTGTTGTCGTACCTAGCCTAGGTTTAAAAAATCTCTTCTGAATAAGAACTAAAACTGAATTTGGTATTAAAGTACACCAACACTTTGGAAGAGCTCAAAGGAGGCCTGGATTGTTCTTGGGTACAGCCGTGCAGGATCTGCCCGCCATGACATCTGTTGTTTGTAGTTTTTCTTCTCAAGCTGAGTATGAAATCCTGTGATTTAGTGATTGCTTCTTGTTCCCCAAATTAGGCTCTTAATTGGTGTCTAATACTATTAATAATAATACTAAAAATAGTGGACCTTCTCCTTAATTACGTGTGGTTATATTTATGCATTCACCATCTTGGGACCCAGCTGTGGACCCTCAAGTAGGTCTTGTTATCTATCAACATGCTACAGGATTCGAGTTAGAGCTGCAGGTTTTGGTATGGCTCATAGTTTTAGGTGGGAACTCTGTAGCTCATAGTGTCACTATTGAAAATTCAGAAGACAGTAATCTCAGTTTTGACTTATTTGTACCTGTGAATGTGAAAGCCGAGATAAGGAAGTCTCAGTTCACCAGGCTTCTTAATTTGCGCTGATCAGTACCTGGTGGAGTTCTGAACTTTAGGAGCACATGCTTGAACTGTAGACAGGTGGAGAGAAAGGTCGTTTAGGATTTTTTTTCTTAGAGGAATAGGATGTAAATGAGGTGTTCACTGATAGTATGATTCTGCAAACCATCCTCTCATTTGAAATTACTAAGTTTCACCATAGCCACTTTTGTCATGTAATGTGGGATACCTGTATTTGGAACGGTTATTATGTTTCTATAGCCTATAAGCCATAAGGATAAAGCCTTACTAGGAGGGAATGCTTTAAGCACAACATTCTTGTTCCAATGCTGTTCATATGGTCTTGCCCTCTAAAAATGAGGATGTTCTCTCATAGGGCACAGTTTTACCCTTTGTGTAGGATTCTTTGCATAGGCTCAGGTGGGTGTTAAGAGTTGGCTGGTGTTGTTTGAGGTGTGGCATGTGCTCAGGTGCAGGGACATGGCCTGTCACTACCTGGGGAGGCATTTAGGTGCTGTAGGGGGGTGACAGCAGATGGCAGGACTCTCAGGCATGTGGCATGAGCTGGGCTTTGTGTGTTGCCTGTAAGAACCATTGCCCCTTCTCTGGTGTCTCCCAGCCAGCTCCTGAGTGGAAGGGTAGCAGCTGGGGTGGAAGTGGCTCTTGGCTGGGTCTGGCCTCTGCCTTTCCTTTCAGATGACTGTGGGGTCGGAGAGGGGACAGCACTCCACACTGACACCATTGTGGGCCCAACCACACTCTGGGAAGCAGCCAGAGCTGTGGAATGGCTGTGTCATGGCAGCTCCTCAGTGGTGTGATGGGCACATGATCTTCCTGTGGTGTCTTTTACTCAAGGATAAGCTTCTTGCTTATTTTTGATGAATTACAACATAATGGGCAAGGTTGGAGTTGTTAAAAAACAAAAATTGCTCTCTGATTTGATTGTGATTGCATTAGTGATATGATAAGTAACATTACTACTAAAAGAGCAGCAGACAGGTTTTGGGTTTGTTTTGGTGTTTAGAATTGCAAGTGCCTTTTATGTGTACCTAATAGTTTGTTGTTGCATCTTATTTTGTACACAAAACTGCTGATACCATGTGAGTTGATTATATAGGATTATGACTTAATTACTGGTCTGAATTTCCAACTGCGGAGTTTAAATGAAGAACTGTCTTATCTCAAATGTGGGCTTGCCATGTGTGTATGTTGCATGGGAGATAATTTTGCTATATATTGGTCATTATTAATCATCCTTTTTGAGTCTTCTCCTGTATAGTACACTACATTTATTCTGGGTAATCTTCAGCACATGCAAGAAGAAGTTAACAGTAATTTCCATTTAACTTTGTGACATACAAACCACATACATACAGCTCATTTAGAGGCTTACAAAAGAAAAAAGATTGAGAAATGTGAGGATCCCTTGTGGCTTCTGTACGTGCACTTCTGGGGCAAACCCTTTAATAGCCACTATTAAAAACACACACTGATCTGGAGACCTGAGCAGGCCTGAACTTAGGTAGCATAGACCAGAAGGGGAAGCTGCAGCTGCGAACAGAATTTGCTTGAGTCTGAGGACCTTAGAAATAAACTTTTCATCTGCCAGGCCAGGTTATTTTCATGTGATGACTGCTTTTGTTTTTGTTTAAAACAGCAACACAGGTTAATTTCCTGAGCTTCTTTATGTTCCTTACAAAGCCCCACAAAACAAGCACCTTCTGCACTGCTCAATGGAGGCTTTGTCCTCAGCGTGGTGTGGATGTGCCTAGCGCTTCCTTAGAGGCATAGGCTGGCTGCACATAGCAGTACACTCACATGGTTTCCAATACTTTGAGTCTCCAGCCAGCAGCACACAACAAAATATCTTCTGCATATTTGAGATCAGAATTCAGGCCCACAGTGGAAATGTTGTCTGTGCAAGCAGCCATGCTATTATTAGTACTTCCTCAATTATATGAGCTACATGCAAGTCTTTGTTGAGAATTTTCATGGCATGCAATTTTTTATGGTTGGAGTTTCTAAAAATGAGTGAAATTGCTGCTGGTTTAAAATCTTTGGTTGTTCCTTGTGCAGGACATAATCTATATGCTTTTCATTTATGCATTTGCTTCTTTCTACTAGAGTTAGTGTATCAGAGAAGGAGCATTTTGATAGTGTTGAAGAGTGGTTGGGCACTTGGATGTTTGTGGGTGCAAAGCCTATCTGTGACGTTTACCTGCCTGCTTGAAAGATTCTCAGTATGAGCAAAGGCAAGAGACACTACTAAACCAGTTGGTGGCTGCACATCTGGTTGTTAGCCTGATGCTTTTAGTTCGACTCCAAAATTTGAATGCAAATAGTACCTTGAACGTTGTGGAAGGTTGCTGAGGTGTAAGAGGAGCTAGCTGAGTTTTCTCCAGTGGAGAGGGCCTGCTGCTATGTAGGGATGGGAGAGTGAAAGAACTTTGCCTTTAATGGAGCTATCAATAGGAAATTAATTTTCAGCAGGAGATGACTGTGCAGGGGAGGACTTGAATTGGGAGAGGGGGTAAGAAAATGAAGTGTAGGTGAACATGTGCTAGTATGAAGTGTTGGGGGAAAAGAGTGATCAGGCATTGCAGGAAGAGGAGAACAAAACAGATGCACTGCTCTGGAAGGCTGCACCAAGTCTCTTCTCTAAGTGCTTTCCAGCTGTTCCCAAATGTATCTGCACATAAACAGGCCTCCTGGGGCTATTAATCCAAAATTCCAGGAGAAAATCCAAGATTAAGTGGGAAAAGTATTTCTGTAATCCAGCAAAGAATGGACATGTAAATATGGTCCAACCAGAGCTGAATCAAAAAAATTCATGGCCTCATTTAGTTATCTTCTATGGCCTTCATGGGCTATTAGTGGAAAAGGCAGGGAAACATATGTCCATATCTTTCCATAAATGTTGTTGGTATTTGGCATGTCACTGAAAGTACTTATTTTCCTACCATCATGAGGAAATTGGAGGAACCCCTTGATATTAGAAACCAAGCAGTCCACCAATCACTTTTTTCCTTCTGTGCTCTCTGTGAGGATCCCAAAGACCATGCAGGAAAGCTGCTTTCTCTACCTGTAGAAATTTAACAGGGGAAAAGGTAACTGTGCTTTTAACTGTGTCATAGTTGAAGAAATTGCACCTACAAAGAGGAAGTGGCAGCTCTAAATGGAGGAAGGGATAATGCTGTGGTACCAGACCTGTGGGGTCTGTAACTGACCTTGGCTCTACATACTGTTTCAAACCCAGCTGATATGAGTGGGGAAGAGGGCTGAGGCTGTGTTTGATATGAGTATTGCTTTGGGGAGGAGAGGAAGCCCCTGTTAGGATCACCTTCAGGCTCTCCTAGCCAGTACCAGGAAGTCTTTTTCTCTCCAATGCTGTCCATCTGCTTGTTTCCTGTACTTCTTGTGCCTCCCAGTTGTTTGCGCACTTCTGACTTTTCTCACTCTTTTTTACAATTTTAGCCAAACTGAACAAATAAAAGAAATACCTAGTGAATCATTGGGAAGTTCCTATTGCATGCAAAGTTTGTGCTGTGTTCTGCATGTGGGCTTCTGCTTTAAGGTTGAGAATGTGGGCATTTTCTTTAAATGTTGGGTTGGGTGTTTGGTTTATTGGAAAGGCTTCATGGTTTTTTGGTTGACTGGTTTGGCTTTGTGGTGCGCAGGAGAATGCTGTCTACATACTATAGTACTGGTTTCTGTGCACCAAATGAGCCAAGGCTTGAGTATAAGGACTAATTTGTGTAGACTTCAGTTCTATTTTCCCTATTGAAGGTAAGAAATTTTTGCTTCTGAGACTGTAAAATCATCTTGAACATGAGGTGCAGAGCTTTGTTGCAAATTGCAGCTTGTCTCTTGTGGCCTGGTAAGTAGATGCAGTCCCTTAGCACTTCTGAGCCCCAAGGTGCTGGAGCCCTCCCTCCCATCATAGCCCAGGTGAGTGGAGAGATGTGGGTGCCTGGGAGCTTTTTCTTGTTGGGCTGTTAGATTTGTATCTACAACACAGCTGATGCTGTGATTAGGTGCATTCTCAGAGTAATTCCTTACTTCCTTTTGGCACTGTTTTGCTAGGGTGGTTTTTTTGGTGTCTGACAGCTTGCAAGCAGTTGGGCTAAACCTAGCCTTTATAGGAGTGTTCTTCAAAAAGGGCTATTTTTGCAGACCAGCTTTGTGGAAACCCAGCCAGTCCTTGACCATTGAGGGATTGTAGCTTGGCCTGGCCTTAAATGCATATTTAAAAGTCTCTGCTTCTGCTAGTTCAGCAGGGTTTTTTTTGTTTTTTTTTAATGGAGCATGTCAAAATGAATCATTCATGGATGTCTTGGCAGGTGGGTGATAAGACAGGGAACTCTGCATGCCTGTAAGAAGACTCCTGGTCCAGTTCATGATGTTACACATCTTGCTCTGCTTGCTGATGGTTTGTCTCTGTAATAGTAGATGGCTCTGGAGGGTGTTTTTGGACAGGAATGCTGGTGGCGTTTGTTTCTGCATTCCCCATCCTGGAAGAGCTTAGACAAAGCTCTCTGTCATTATTTCCTCTTGTGCACTTGGATGCTGGTAAAGTAGAGCACTTCCAATAAGCTTCCTTGTTTAATTTCTTGTAGACACAAATGAACAGGTCGCTGCTGGCAAGTCTGTTTCTACATACCTGGTTTTGAGTCCTCACTTTCAAATTATATTTTCCACCAGCTCTATTTCTCGAAATAAGGAGAGAGCCATGCAAAGGATGCCAGCCAAAGGACTGGTTTGTGAGTGCCACATTAACTCATGAGACAGGAGGATGCTGCAAAGGATGGCATAAGCAGCAGAGCATGGGACCATCCATGGTATTACAGACTGGGAAAGCTTCCTGCTGCCTCCCTGTAGCAGTTGATGTGACTGCAGGATCAACAGTCCTTCTAGATAAGTGGAGATTGCTTCTTTCTGCTGCCTTTCCTTCCCAAGGTTTCCTCATGCCCAAAGTGGCTCAGAAAACTGATTTCCAGATGGTCCCCTTGAAACTTTCACCTTAATTTTCCTGAAGGTCTCTTGATACGGAAGGGGAGTTGTGAGACTTCATTTTAGCTACCTTCATCTGTCTGCATCAGCTTAAGGACAGGTGAATTGTCAGTTACTGTCTGAATTGATAGTAGGAGAGGTCCCATCTTTGTCTTTATTTGTCAAAACCTGCTCTGCTGCTTGACTTTGTGCAAGGTGCCCTCTGTGCTTTGAAGTGGAAAGAGCAGAATGGATGCCGGAGTGGAAATGGATGAGGCTTCCACCACCAGGGACATCTGGATTGGAAAGGCAACCAGTTCTGTGTGCTAGAGGGGTTTGGGGTAAATGAGCTCTCTGAGACCAAGGTGTGGTTTTGGCTGACAAAGAGCACTTCCACTGCTTCCCTCTGGGATGCAGGTGAAAGAAATGAACATTAGCAGAAAGTAGCAGTGCGGAACCCTCACAAGACATAGACTTGGACTTGCTGGTGGTTTTAATACAACATGAGATATGCCACGGTTTCACTGTACTTCCTAAACAATAAATGTGACTTTTTAATGAAATACAATGTGAGGTAAGGAATGGGTGCCTGTAGCTGGCATAAAATTAACATAAGTAAAATTGTAGTGTGTTAAAAAGGGAGTTTAGGGTTTTCTTCCTTTTATGATCATGATCTTTGATTCTGCAGGAATTTTGCACACTTATAAGTACATCAAATCAAGGAGGAAATAAAATGGACAACAATAAATTGGTAGGATCCCTTAGGATCATCAAATTTTTATTTGCTTTTCTCTAATGAAGGCAGATATGGGAATTCTGTAGTCTTCTTGACACTATGTTTTATAATTTCCCATTTATAACCAAGTTTTGAATTGAGTCCATGGCTTTCCTGCTACATGAATTAAACTTTCTAAATTCTAGTGTTCTTGCCATCTGCTTTGCAGGGTCAGCTGCTTCTTCTAATACTTGGCCTGAAGTTGAGTACCAATAAAAATGTCCTTTTTGTGGTCAGATCTGATGTGATTTTTTTGTTTTGTTTTTAAATCTTTTTGCTGAGTAGGTTGTGCCTGGTTAACTGAGGTCTTTCATGGTTTTACCTTCTATGGATTTATACATTTTTATTTTATAAAGGGGAAATACAGGAATTGTAACCACAGTTTCCTTCCCACAGTCTTTGTAAACGTGTATCTTCAAAAAAAGTTTTCTTAGGGGAAGTTCGTTAACTTTGGTTCAGTTTACATATCTCTTTTAGGGTAATTCACCTCTAATTCTGTGCAGCTGGGTGCAGCTTTGAGGATCAGGATCTGGCCTTTTTAGCTGGCACACTAGGCATGTCACAGACACAGGCCTGGTGTTCTAAATTCAGAGTTTCCAAGAGATTTTATATCTGATACCTGAAAAAAGGAGACCAACATCCTCTTACATGAGGTAAAGGAGCAGCATTAATATCTGCAGAATAAAAGCTGTTTTTTGATTTTTAAATGTTTTTAAATTCAATATCTCTCTGCTGTTCAAAATCCTATTTCTGAGAAGAAAGGAAAAGAAAAACTTCTATGAAAGGGTCTTTAGTGTTTTTTGATCTTTTTTTTTTATTTTCAAGTGAGTGATAGACTAGCTAGTTAGTCTAACTTTGTGCTTGTAAGACTTCTTACAACCAACTAAAAACCCCTTGCTTTATTGGTACTATTAAATTGAACATGTTCACTTGAGTGATCAGTGATAAATTAAAGGCATTGCCACATCCATTTTAAAATAATTGAAGCTATCCCTAAGCACATGTTAAGCACCAGTAGATATTGGTATTGTGAATGTGTTAAATGAAATCCAATTTTAAGACAATAATTATGGGCAAGGACAAGGCTGTAAGATCTGGAAGTGTATCTGTTGGGCCTTTGTTCTCTAATCTCCATAACAATGCAGGTAATTGTATGTATATGACAAATCTCAACAATACACTCCTTTCTCCTTATTAAAAGACAGAAAACTTGCCTTTGTCTGTAACTTATTAAAGATTTGCATTTGGACATGTTAAATTTCAGGGAGATAGTTCCAGAGGAAAAAACCGAGCCAATTAACAGAAGCAAAACAAAAACAAGAAACAAACCCCAAACAAACCAAAAAACCCAAACACAAAAAAAAAACAAACCCTAAAACCAAACAAAACCCCAACCAAACAAAAACCAAGAAACCAACCAAAAAAGCCCAACCAAACAAGAAACCAACCAAAAAAACCCAAACCAAACAAAAAAACCCCCAAAACCTCGCTAACTTAAGTTATAGATTAAATATTGTTATAAAGTGTTTCGATGTTTCTTTGTAAGATGTGACTTTAATGGCCAAGTCTTCCACCACCATGTTAGTTCATTTTTATCTTGTCTTTCTCTCCAATGATTTTTCACTATTGCTGAAGGGTAGTTGCTCTGAAATATAAATGTCTTAACATAGTTTATGTGGATTTAAGACTATATAATGCAAGTGTAATTGCTTCTGTGCTTTCATTGTGTATGCCCGGTTCCTCTGTGACATTCTTGTTTCTGATGTTTGCTCTACACTCATAGTAAAATAGCCACATTAAAGAAGCTAATCATTAGCTCTCTATATTCATGAATTTGAAGGCGTAAAATTCTTGTTAAAAAAAAGAGCTCTATCCCTAACTAACTTTATAATGTGATTTAAAAAAACCACCAAACACCCAAACTAAAGAAGTCTTCCAACAAACTATTATATGCTTTTGATGATTAAAAGATATAATTAGGTTATTGTGCTCTGAATTAAGCTAACATTCTTTCTTTCTTGCCCATATATTTTGGGGAGTCCTGTCACTGCAGATGAGAGGGCATGTGCTGAGCTTTAGCCAGCAGCAAATATTTGCAGGTGGATGCAATATCTGAACAGCCTTAGGCTATACTCATTTCCCAGTCCTACAAGACACATCTATGGTATGTGGTTTAACTGGTATTTAACTATTGTCTTCTGACTCAGTCTTCCTTATTTTACATGTATCTGTTCAACTATTTCCTGGTTCAGTGTGGTAAGCACAACACTGCAGGAGTGAGCAGAAGGTCAGAGCTGTTATTTAGTTACTGCAGAGCATGCTTTTCCTTCTTCACTGATAATGGAGCTTAGTTCTCTTAATGGTGGAATTGGTTAGGACTTCATCTAAGCAGTGCAAATTGTTCTCTTCTGAATTTCTGAAAGTTTGAGCAGCCTACAAAAAAATTGCCCTTTTCACTCACTTGCACTGTTTTCAACTTGGAGGGACTGCTGTACATCCAGTATGTAATTAAGTTATTATGTTAATACTGGGTGATTAACACAGAGCAGCCCCTGCTCCATCCTAGCAGAGCCACTGCCTGCTTGCAGTGCTGTTGCTGGACAGGAGGTCATTTCTGATAATCTTCACTGTGCCCCACAGGTTATGCTGCATGCAGAATTCTGTGCAGCGCATTTATAGTTGGTAAGCAGTATGTGCAGTGATTGCTCCTATCGCTAAGTTTAGGGATAGGCAACACCTGGCACAGCTGCTAAGGAGAACACTAAGTTGTAATGTCCAGTTCTGCAAAAAGCCTGTTGCTGCAGACAGTCTTCTGCAGTCTTGTTTGTGCAAATTGCCTACCTTAGTTGCTTCTTGTTTCTTGTAAATGATTTTTTTTTAAATTAAAAAAAGGCAAGATGAAAAAGGAAACAGGTATCTCTCATGTAGACATCTACTCTGTCATTGCTACATGTGGTGTTTTGTTGTTCACTGATGTTTGCAGATTTCATAAAAATTAATTCCATGAATGTTAATCTGAGTTTTGCAGTGAGAACTGGTCAGCTGAACATTCTGTCTTGTCCTGTAAAAATGTGTGGAAAAGATGGCAGATAAGATAGTGCCAAACTTCAGTTTCCGTTCTGAACAAAGACCTCTTACTTTTGCTTTCCTGAAGTCAGACATTTGCTGTTTCATGCTCCCACATGAAACATTGCACTGATGAAATCCTGCTGAAGTTTTGAAGATAAAATTAAGGACTGAGAAGTTCTAGGACTTGCAGTAGGTTGTTGTGTCAAAATTTGTTTGAGGACCTGCGAGCTGCTCACCTGCCACCCCTCAAATCTTTTTTGCGCTTTCCTCCCCTTTCTTGCACTGGTTGTGTTTTGTGGGAGGTTGTAAATGCCATGGGGTACTGTAGTGGTACATGGCTACTACTAAGGAATCTTGTGGGGTTAGCATCTCTGGCAATGACTTCAAAACAAATCTTCCTCAGTCAGCAGGTGCATATAGGAGACCAGCCTAGTGCCCCACCTCACCTGTCTCTACCAGGATTCACTTCCACTCACAAACTGCATAAAAAATAAGAGCTGCAGGAGGAAAAAAGCTTCCTTTATATAACTTCGTGTATTTTGTGAATACAGGGTTCCTTTTTGGTCATGAATGGGTTATAAGTCAGACAAAAGCGGGGTTGTGGGGTCTTGTCTCTTTCTTCTCTAAGTGAATTGGCTAATTCTTGGTGGGTTTGTAGATAGGAAAGGCTTTCCTTACATCAGGCACAGATGGGGACAGGGTTCTTGTGTGGTGAGATAGACATTTACCTCTAGACACAGGGCAGCTTGTGGTAAACCACTTGAGTGTTTAGGGAAAAAGGAGTAGGAGTGTGAGTGAAGCTGCACAAAACCTTGGCAGGCATTTAGTGGGACAGTGAATATCACCCTGGATACGTGTCATGGAGCAAATCCCAGTTCTGAAGCTGCTACTCAGCATGTGGGGCAGCAAGAGGCATTGGGATGCTAGGGAGCTTCTGAAGGGGTGGCACATGAATGTGCAGGTCCTGCTAAAGGTAACAAAAGGTGAAAAAATCACTATGTTGGCAAACTGTCTGTGTTGTAGATTTCTTTCATCAGGCTGTTCTAGCCCCAGACAGTGTGTATTGTACATAACTGAAACAAACCTGTTTGTTGCCTTTGCACAGCAAATACTGCTTCTTTTCCTGACCAACAAAACCCACTGTTTGTTTCTGTATGTCCTGTAGGGCCATGACTGGTCTTGTGAGCAGTCTGTGGTTTCTGTGTATGGGGTGGTGTTTGGAGGACTTTAATTTGACATGTTCTCTGCTTTAGTGCAGCAGAGAGTTAAACAAGAACTGTGTGTGGGGTACAGCTGAGGAGGACAAGTGTATGAGAAGCTACTTGAGCCTGGGGTGTAAGCACTCCTCCATCATGTCCCTCTCTGTGGAAGCAGAAGCAAAGTTTCTGGAGAAAAGGAAGTAGGTTATTGGGGGAGAATGATGAGTAAACAGAGTGTGCATGAGGAGCAAGATTGCTGCAGCCTACGTAAGCTAACAGCGTGCCTCAGCTGTTGAAGCAGTGCCCAAGTATGTGCTGTTTCATTACACAGAGCTGGACCCTATTCCCTCTGACATGAAACCGACCGGTCCACCTCCTTCTTCTTAATTAGATCCTCTTGGGATGAGACATTCCTTTCTGAAAAGAGGGGGAGGCCAAATTCACACGTACCCGCCACCTCCAGACCTCTGCACACTGACAGCTGTGATAACGTGGCACTATCCCCTCTAATTTCGATACTGGTTAAAAGTGATGGAAGGCATTCCTGCACAGCTGGTGTTGAACCTGCTGGCTCTCTCTACATGAGCTCACCAGCTGTATGCTGCTTGCAAAGAGTGATGATGATCAGTGGCTGCTGATGGTCAACCCATGATGAGCTGAGAGCTTAAGAGGAGTGAGCCTGTCTGGTTCATCTGTTCACTAAACAGTAGCAAAGTCTCCTGTCTGTGGTGACCATTATTGAGGGGAAGATGTGACTGGTGTTACTGTTTGCATATATGTATATAAAATATATATATATATATATATATACACTTCAGGGTATTGCTCGAAGTTCCCTAGCTGGGAGTGGGGCTATCTTGCTTGTTTTGAAAATGCATGGGAAGGCAGTTTCTATTCTGAAGTGCCCAAATGTGTGTTATTTTAAGCATGTATGTGTGTAAACACACAGTCTGGATTTAGGGATCATTTCTGTGACTGCATAATCCATCTCTGAAAACCTAGGAAGTGTTGGATATAAAGCTACCCATTTGACTTTAATTTGCCCCTTTATAAAGGATGAAGGCAGAGCCTAGAGTATACAGTTTGGCTCCCCATGCTTGGCTGTCTTTGCTCAGTGCCAGCCTCCTCATAAGAAAGTACTGCTGGAGAAGCTTCAGCTTGCCTGGATATATTTTGGGATGCAGGTAGAGGGTGTCCCAGTGCAGCTTCCCATTCACAGCCTTGCTGAGGTGTGCCTGCCCCCCTTTGATTTTTTTATTAGCTTTCAAGCTGAGGTGAGAGCATTCTTTTCCCCTTACTGCTCCAGTTCTGACAAGGCTTCAATAGGTAAAAGTCAATCAAGATTCTTTATTTTTATATCCTAAGTATTTCTAAAATATGTAAGCTTTTCCTAACTACAGCTAGGGCTGCCTTAGTGAAGGGAGCCCTAAAGGGGTCAGGGAAAATCCATTTCTTGCCAGACCATAAAAAAATAAAATCAAAAAAATCTTTAGGGTATTCAGCATTGGCACAACAATGTTTTCCCCCTTTCTCAGTGTTTTGGTTGCAGCATTTCACAGTTAAGTAAATACATAAGGCAGATGCTGGCACATAGTCCTAAAACTTTATCTCCTAATTGAAGCACTTGGGGTAAGCTGCAAAGGGGAATCTTCTGATAGGAGGCCCTAGATAATGTCACATTACACCCTGTGAATCATCATTCAGATTTCTCATTTAAGTAGTTGGTCTTGATTTTTCAGAGCATCAGTGCCTGCCTCCCTGTCATACAGAACAGCTCTTCCTCCTGCTCCTGTCATGCTGCAGATGTTCACACCCAGCCAAGCTCTGTGGTGTGGGCACCCTAAATTAGAGACTGTGGTGGGGATGCTCTGGTGAAGTCTCCAAGTGCACCTGAGATGGGCAGCCTTGGCAGAGCTGTGGCACAGTCCAGTGTTATGGCCTTTCCTGAACTCTCCCTTTTCTGGGCCAGGTAATCCTGGTGTGATTCAAAGTGGGTGAAAGCTCCACCCATTCTGAGTTTTCTTAGTGCAAGTATGGATGGTCTTCTTAGAGCATTTCTCAGCCTTGTTTCTAAATCAAGTATATCCCATTTTCTTAAATCTTCTCTGTATATGAGTAATTGCAGTTTGTCATTTTGATTGAAAATCCATCCTTAATGGCCCTGTCTTTTGCACAGTTTCCTGTAATATATTATTTTAGAAACATACCTATTTTCATATTTTAGCATTTTTATCAATATGAAACTTCAGAACATGATTTCTCTATTAAAAAGTCTACTGATAAAATTCAGCCCTATTTTTTACAACTTTTTATCTCCCCCTTCCCTTTTCTGCCTACACCTCAAGTCAAATTTTAGGTATGTAGGTGGGATGGGTTTTACTAATGGGGGGAAACAGTTACATGCAATGATGGGGTGGAATAAGTGCCTGTGTAGTGTGGTGACAAAGTGGTTTTTTGTAAAACTCAGACTGTAGTTGCACATGGTCTATGGTGCAGCTTCCACCCCAATTTTATTTCATGCTTATATTCAACTTGTGCATATACGCATCACAGAATAGTTTGGTTTCGTTTGTATTTATTTCAGTTGCTGAGGAGCAGGATGGTGTTTTAATTGAAAGCAAAAATTCCTGTCAACCATATGCCTCACTTTTCAGTCAGCTCTAATTAAATTTTTTTCCTCCCTGTTTCCCCTCTGTGTGCATAAATGAGAACTTAGGTGGGAGATCCCCATTACTGTTATTGTATCACATATCACAGTCCTGTTTTATGATCTCTGGTTTCCTCTGTGTTGATCTGACACATTAGCAAAGATTGTTGTTGCAGGCAGGTTTTTATGTGGAAAGAGCTTATGAAAGATTAAATAGTGCTACTGTAGGTCCTTTGGTCAGTATTTCAGAGTGATGATGAAAATCAGTGTGTTGAGCCCCTGGGAAAACTTCTATTCTTAAATGAACATAAGGGTCTGAAGTAACAGTGTAGTGATGGCACACAGCTTGGACTTTCTGAATTTCAGTGCTGCTAAGTAATTACAAGGGGACTCTACTCTTGTTTTTGCCTTCTACCAAAAAGTAATTTTTAATACTAGTCAATTTTTGAGTGATTGTAAGATGATAGATACTCTAAGTAGCATTAGCCAATTCCATAATATGTGTGTGTATATAGATCTCTCTCTCATATATATAGTGACTGTGTATGTCCGCAGTATGTATTTGTAAGTGTAGAACAGAAGAGAAGAAATGAGCCTTTAGTGAGAAGTAATTTATTTTGCTATTTAGTTTTGTTTGTTTAGTATCAAGTATTGTTTGAAACAGGCTAAAGGAAAAGGAACTGTGTGTTGAGATAAGCAGTAGGAGAATAAAAAAAAAGAAGACATGTACTTGGCTTAAATAATGTCCAGACTTACTGTGATATTTTCCAGGCACTAGCATTTTCCCTTTTTGCTAAGATTATAAACAGTTGATTTTTGTTGAGTCTACAAAATAAGAAAGAACAACAATATTAATACATTTAACTGTCCCTGAAATATGCATTGGTGTGCTTTTACTCTCCTTTTGTGTTTTAAGGAGGAACCTTTCCACAACAGGTTTTAACTTTTACAACTGATTAAGGAACCGTTAGCTTGACAAATAGCCATGTGATGAATGGGGGTGGAAAAATGGTGAATCAAAGAGTGAAGCACTTGAATGGATTCACCTTAGACACTTAACAAGGAATTTCATCAGTAGAACATGCTAGGATTGTTTCAGTGGCTCTTCTGTTTCTCTCTGATCGATTCTGGGCAGGAAGCCTTTTACACAGACATTTTGTGTAACCATGTTTCTGTAATTGGAGGAAAAATCAAGGGTTTTTTCCAGCCCCAGCATCCCTGGTGTTGGTGTGTCTGGCTGCTAGTGGGGACATTGTTGTGGTGTGTATTTGCCACTGTGGGTTTGATCTGGGTGCCTGAGCTCAGCAGGTCCTTGCTAGGCTGACGTTTATCCAGTCCAGATCCTCTTCTGGTGTGAAGCTGATGTGTGGCAAATATGTCTAAGCGTGGGGATGGAAAGATTGGATGAGTTGCCTGGGGTTCAGTAGGAGCACTGAAGGTTTGCCTTGCCAAAGCAGAATGTTTGTGCTTGCTTTCCATCCATCCCATCTTGAAGGGAATTTGGATTTCTTTAATGCACAGGCTTGTTTGGCTCCTAAGGCCTACAGCTCACTGTCTTGGTTTAACAAGGTGTCATGTATTTGGACTCCAGGAACCTGTTCTTTGCAGCTTTTGTCCACATATCTTTGTCTGTTTTGTTACCTGGATGACAGCACTGTGAACTCCGTGCTGCAAGAAGTCTTTTCTGGAGAAAAGAGAGAATTAAAAACCATGTGATGGATTTTGTGCTTGCTATTGAAAATGTATTTTCCTATGAAAATAGAATTAATGGAAATTTAAGTCAGTCTGCTATGGCATGGTAAAAAAAAAAACTTATGGGTACTGATAGAGCACTAAGAGGTTGGTTTCAATGTCTGAATGTCTCCAGATACATAAATTATGTCATATTGGTCATATCATGGTCTAGACATATGTTGCCTTCAAATAGGAAAAATACATAATACTGTTTGTTTAAAAATCTTTCAATTCAGAAGGCATTTGCCAAGAAGCAGTATGCTGGGGAATAAGTTCAGTTATAACCAGAGGGCTTTTTTTTTTTTTTTTTTTTATTAGCAGAATTGTTTGTGAATGAGCAATGGAGATAGTGACCTACAGGGTTTATGAAATGTGGGAATCTGCCTGTCTAGCCAGCACTATAAATAAATAGGAAAGGCTTTTGAAAGATTTTTGTCAGTTCAATATACATTATTTTGTTTCAGCAAGTCTCCTTTGCTTCACAGGCTCCATTCTGTATATGTTCCTATTTATAATCGGATGGAGAGAAGAGTCTCTAGGAGTGGATGATTTCACAGACACGAAATAGGGCCATAAACAATGTTAACACTGTGGCATAATCTGATAAAATCAGAAACTTGGACAAAGAGTGCAATGCTGTTCCTCACTGGGGCTGTTGTGGCAGCTTCTTCTCCCTTTCCGCTGACCTTCTCTGACTTCCCAGAAATGCCCTCTAGTTTCATTTTCCTCAGAGCCCAACGCTGAGTTGCTGAAGGTTAACCCAAGAGCAGTGCTCTGGCTCAGCCTTCTGCAGGGGGGCTTCATGTCTCGCCCATGTGAGGAGTGTGTGTCACTGCTGGTTTTCTGGGACGTGGCCAGGGAGTGTCCAAGGACTTTGGTAGCTCAGTGGTTGTCTCCTCTGCACCCTGACCTGGCTGCAGAGAGATTTTGTGTTCCTGGCCAAAGGTGGATCAGTGATCGTGTCATGGGCTGGGAGTTAAGGAGATGAGTTATGGACATGTGTTCTCTCATGCTGCTTCTTTTGTGGGCTCTGGCAGAGAAAATGGAGTACTTAAGAAAATCTGGAGCTTGTCTAGGGCTACACTGAGGGACAGAGGGCAGAACAGACAAGAGCTGTTGGACCACACTGAGGTGGTATTTTGTGTGTGTGCCTTTATGATACAGGTAGAAATAGCTTAACTACCTCCAGGAATGTGTCCTTCCAAATGAAACACTGACAAAGTCCAGGATTTGCTGCTGGGAAAAGGGGGCAAAGTAGAAGAGTTGTGAAGAGCAAGGACATGATCGCTGGTGCTTCTCTAAGGCAGTAGTTGGCAGTGTTATTTGAGCTGAACTCTGAGGCACAGTATACATTATATGTGTGTACATTTCTTTGAGGCTGTTACAGCCTGTTGGAGAGGAAGTGATTTGTCAAACTTAACCCAGTACTGCATTGCAGAACACATCCTAAAACTCAGGGCTCATAAGCGGGCTCGTGTGTCTGCAAAACCCTGGTGTGTCCAGCAAATCACAATTTAGGGAGTCACACAGGAGAGAAGCATGTGAAGACATGAAGAAAAAGACAGTAGCACAGGAATTAAAGATGAAATTTTCTGTGGTGGCAGATGGGGATCCCAAAGTAGTTCCTGCTCAGAAGCCTGTTGTAGTCAGAAATAAACTTCTGAGCATTCAAGCCACAGTAGAGATGGAAAGCACATAGTTAATTTAAAAAAAAAGGAAAAAGAATCTAGCCCAACTAAATAAAAATACAGAGGCAAAAGTTGTGCACTCATCATAGGCAGGAAAATTCTATCTTTTGCTTTCTCCTATTATGGGAGGGGTCGTTGTTTCTTTTTCTAGTAAAAGAATCCTTTTTTGAAAATGTCTGTGGGAAAGGAGAATAGTCTGAATTGAGTCTTTGAGATGTTGTATTACAGAGAGTCACAGAAAATGTACTATGCAAATGACTATCTGCCTTATTAGATGCCTCAATAGAGTTCATTGTCTCAATATTGCTATTATTGGAGATGGATGGACACTACGTGATTTTACCATCAAGCTGAAAAACTTCAGTGTTACAGTCTCATTAAGAGGGCAATAATAGTGCACTGACTTACAGGAGAGAATTGAATTAAGGGGAGTGAAAGGTCCATTGCTCTGTCCATTTTAGTTTATCTTTTGTAGACTGTGCATCGTTTTAGGGGTCACAACAGGGGGGTTTGTGCTTCATGGTCTTGATTTTGTTCATCTTTCATTGCTAATAAAAATAAAGTCCTTTTATGGGGAGCACCTGCTGTGATTTTGCTTGATTGCAGTTTTAGGAAGGCTGGTGTTGTTGGATGGTGGTGGCGCTTTCTCAGGTGGGGGCTGACCTGTTCCACCGTGGTGACCTCATGGAGGAGGAGCATCATCAACTCCGTGTTTCCCTGATGTCAGGAGCTCATCACAGCATTGTTCTTGTCCTCAGTTGGCTTCTTACCTGTGTGACTGCTCACTGAGTCTCCCCTGAGCTGTCACAGAGTCTTACATACCGCCTGGGGCAAAATCTAAATCCTGAAAGCTGCTGAAGCCAAAATCTATATGATATCCAAGCCTGTGCATTGTCAATCACCCTTAAGCCTACTTTTGCGGCCTTGCATTGACAAGAATGCATTTTTAGGTCAGGTGCTTGAAATGACAACTGACTGGTGTTTTGTGATGTGTATTTTTTTCTGGGCATCACTTGGTGTGCTAGATCTGCCTGTGTTACAGTATGGGAATTTCCAGATCAAGCTTTGGCTCCAGAAGTGTGTGTTTGGTGTCTCTGTGACCCATGGCAATAGTAGGGCTCCATCACTGAGTGTGGAGCCATACTGCTCTTGTCCATTGCAGGGTGCATCTCTTGAGAGGTTTAGGTGGTTCTAAACCTCTCATTTGCTTCATATTTTTGTTGGTATGGAGGGGGAAACAACTGAGTGTCTCCCTTTTATTGTCTGGTTAATGTATCTGGAAGTTAATGAGTAGCTAAAGGCAGCAAGGGGGGAATAGTGCTGTAACACAGTAACCTCACTCTGTTTGCTTTCCTTCCTTGGAGGCAGTGAGAAAGGCCTATTACTCATTAAACAAAAACAGTTCTTTACAGCCTGGAACTTTTTCCCCCCAAATACCCTCCTCCTGTTAGTCCTTGAAAGGAGCACCTGTCATGCAGTACTCTGTAATAGGTATTATCATAACCAGGGGCTGCAATGCATACACACAGTGTGAGCCACATTTCCTTACAAATCTTTATGGAATGAAACCTAAGTTACAGAATAAGGCATGCTCTGTGTCATTCACCTTGGGGTATGTGCTCTAGCTTTCAGTATTTCAGTGTTGCTTATTAATGTTTGGTAAACTTTGCTTCCTTTTGAGTATGTGAATATGTACTCTAAGTTCTTCTCCATTTCACTTTCCACTTCAGTTTTTCACATTGGTCATGAGGGGTAGTTTAATACAGTGTGCATATAGGAAGAAGAAATAAAGGTTTTGATGGCTGTTGAAATCCTTTGTTTTTATAGAAAGTTTGGATCCATCTCAGAAAAATTACATCTTCTAGGGTTAACTTAGTGGCCACTTAGTAGTCTGCTGGGTGTTCTTTTCAGGAAGGAAAACTTTAAAATTCCAGAATTCCTCTAGCACCTAATCCAGCAGCCTTGGTCAATTTGTAAAGCAGCAGCTCTTCTGCTTATTTTTTTTTTTTTTTTTTTTTTTTTTTTGACACTTTTCTACTGCTGTGACCCTGAATATGATGATTACTGAAAGTTTTTTAAAAAATAAAACTAACCCCAAAATGTTCACCTTTCCTCCTGGAACTTTTGTCTGTACTTTCAACTAGTCAGTGTTTTGTTTGCTCTGTTTTTGGTCATGTTGTGCATGGCAGAAACAAAAAAGCCAGAAAAGTACTGTAGGAAACAGTGAGATATATCTGTAAACTCCTAAGTCTTCCTAGATTTCAGGAACTGTGCTTATACCTAATAAATATTTTCAACGAATTAAAAGCAAGGGGGAAAAAAATCTAATTAACAGTGCAACTTTTAAGTTAAAATTCTGGTAATGCTGAACTCAGGGAATCGAGCTAACTTGTGTTTTACCTTTATCAATAGAGATAATTTAAGGGACTGTTGGAAGATGGAATACAGTAGTACAATTTGTTTGGCATGTACAGCAACAGAAATTCTGCTTTTCTCCTGCTGCTCATCAAAAAAGCTCAGTGCATGGGTAGTGCATTGTTTTGCACTGAGCTATCTGTCTATTCTTTCAATGAGTATTTTGCATTGCTCGAGTATATTCTGTGATTACACATAATAGGTTTTATTGCATGCAAAAAGCACATTTTAATCGTGGTTTTTGCAATTGTTTTGAACACTCTGGCTTTTATATGGCTTCTCTTGTGTGTCTTCTTTATATTTTTTTAACTCACTGTATTGACACAATAAGGAAAATAAACTCATTATCTCAGTAAGGAAAGCATATTACACATGTATGACTGGCTGTGTAGAGTTCAATTATCATTTCATAAAATGGCACTCAAAGCTGTGAAGAGCTCCTGGGGCATTATTTCTCCTGCCTTCTTTTTCTGATTCCCTTGTGCATCTCAGAAGCGCTTCAGCCACTTACTCTTTTCTTCCTCTTAGAGTTTCTATCTTATTTTCAGCATCACCACTTGCCTGAGGGGAAAATTCCTCCCCTGCTAGAGAAAGATGGAAGGTCTGGTTGTCTGTTGAAGTGAACCCTTATGCCTTTTGGTTGTTGATGATGGGAAGTGGAGCTACAACCTGTGACCGCTTAACTCTTCTGACATCTCACTTGTCTATTTTCTTTCTATGCCAAAGAAAATGGTTTTTTTTTGTGCCGCTGGCTTTGTATTTCTGCATATGAATAAAATTTTATCTTTTTGCAAAGTTGGAGCTTTTTAATTCTTAACCTTGGTCTGCGGGATTTTAGTAACTTTCTGGAGTCTCATTGCCAAATAAGCAGAAGTTTGGAAATGACTCTGAGAACAGAAAGGGCTATATTACCTCACTTTGTCATTGCTACCGTTTGTGCCCTCCACGTGCAGCCCAAAATCTGGCTGAATCTTTTCTGAACCATGAAGTATTTATATCTGGTGAATGCTTTATACTTGTCTTTGAAAACACATGTTGTAGCAAATAGAATTAATATTTTGCACTGGGGGAAAGAGATAAATCCTTTGCAATTGCCAACTGCTTTAAGGACCCTCCTGTATTGCTGTGGTTAGGTGGAAAGGGCAGTACGCAGGAGCTAGTTTTGCAGAATTCTCAATAGAGTGATGCCCTGGTTTCTAAGTGTTACTGAAGTGCAAATATATGTAATTTGCATGAACAGGCAAAATAAGGGGTGCTAAATTTCATCCTACTTTCTTCAAGTTCTGCTATTTCAAGCTGCTGTGTTTGTGTTCTCCACTAATATTATTGCACAGAGGAAGGAGAACATTTTAAATAAAAACAAGTATTTAATGGCAGTACAGTATTTATAGTAATTACTTGAAGAACACATGGTATACCTCTTCTGTTGTGAATAAATACTGTATTAACCTCTGCTAAGGAGTAGTGCAGGTTGTCTAATGAATTGCATCAGGGTTCCCAACTGGTTCATTCATTTCATTGTTGGTGCTGGCTGAAAGATGATTTGTTCCTGCTGTGTCAGAATAATCCCTCTGCAAGTGCCTTGTGCATCTCAGTCATGGCAGCAGCGTGCCTGGAATAGAGAGTGCTTTTGAAAATGATCTTTCTAAAAGGATGGTCTCATGTCCAGCCATGTTCACTGTTAAGGCAGAAGTACCTTAATTTGTGTGGTTTTTCTAAAGGAGTCGCTTGCTTGCCTTGTCTTTCAACCAGTTCACATAGGCAAAAGACAGGAAAGTGAGGCAAGCAGGCAGGGAATGAGTGGATTGTAGGAAAGATGCTTTTGCGATTCCTGGTTGGAAGAGAATATTCCATCATTTTGTGGCCACCAGTAGAGCTATCACCAGGAAGAATGATAAGCAAATGATTCTGTTTACTTGTTTTACATAATTGAAATATTTCAGCTCTGTGAAATGGCTGTTGTTGGTGGAAGGTGAACATTTCCCTCCCTCAAATGCCATTGAGATGGGTAGGTGTTAGATCTTTTCCTTTATGCTTGAAAGAGGGTGAGGCCCTATGAAACAGCTGAGCCGATCTAATGGCCATCTACTTCCCTGTGTCATCCAGTGATGTGATTTGCTCCCTCTCACTCTGCTGGCCCGTGTCTGACCTCGTGTTGGGCTGGGTGAGATAGCTAAACTAGCAGAAAGCTATTCCCATTATTCTGGAAGAGTTCTCTGCCGAATGAGCTGCTTAAACAAATTCACTGTTCAGTCAAGTGGGTGACCATGCCTCAGTGAGAGCAGTGTAAGGACAGGAGGAATGGCCACTATTGGGCAGGGCCAGCCACATTCTGTAGCAGCAGTAGCAAAAGTTATATCAATTGTATTTTAATTTCTTATGCAGTGTCATCATCCATCTCTGTAATGCTAATTTCAGACCTAAATGTGTGAACTGTTCTAACAGAGCAAATCGAAGTCCAGCATGATGGTGATGGAAATATGCTGATGATCGATGAGGTTGTTTCAGCATTCAGTTTCTTCCACAGCTGCGAAGACAGGAAGAACCCCCAAGCATAGCAATCAGTTTTCCTTTTAAAATAATTTCTGAACTTGTTTTTTTCCAAGAAAACTGAAAATGATGTACTGTGAATGTTGCACACCTGTGTAGCAAAGCAAGTTATTTCCTCTCAGTCAAAACAAACTTACCAGCTTTTTCTGTAGACCTGTCGGCTACAAACATGGGAAATAATAAAGGAAGTATTAGCATATGTCTGTGCCTTGGTGAACCTGAGGCTAGTGACAAAGGTTAATTTCTTAATTACTTAGGAATAACCCTCTTTTTTTAAAAGTGTGCAGTGTAATATAGATACTGCAATCTTGCTTTATTCCAGTATTTCTGCCACTTTTAAGAACCATTTATCCACACTAATTTGAGTAGGTACTGTTTGCTAACACTATGTGAAGGCAAAACACCTACTTTGCTGAAGATCTCCTGTAACTTTTCTGGCATGTTCAGTGGGTGCAGTTGGGCTTTGTTATTTATCATAGCCTAGAAGATCCTCATGTCAAGGTACCCTAAAATATTTTGAATATTTGTCTGTCAACACATTATCTTTTGGAGTAGATGTGGTTGATTATGCTAACAGTAACTAAGCTGGGGAATCATTAACATTATCCAGTATCTGGCATTTCTAAATCAAGCTGGTTTTACCTGAACTGATAATGTAGCTAAACTGATGATGTAGCTAGGCATACATAGATTTTGGGAATAAAACTGGTTGGAGCCAAGCCTTGGTCTCCGAGGCATGTATAGATCTGTGACTTGCAGTATTCCACCTGTGGTGACTGCAGTGAAGTATTTTTGTGATTTGCTACAAAGAGCTGAAGCTTTGTTCAGTGTAAGGTCTGGTTTTTATGTTGTTTTTTTTTTGTTGTTTTTTTTTTTCCCCTTCAGTTGACTTGTGTCCTGTCTGCTTAGCAAAAGTTAGAAGGACTGGGATCCTTCAGTGTCTTCCTATGCACTTTCCTTTCTTGTTGCTGTTAGAAATTGCAGACTGGTTACTTAGAGTTCGTGCAGAGGTCAGAACATGGGAATCTACTGGCAAATGTTTTTTCTTCCTCCTCCAGTTTACATTAGGGAATTAATTTTTGTTTCTTAGTTGTTTATTTTAGCCAAAGGCTCTTATCTGTTTCCCCAAACACATTTTGTTTCATTTGAGGCTTTATACTCATATTGTCTAAGATGTTTATTACACTTTTTAACAAGAAAGGTGATTTTTAGACTTTTCTTGTAGTCATGCTGGTAAGGAATTACCTCTGGTTAGAAGACTGAATCTAAAGCCTATTAGTTTTTACCAGGAAAGGCTCCAAAGCAGGCTGAAGTCCTTTCTACAGCTCTGGCAGTTTCAAGCTACTGTTGCCAGATGTTTTCACTTGTAAATGTTATGTTCATGTATGTGCACCTTTATTTTGTGTTTCTCTGTACCTATGAACAAGGTCTCAGTGAGAATTGTGATGTGAAAACAGAAGTACTGAAAACTTTATTCAGTGTGGGGTTTTTTGGTTTTTTTTATGCCTTTGAATTTTTCTCTTTGCCTTCATTTGGAACATGACACTTTAAAACTCTTGAACAAAAGTGGTAAGGAAAACCCACCTTGGGTTTTGGGTCTTGTTTTTGTGGGATGGGACATGTTTAAACAGAGGTATTGAGTGAGGTGAACCTGGGGCTCTTCTTGTGGTGCAGTTTTCTCTCTCAGTTTGTTGCAGGTGGCTCCTGAGCTGGGACTTGTGTCTAGGCTACATTGGTTGGAGGAGTCAGACAGATGGGATTCTCCTAAGGGTTCTAAAGGTCCTCTGACAAAATTTGCCCTGGTAAATTATTACCTGCTTTGCCTGGCAGGGACTGGGCTGGTGGCTTGACTCAGTGATGTTTTAGATTTCCACAGTGGAACTTACCACTTGCCTGCATCCTGCACCTGAAAAAGAGCAGCAAAGGGCAGAAAAGAGGTTTGGAAGGGGCACTGTGTGCATAGGAGGAATTTGGACCTGGTTGCTGGAGCACTGGGCTGTTTGATATCAGCGATTGTAGGAGTGTTCTGTGAAATCAGGAATGGGACGAAAGTTTCCCCATTGTCTGTAGTCCCCTACAGAGAGAGGGGCTTGCTTCATTCACACAGATCAGAATGCAAACTTGGTCCTTTTAGAGAGGATCAAAATGATAATCACAGGTTGGAATGGGAAGAACAGAGCTGAACAAAAGTTCTTTTCTGCAATTGTCACTTGGCACCTCTTCCTGCTCTGAGTGCTCAGCCAAAGCATTAGTACTGAGCTGCTGCAGAGGAGGGCTATATTCAGTTGTTCATAATATAAGCAGGCCTTTTTTATGTAGTTGTATGGATGTAGGTTACTTGTTTTCAGCTTTTTGAGGTGCTGTTGACCATATTTCATTTTGAGTTTTCCCATGAAAAAAGTAATCAGAGAATAAAATAGTCTGTGTTACATATTTTTTAGGCTTCTGAAATAAAATAATTTTTAAAAAGCAGCAAAGCCCTCTCTTCTAAGTATACAGAGATGAAATGTTCTGATATAGTCAAGTTTATGCAGAAATTTGATGAAGATCAGTTAGTCATACAAATGCTTGGATGTTTACGCACAATCAGGGAAGCAAACACAGTTCCCAGCTCAGCTGCAGCTCTTTCCTTATCTAACTCTTCCTCTTGTTCGCCGTTGCCTTTTGGTGCTTTGGGAAGAAAGAGAGGGCTTGGCATTCCTTGGTGTATTTTGGGAATTCTTGTGCTGAAACTACTGATGTTCTGTTCCATGTCATCTCTGTCACCCACCCTCCTTTCCCCACCCCTCATCCCCCCTGTCATTGCTGCTCTTAAATTCATAATTATTTTGAAAGTGCTGAGCTCCCATCCCCACTCTGCAGCACAGACAATGAAAAAAGCAGGAATGTGTCTAATGACCCATGAAATCAATAATCCTTGTAAGCAGTTGGTTGGGAAAATGAGTCACATGTCTTTATTTTGAATGTCTGGGGTGTTTCAGAAAGCAGGCAATAGGAGCTCTGTCAAGACAGCACTTGCTGACACCAATGTGAGCATCAGAACCTGAGCTGCTGATCTGAGAGAAATCTTTATAAGCTACTCTCAGATCTGTTCTTCAGTGTCTGTGGGGTTGCAGGAAATCCCCACAATCTGAAGTAATTAGCCTTCAGCTTTTTCATTAGTGTGAAGTTTTTTCTTCAGTGTGAAAGCCTTCCTAAAGGTTGTATGTTCAGGGGAGTGCTGCAAGCTCAGGAATAGTTTTACAACTGGTGTATTGCCTGGATTTCTTGATGATCTTGGAGCTTGTCAGGGGGAAAAAAAGAAAAATGTTTAAACTGCTGCTCCTGATGTCGTTCATGTCCATAACTTGTCAAGGTATGAAGGCATATTGATTTGTGGTTGCTGATTAGAGTGAACAAACCAGTTCTAAGCTGTAATGCCAGAGCAATTAATATATTTGGATGTATTTTTGAGAGGCTTTTTTTGTATTTGCAAAGATAACAAGTTTTGCCTGTTTCTGTACCAGCAGTGATAGAAATCTTGCTTAAGTAAACTGAAATAAAATACAATAAGGCCTTTAAAAACAAAGCATGGAAGGAAAGGGCAGCAATTTATTGGCTCATTGTGTTGATGACATGCTAAATACACAACTTGAGAGGGCTTAGCTCAGGGTCTAGTTCAAAGTTTCATTTGTGTGTTGTGGGGTCCCCAGTTAGAAAGAATTTTTATGTCTGGAAACTGCCTTAGTGCTAAGAACCATACTTTGTCTAGTTAGACACTGTTGAAACTGAAAGTTTTTAAAATAGTACTGGGTGCTTTTTAACATGGTGTTAACTGAAGCTACTTTGCATAAGGATCTCCTTGGCTTCAGTAAGGGGCCCCAGCCAGCAGGCCAATTAAATATATTTCTGCTTAACACATTTGCTGCTGTGCTTATTTTGAGTAACCTCTTCTTCCTGCACTAGAACTATAATATTTTTCATGTAATTTCTAACAAGTTATGCTTCTGTAAGCAAGGAGATGAGAACTGTTCCTAAAAGCAGCCCAGTGGAACTGTTAAGTGATGTCAAATTGCAGATCTGAAGTAATTAATTAAAAAGCAAAGCAAAACAGAAAACCACAACCCAGTGAGGTTGAATAGAGTAACAGTGGCAACTTGTCTGTGAGCTCTGCAAATTTAATGTACAAGTCACCAAAATACAAATAATGTAGAAACTGTTGCACCATTTTTAGCAGCCTTAAAAACGTACTCAGGTCTGTACAATAATGCCCGCATCTTTTTTATAATAGGAAATGTTTTCCTTTCACTGAGATGCTGCTGTGTTGTGTTTCAAATAATACATATACTCTAAATCTTCCTGTGTTAAACACAGGCTGCAAAGCGTTTTAAGATTTCAAAATTGAAAGTCATTTAATTTAGTCTCTTGCAAAAGCCACTGAGTTAGCAGAGCAAATAAAGAGGAAATACTGTTGACATGTTCCTTTTCCTTACCAAGATTATTTAAAATACTGGCTTGTAGAAAGGTCTATGAGAAATGGTTATAAAATGCAGCAAGAGAACTTGTGACACAAAAATCTTCATCTGTCCTCTTGGTTGTAACATGCCGCTGGTCAGGGACTGAATGGAAAACACTTTTACAATAAGCTCTAAATTATAAGGGAAATAAATTCTATTAAAGAATATACAGCTTTTGGCAAAGGGAAGACAAGCAATACTTGAGTATGACTAAACCCAGGGTCCCAGAATTTCAGGCACTTTATTCGTGGTGCAGTCTTCTATTTGCAACTGGTTCCATTTGAACTTTTGCGCTTTTTTTTTTTTTTTATGATCAAATAATGTCTAACATTTTCATAGTTCTGTGGGCCAAATACTGGCTGCCTGCTGTGCCTCATTCCTTACTCTGTGCAACAGAAACTTCATTAATTCCCATTCATCAGTTTGCTGAAAAACTGCCTGTGTTCAGCATTGCAGTCACTGCCGCTGTTCCTTTGGTCCTCAGATGTTATAAGGGGGATGAAATGTTTCTAGTGTGTAATACTTTCAGCTGTTTTGTTTTTTTTTTTTATTTTGTTATAGTGTTCCTTTGCTTCTTGCTCAGAGGGATAATGTCTTATCAGGTCCTAGTGGAGCAGGGTTGCTTTAAGGCAGGCTGTTACTTAAATCCAGACTTCTTATTGCTACTCTCCAAAGATGTAACCCTTAGAATTACAGTCTGTGTTAAGTACTGAAAATGAGGATCAGAGATGCTCTTTGCAGAAGGATTCCAGAAAATGCCAGTTTTACATGGTTCCCACTCTTACTTATCCCTGAGAAACTCAAACCTGCTCTAAGAGCTCCTTTTGTCCCAGTAGCAGAAATGCTGCAGAGAGCTTTAAGGAATTGTCAGTCGTTTCTGCAGAAGCACGTACAGTAAAGGGCTTTGGTACCTAGTCCAGTCCTGTCATAGAGGTGTTTAAAGGATGGTGTTTGCAGCAGTGTGAGGCAGAAATAAATGCTTGCTTCTGTATCTCATAGCATTTGTTGAGACTTGCAGTTTGGCCCATGGGTCATCTCGGAACACGAGTTAGGATTTACATCTCCTTTTAACTGTAAAGTGAATGGTGACTTATTTAAAAAAATGCACTTTTTATCTGCTGAATCCAAGCTTGACTTGGACTCCGCTGTGTGGGAATCAAAGGCCCTGGCCATCCCCCATCCACCCTCCTCGTCGCTCTCTCCCCAGTTCAGAGCCGCTTCTGGCCAACTTCAAAGAATTCACTTCAAAGGCTTTTGGCAGACACAGAACAGCCAGGCTGAGGTTGGAGTTTCCAGCTTCAGCAGAGGGAGTGGAGCCTCGGCTTCTCAGGGAGCCCTCTTCTCTTTTCCTGTTATTCACTCAAGCTGCTTTCATGGGGGGCATGGAGGCTGCATTCACCCCTCACTTGAACTATGCAGCAAGAGGGGAAGCACCTGTGAAAGGTAGATACCTCCAGCTCTGGCAGAACAAAGGAACCTCAAGTTCAGCTATGGAGAGCGATTCCATATTAGCTTTCCAAATCCCCTGAACATAGGATTGGCTTATAACTGAAGTGCAAGGTTTAATCCTGCCCTTAAGGGATCTACTTTTTCTGTTTTAGCAATCCTATTGCAACTCTTCTCATTCTTGTTAGTCCCTCAAATATCTGGTTCCTCTTCTCAGCTTCCTGAGATCTTACTTCGCGGTAACTTCCTATAACTATAATAGAAATATGCTCCACAGAAATAGTGTGCACTGCCTGGAAATTTGCATTCTTTTGTATTTGGCAATACGGGGCCTTCTGGCTGTCAAATGTCCAGTTGCATGAGAACACTGGTGCCATTGCTCTGGAAACCTCAAGCAAAGTGGAGGGTGGGGCAGCCATGTCCCTGTTGTTTCGGGGTGAACCCCTCTGCAGCAGGCTGGTCGTGCATCTTCCTGCCTTAACATACTGCAACTCCATGTAATGGCTTTTTGGAGGGTACCCCTCTCTCCTCCAAACCCCAGAGCCTGTGTTCTGTTAGCCACTGTTCTCCATTAAAGCCATCATGGCTTCAGGAGGAGCCAGATATCAGTGGGACTGGGAGAGCTGCCCATGAAAATAAAATGGGGGCAGGGGGAGAGCACCTGGTACAACATTTTTGTGTGAGGTACTCAGTGTTCTTCAAAAGTAGATTCAGAAATATATCAAGTGCAACCCTTATCACCTTCTCCACATCCCATTTTGAATATTAAGTTTTCTTTTAGACAGTGGCCCTGAGATGGTGTGTGATTTATACTATGCACTTGCCAGGCTATTTATATATTTAAAGCATTGCTCTTGCTGATGGGGGTTAGAACTGTGGGAAAATGCTAAATGTTTTTTTCTTCCCCTATGATTTTAAAGCAACTCTCTTGCAAGAGATCCTGCAAAAAACAACAGATTTGCTGCTTGTCAGATATTAGTCCAGAATTGATAACAGAAAAGATATCTCAAATCCTGATTTTTCTTTTTATTGAAACACACAAATATTTTTTATACATAAATAACAAATATATATACACAATATTTCTCCACACACGCTTCTTTCCGCACCAACTGTTTAGAGAGTGGAAATTAGGAAATAAGACTCTTGATACTGCTGGGCACTGGATGTTCTTCCAGTTAGAGCCATGAATGCCTGGAGCTCTCCACCCCAGCCTGGCATGTGCCACTGGCTGGGAGTTGTGTGCTGGAAGACATTATTGGACAGGAACTTTTGATTCATTTGTGTGCACATTAAAAAAAGGCAATTTTGGCTCCCATCATATCACTGAGATCTTTCATTGTCTTGATCTTGTTTTTAGAAGTCTTGAGGCTGAGTGGTGATTGAAAAAGCTGTGCTGCAGGGTGGAGGCTTTCCTCTGCTTCTGCCTGATGTCCTGTGCCAAGTGGTGGCTGCTGCTACACCCACTCAGGACTGGCAAGTGGGGCTGGGAAGAGGGTCCTGACTGCTTGGTCAGGTGTCAGAGCAGCAGGTGGGAAAAGCAGTTCACAGAAGCTGCTGTATGGGAGAAATGCAAAACTCAGTTTGACCTCAGCAGCTAGCCTTTATTTTATATTTAAATATTTACCTTTTATTATCATCAGGTGGGGTGGAGCTAAATTTGCAGATTGATCATAAAGATGCAGGATGGGTAAATGAGGCAGCACTTCCAGCTGATAGCAAGTTGTGTGCAAAGCTAGAGCTAGGAACATCCAGTCTCTTGAGTAATCACTAACAGGCAGCCCTGCTGGGATGTAATTGGGTATAATGCCTCGTGAAAGCTGTGTGGGTACAGAAAGAGTAGTTTTGTGTATGAATGGCCACTTTCTAGGTAGGACAGTGTGCCTGCAACACAGTATTTTTTTCTTCAGTAAAGGTACCATAATAAAAGGAAGTATTTGGGCCTAATTCAGAAGGCTGGAATGCTGCAATTACAGCATATATTAGAATGCAGATTCCCAAAATACCCCAGGCAGGAGAATCTTGCTTTGCTGTGCATACATGGTGTGAGTCAGAGCGTTGCATTATGATTTCACTGCTGCCAGTTTATCCCGTTGTCCTGCTAATAATTACATGACTTTTGGGTCTAACTTCCTACTATTTTTGCCTATCATCAAAGCTGGGATTAAGTGTTTCAGATTCCTCTTCCCCCAGGCTTTTAATTTTGGTGGATGTGTTTTAGGTGTCTCGAGTAGGTTTAGTTTCACCCTGAGCAGCAGAAAGTAGTAAATATCATTCTTCCCATTGTGCTTTAGCTGCATCTGAATAAGAGGTATTTACAGAGTGGCCTATGAAAGAGGAATTTAATGCTGTCCCCCAAATTACTGCTATTTAGAGGGATTATGCGGAAAACTAAACAGAAAGGAAAAAATAATTCATGTCTTTAGTACTCTGTTTCTGCCCCACCCTGGTGTGCAAACAAATGCCTTTCCCCTGTGCTTCTCTTCAATGTTTATTTATTGTTTTTACGGAATTTTCTGCTCCCAGAGCTGTTGGCTTCTAGGTGCTAATAAAATGTGAATGTGTCCCAGACTCACCCTCACTGAAGTGCACACAGTTTTGCAGTGGTCAGATTTTTTTTCTAGTACAATACGAGAAGAAAACAAAAGAATAGCCACCTTTATTTTTGCATTTGGTGGCATTGATAAGGGAAAACAGCTTTTTCCCAAAAAAAACTATTTTCAAAGGGAAAAATTCTGCTGGATAGTGCTGATGGCAGTGGATGGAGGCTGGGAATAGGGGGGAAGTCTTACAGCAACACAAACCCACAATTTGGGTAGTTTAGGGTAATTTAACTGTTTAGTGTGACCTCATGGTAGAGTGGTTTACCTTGGGCTTGTTTTTTGCCTGTGTGGTTTGTGTTTAAACCCAAGAGCCCCAGGGGAAGGAGTTGAGGGAAAGACAGCGGGAGAAAAGGGGCAGCCCGTGCTTTTCCCAGTAGCACATCCCAGTTTGTGTTTTGTTGAAGCTTTTTTTCTTTATTAGGGCTTGACCTCGGCTCTGTCCCGGGCAGGATTGCGTTCCAAGCTTGGCGCTGATTAAGGACTACTGGGCACATGGGGAGGGCAGGTCTGAGCCGGACTGGCGGCTCTTGGTGCTGTTGCCCCATTCCCACTTTGCCCTTCCCTCTGTGGCCGGGCAGCGAGGAGATTCCAACCTGGATCTGCTGTGTGCCAGCCGAGTGCTGTGACCGTGTGGCTGTCGGGGACCACGGTCACCGTATTGGGGCTGAATGTTGCCTTTGTTGCCTCGGCTTTTGTTCCCCAGCTCAGCATCCGAACGGTTTTGTCAGGACTCGAAATAGTTCCTTTCGATCTCCCGCCTTGGCGGGGGATTGTCCTCGAGTGAACCCTTCTGTAAATTCAGCACATATTCATGAATAGTTTAGTCTTCCCTGAAACCGTGTTTCTTAATGAATAAATGATTGAGCAAGGGAAAGAAAAAAACCCTTTCCATCTAGAAGCAGCAATATTAAAATTTGGTACGTCTGTTTCTTTTTTGTTATATAGTCTTGGGGCTGTTGTGAGCAGTGTGGATCCAGTTCACCTGATATGCAAACCTGACTCCTGCAGTCAGGGGAAGAAGGATTTTATTCTTCTGGGGTTTCTTTGGGGGTTTTTTATAAGCCTATAACTTTAAAAAGACCTTTGCAGCAAAACTGCTGGCACTGCAATAGAAGGAACAGCTCATATGGTAACACAATATATCTACAAGGCAACATAGTCTCTATAATAAGAGAGGAAACTATTACACATTTTAAACTTCTTATTCAAAGCTATTCTGTATCTTAAGTGTCTCATCAGTGTTTGAAATAAAGGAGAAGCTCTGGTGCTTTACTGGGAAGGTTTTTTTTCTGCAGAAGATCAGCTCTGTTGGGTCTATTTTAGGTTGTGTAGCTATGCAGATACTGTTTCTGGGGTGACTGAGCCACCATGTACACCTAGCTTTTCTGATAGCTGTTACAAATACACTGCGCTCTGTTGATGGAATTGCAATAAAATGTATACTAATGAAATTAATTAAAAAGCTTCAAGGGCTACATATTATAGTGGATAAGAATTGATAGATACATGAAGTTTTCCCATGATATGGGAGGGCTATGTGAAGGAACACTGTAAGAGCTTAAAATGTTACTGTGATAATATTTGAGGATGGGGCATCTTCATATAGTATATGTTGAAATGGGATAAGAGGGTCATTAGGAAAACTGGAAGTATCTTTCAGGATGCAATTTAGTTAAATCAGGATGAAGAGCAGAAAGAATAATGTTCTGTCCCCTTCTTCACTTTTTTCGCTCTCCAGACTCCAGTGTGGGCAGTTCAAATGTGAGATGTAAAGGATGTAATTCAGATGAGACTGTTTTAGTTAACCTGCAATATGAATACTTTGAATTTAAAATACCATAACTGCAATTTGTTTTATTTCATTTAAATATGGAGGTTAAATTCTGATAGGTCGTATCATCTAACATAAGTTTTTAGGAAAATGGGCAGGAAATATCTAGTAGTAGGTGTTGGATCAAAAAATTCACAGATGTTGCCAGAGAATTTCCTGTTTGATTATTGTCTCTTACTGGAGTAGTTGTTCCTTTCAGTGCAGGATAATCCCTGAGCTGACCTCTGTCAGTAAAAAGGGAATTCTTTTGGTTTCTTCTGTGCTTGGGTTGTCTCTGCTGGTGCTGCATTCCTGGCACCAGAGTATTAGTATTTGAATGAATGAAAGTAGGTAACTTCATGTTCTTGGAGTCAATAATAAAACATGCTGGTTTGAAGTACATTCAGTGCACATTTTTATTTCCTTTGGCAAATACAAACTCTACCTTTTTTCATCTTGTAGAAGGCTTTAATCTTGAAATGTTTCTAGAAACACATCCCTGATTTTTAGAGCTATCCCTGATAAGACATTCTAGTTGGTTGAGGATTTTTTTTTTTTTTTGTGGTTTTGCTCATGGTGCTGTTTCGTTTTTTAACCCATGATCTTGTGACATGACTGATTCTGTGTCTTCCCTCTTACATGCAGCAATGTCCTTTATGATCAGAGCTCATCTTTTTGGCTGCCTACATCTGAACCCCGTGGGTGACACTGCAAGAGCATACACTTGCTGGTCCCACCTCTATTTTCAAACAAGAAGGAAACCCTTTAGTTATCCAAATACTTTTCTGTTTGTTTGGCTTACTTTAAGGAATGTGCTTTGGTGTCTTTGGGAGGCAGAACAGGGACTGGGCTCTAAAACTTACTCAGCATTTAAAATGGGCTCTGAACACAGATTTTACACAATGTGCAGTTGCTGTTAGAGGCAGCACGGACATACAATCACTGTATGGCAGAAGAGAAAGTGCTGTAACAGTGGGTTTTAAAAGGTTCTGGGTCATGCAGACTGGATATATCACTAGAAAAGAAAAGGAGAAAATGTCTTAATAGAGATGTTCAGCCCTTAGGGGTTGTCTAGACATCTGCCTTCTTGCCTTTTGGCATCTGGAGGCTCATGTGTCCTAATACATGACAGAAAAAAGGTCTGTGGGTACATTTTCATTTTCATAGCTTGAATCAGGTGGTGGTTCAGGCATCTTTCTAAACTAGGGCTTTGTGTGTGCTAGTGAGTTCAAGCTAATGTGTTTCTCAGTCCTTTGAAAAGTGTTTCAGCTTTGCAGGGGCAGTCTGGGTGCAGTGAACAGTGGTCTTTAGTCTGACTTGGCTTGGTGTGCCCTTGGTCTCATTTGTATGTGTCATTGAGTCTTCCCTCTTGATGTCTGCAGGATTCCTTCTCAGTGCTGCTGAAACACAGGGTGGAGGGGCTGCCATGCAGGCCAGGGATTAAACCCTGTGGGGGTGTGGATCAAACTCTGCTCAGCTCTCACCAATAAGGCAAATTGTTCCAAAGTGCTTTTTCTTGTTAGTTTGTTTTCTGCAGTTTAAGCGTAAGGAGAAATAGAGCAAGCAGTATCTCCTAGAGATGGGAGAGGCTGCCATAGCCTGTGAAGGATGCACCACTTTGTTCTGGTATGTAATCGTTCTTATAAATGTTTTACATTCTCCATTCAAACCTGTTCTTCAGGTAGTCACGTTTCTGTCAGCATTATATAACTCTGTGACATTTTGACTGTCTTTGTTAGAGACAGGAGAGGTACAGAGGAATTCAGTTTATGAATCACTCTCCGTTTAACTCTTGTTGGAAGGTGGGGAAGAAAGAGCCTCAGGCCACTAGAAGAGCAGTTCAGGGAAGGTGATGTGGAAGCAAAACCACATCAATTAAAAGGTACAGAGATAACAAGGTTTCAGCAGCTGGAATACAATTAACTTCCTCTTCATTTTTATCTTTCTCCCCTACCTGCATGTGGGTAACAAAGGTCAGTTATTTGTGTTATCTAATACAAGGCTTTGACTTGGGACTCAGCACCCTGAGTTTATGGGTCATTTTTGTGCTAAGATTATAGATATATCAGAATCTCATAAGTAGCGTGGTACAGAGCACTTAAGCTTTGTATTTTATATTGCTGCTTACAATTTTTGATATTGGCAAGCAGCGGTTTATAGATAGTTGTAACTGTGTAAGTTACCCCCTAATCTGAGAGATCTCTGGCTATTATATGAGCAAAGACAGTAAATAACTTAGCCTTCTGTGGCATGCACATAAAACATGATGCAAGGCATGGAGGACTTAGGTTCATCTTTGTCTTAGAGCTGGTTTAATGTGGTTTTTGTATTTGAGTGTGAAGACGAAGTTTTGCCCCATGTGTGTGTGGTGAAAATGCATCACAGTAACCTGAAGGGCTTCCCCTCTAACCTTCCCCAAAGCTCTTGCTCCAAACAGACACGTCTACATGCTTTTCTAGTCAGAGCTTAGGTACTTTTCAACCTCAAACACACAGAGAACTTCAGAATCATATTTTTAGCAGATAATTCAAAGTTATGTTTGTGGACTAAGTGTATTTTAATACAATGCTTGATCATTTGCATAGCCTTCCTGGATTTTTTTGTTTGTTTGATTTGGGTTTGGTGGAGATCTTTTGGGTTTTGTTTATTTTTTTTTTTCTGATTTGGTTTGTGGTGTTTTTTTGGGGGTTTTTGGTATTTTTTTGTTTGGTTTTGGTTTTTTTTTTGAGGAGGCATTGGTTTGGGGGTTTATTTTTTTGTTTGTGTGTGGGTTTGTTTGTTTGTTTGTTTTGGGGTTTTTAATGTTTGGGGGTTTTTTGCAAATAAATAATAGCAGTGAATATGCTCTAGCTAGCTGGCTTTGGGTATGTCCTTGTTTCCTCCCTGAATATGATACAGCTGCTATGCTTTAGCTATTGCAAAAAAAATTAAACACCAAACATCAGGCCAGAAAGAAATGTGTCTGTTTGGAAATCACAAAGTTCTTGTCTTTTAGGGTTTTCCAGGCATTTTTCAGTGGTGAACGGAAACTGTTCCTATAGTTTAGCTCAAGGTTAGAAACCTTCTAGGGAAGCAGAGATATTTTTTCACTTTCTGTGTTTGTGGTCTGTTAAAGGCAGGGGAACCAAAAAGAACACATCTGCAGTTTCAAAGACACTGAACATATAATCTGAGCGAAATCAAATCAAATCTGCTCTTATAACTTCCAATTTGAGTCAAAGAATAATGAATTGTAGGAAGTGTTAATGTGTTGTTGAAGAGCAGCAAAAACGAAGAGTAAGGATGAGGAGTTGTGATTGATTGTAGTACCTACTGCTCATCTGCCACTGCCGTTTTGTACAGACATATTAAGATTAAAATACATCAAGGATACCTCAGGGACACCCCTCCATTTGAATTTCTAACTGTCCCTCTAACATGCTTGAAGAAATAATTAGACTAAAGAGGTTAATAGCATAGGTAGGAAAAAGAAAAGTGCTGATGAAGCCCTTGCCTGCCCCAAGTGTCTTCTGCAGAGTCAGTGCCTGACCAGTATTAGTACTTTCTAATGTCTACCTTTTTTTTTTCTTGGCCATAGTTGAAGCAATAGTTGCTACTACAGACTTTGACAAAGGGAGAATCTGCCAAAATGCTTGGAGTATGGTACTGCACTTGTTGCTGCTGCTTTCTGCTTTTCTATTAGGACAGCACTGTCAGATGCTGTGAAGGCCCATGTGACACAATTTTTCTTAATAGTGTACCTGTACTTCTAATGAAACTTCAAAGTGCATTTAATGTGTTTTCTCAAGGCAGTCTGTGAAACAGGAGATTGCCTGTATAAAATATACATGGATGTGTCATCAGAAACAAAACTTGTATAGAGATTTAAAAAAAAAAATCTTGTGTGCTTAAAATTTACAAGAACCATCCTCAAGTAGAGGGGGAATTTCTGATTGAAATAGTTGTGCTTCATCATTAAGCTGACTGGTAGTGCATGTTTGTTTAGTGGTAAAACAAAATGGGGTAAATGTAATGAATTTTGTCTTATTTGTCTTTCACTTAATTGCAATTTTAAAAATATTTTTTTCAGTAATCTTTTATAAAAACTTTAGATTTGTCTGCCAAGACCATGCAATAGAAAGAGATATGCTTATGTGTTCTGGGTTGTAGTGTAGTAGGAGAAAATCCGTAAGTGATACCAGAAGTTATGGGAAGCCACATTAGTGGTGCTGTGGCTCTAAGTAAACAATGACCACGATGTTGGGAAAATTGACTCTTAGCTTTGAAGGCTTTCTGGGTTTGGTTTGGTTTCATTTTTTCAAGTGCTGTACCAGACTAAGCAAACACTGCACAGTGATACAATGTGCAATGTATTTGAAACGAACATGTTTCCAGAGTGGTAACAAATAACATAAACATCATCCTCTTAAAGTAAGAGTTTGAAAAGAGCTACTAGCTGTCTGATTTGTGTCAGAGCTGTGCCAAATACACAGATCAGCAGGAACTCCTTCGTGTGTCTTGGAAGGAGAGAGAAGGCATGGGTACTATTTTTCTAGAATAAAAGGTTTGCAGCTGTTCGGGCTGCAGTATCAGTCTGATCTCTGGTTCTGACCCTGCCCCATCCAGCCTTTTTCCACCATAGCCAGTCCTCCCAGATGGCCATGAAGTTGACCTTTGAGAGATGTGCCTATTGACTGGTAAATGAGAGAGAGCCCATGTTGTTGTCGGTGAATAACTTCTCATGCAGCCTCAATGTATTCACAGAGGCGAGTCTGGCAATGGGGTGATGGCAGAGCCAATTCTCATTCCTGCTTCTATTCAGCTTCTGTTCAAAGAGGAGGAAAAGAGAGACTCTACCAGAGCCCCAGATGAACTTAGTGGAGCTGTACAATGAGATCTTTTGTTCCCTCCCAGGAGTACTACTACATGTTTTGAACGCTTGCAGTCCATTTGTCTTTTGCTACAGTTTAAATTCATTAAAGGATTAAATGGGCTGAGGATAACAGGCAAACCCCAAGGGTATCCCTGCAGCCCATGGTGCTGCATGTGAAAACAACATATGGGAAAACCTTGTTTAATCAAATTGTTTATGTTTGTGATAATCTGATCCTTGTAGATGAGCCAGATCTGTGGCTTATTTTGGACCTGGAAACGGTTTCACATCACGTTTTTTGCTGTAAGACAATTTGCATTTGTTTTGAGGAAGTTGAGCTACTTTGCTTTTCAGTTCCATGGAAAAATATAGATTCACTGTAAACCAGTGCAGGTGATGTGTTGATGTTGTAAATAAGCACTATAAAGAAAGTCTAAGGTCCATCCAGTAATTTATTGCATGAAATTGCTTTCCTTGTGACAGGTTTATGATGCTTGAAGATGCTCTGATCCTGCCTAAGCCAGCTTGGCCTGGTGTCATTACCTGCCACAGTCTGCATCTGAGGCGGTGCTGACATCTGCATCCACGTTTGACACTCTGAATGGGGACATCCTTAACCTTGTGCTTTCCAGAATGTCAACTTTTATGGGAATTCAGGCATATTTCCCTGCTGTTAGTCACTTGGGCTGGAGTTCCATGGTTTTCCTGGGGCCTCTAGTGGTCTCAGGCTGCATTACTCCTCCAAAGCTGCTCTTCAGAGATGAGGAGGGAGGATTGCTTTCCTCCCTCCCTTTGGATAGATTTACCCAGCTACAGGGCAAGGGCAGAGAATTTATTTGGCTTCTGCTGGAGCACTTCACACGGAGTTAGGACCGAATGTGCTGAAGGAGCATAAATGAATGGTAATAAGCAGCAACAGAGCATGAAGGAGGAGATGAAGGTTAGCCTGAGGAGTCTGTGTTGGGCAGTGGTCACAGACTGGTTTCTCCCAGCTGCACAACTCACAGATTTTTCGATTAGAAAGTTTTCAGCACCCTGACAAGGACAAAAAGATAGACTGTATTAAGAAAAGTGTAGAATTAAGACAGGAAAGAGCAAAATATTCATGTGTACCAGCATCAATGCTGGCCCCCCCAAAAAAAGATTTTCTGTGTAAACAAGACAGTTTGAGCTCTGTGTGAGTGAGCTTGAAGGCTTTCACAGGCATAGTTCTCCTGCCACCAGACAGGGTATCATAGATGAAAAATTTGGTCCTTTTTTGTCAGTATAATCTTTCTTGATGTTTTCTTTGAGCTTTAGTGTAAGTTTTAAAATTCCTTTACAACTAGTTTTGTTTGGAAAACTCTGTGTTGTTCTCCTTGTAAAATATTTTTTAACACTTCTCTGAGCTAAGACTGCGCAGAGTCCAAAGTGTCTGGCACAGCATAGTGAATATCATTGTGATAAGGGAAACTTGGGTGTCCTGACTGCACTCAGCTAAGCAGATCTGAAATAGGGCTCTGTCAGGAAATGCAGCTCCTTTTTGTGACTGTGCTACAAAGTGCAGGCAGCTGCTGGCTCTGAGTGTTTTCCATGGTGCCTGGGTGGCCAGCCCTGCTGACTTGGCGACAGTGAGCATTGTGTCATTGCCACCCGGGTTTATTATTTTTTTTCTTTCTCCCTTTTTTCATTGTATCCTGCTTCTCCCAGGGTGTGCCTGAGTAATGACTCAGAGTGAAAAAATAGTGCTCTTGAGCTGTATGCAGGACTGTGGCTTGTTCACATAAAATAAAGGTTGATGCTTCCTCAGTTAAAAAAAAAGACTGGCAGTGGTAACTGGAAGTACCTCTTAGGAATTTTTGTTTTCAATTCAAGCTGCTCTTGCACATCCATCTGCAGTTCCACCCATGTCAGTTAAGTGTCGTGGTTTAACCCCAGGTAGCAACAAAGTACTCTATCCAAACCAGCCCCACACCAGCCACTGCGGAGAAAGTTAACTCTGCCCCAGCTGAAACCAGCGTGGTATGACATGGAACTTGAGTAGGATAACAATTTGGGGTTTCCTAAGTAGTTGTTTCAAGTATTAATCCTTGCCATTGTCAAATAAACACACTGTTCTTTTTATAACCTCCTCTAGCAGGATGGTCTCTGAATTACATGTATAACTTAATTGGTTATGTGAATTATTTAAGCTTGTTGAAACTTTACAGCCTTTCTTTGTGATGAAGTTCTGCTGATCCTACTAAGCTATGCAGCACTTTATGCCTGCAGTTAATCAGGACCTGGAGGTCTGGCTAAAACAGAACTTCTTCTGGGCTGCGTGGAAACGTTGAAAACCAAACATTTTAGACTGGAAGTAATTGGAATTAAATCTGATGGTGTTCTCCGGGTCAGTGGTGAGAGAGCTGTCAGTTGCAATGCAGTCATGTTTGGATTTTAGTGTCTGTGTTTTTATTTCGGATATGTTACCCAGAAAACTCTCTGCTTATAGGATAGCCACCTGAAAAGCAGGTACAGGCAACACTTGCAGAAGACTCAAGAGAGGAAAATAGAGCTTGCTCCAGTATGTGTCATCACAAATATCTTTTTTGTGTCTCATCTTGGTTTTCTTACCAGGCTTTGTCTTCCACAGCCCTTTTAATTCATTGGAGGTGCTGCACAAGCTGGAATGTCCACATAGGTTTTCATAAAAGCCAGTGGAAAAAAACTGTGTTTGGTCTCTCTTTGCAGAAAGGCTTGCTTCTGGGAAGTCAGAATTTAGAAATGCCAGGGGCAAAATATAAATACATGCAAAGTGGAAATAGTCTTTCCTCTTTCACATAACTGCATAACAGCTGTAAATAGCCTGTGCACAGTTGTGTGTGGCTGTTTCAGGGTTCTGCACAGCTCCTAATACTACAGGGTGGCCTAGGAGGGTCCAGCCCCACCCAGTTCATAACAAAGTCAGTTCATGTTTCTTTCGAGTTCTGCATCTCCATCTGTGCAGGTTCATTAGCAGAGCTTCTCATTGAGGGTTAAAAGAAGACTCCAAACATCTTGTAAAAACCTAGTGCTGTTTCTAAAATTAGAGTTTTTTTACTCTAGGATAAACCCACTTACAGCAAACATTCTGTGAGGTGGTGCATTGTGCATGTGAGTACCTGCATAAAATACCAGAGGGAAAACAGGTGGAACTGACACTTGCCACAACTTATTTTCCTTTTTTCATTGGAAGTGAATGTATCATGTTATTGAGATCATCAGTTAATTTCAATGAAAAAAAAAACTAACCATGGAACTATTGTGGACTACAGTTAAGGTTTTTTAGCAGTGTAAAAAGGGGAGAAAAAAGAATACTAATCCTAAACTCTAGCACTGAATCCAAAAAAGTACTCAAGTGAAACTATGTAAAACAATTAAACGTTAACTTCTGACTTTGCTGCCTGTTGATTATTTCATACTTCAAGTAGTAAGAACCTGATACACGAGGGCTAAGTGGCAGTTTAAAATTTATGACATTTTATAAAGAAATTGGCAATTTTGTTACCCAAGTATATTTTGACTCATTTTCCAGTATGATATTTTGTTCACTCCAGAACCCACAGACTGTCCAGATAATAAGGGCATGTTATTTGAACTAGGCTCATACAGGTTTAAGCACATAGTTCTGTGCCCAAATTCAGATGAACTCATTCTTCTTGCCCAGTGCTGTAAGCCTACAAACTTAATTAATTAGGAATAATATGGATGGAGCAGTCCTGTGATGGGTTTCAAGAGACAGAAACATTTAAGGCTTTGCACTCCTAGGGAAGTAGAAAGATGTCCCCAGGTGTAATAGCAGATAATGACTTAAAAATCCTAGCAAATCAGCAAGTATTGGAAAGCTGTGTCAGTCTGTGGATGCAGTATTTGGGTAATCCCACTTCCATTACTGTGGGGTTTCCTGAGTTTGGTTTTCACTTGCTTTGTGTGACCTTGAGTAAAAGCTTTCAGTGGGAATGCTTCCTGAATAAGTCAATGTTAAGTAGGAAATATCAGAGGTGAGAGAAGAGCCTGGAAGCGACCAAGTTACTGCACCTTTGCTGGTTAATGTTTGTTGGCTGAGCGTGGTGGCTGACAGCGTTAGCAAAGCCAAGCCTGGAGTCCAAGCCATCATGCTGGTGCTGTGTGGTGGCTTGTCCCAAAGCTCACAGTTATGCAGGTGGGACAACTAATCATAAGTGGACATAAAGGGGCAAAACGGGGTGTGAAATCAGGGGTACTGCCTAGTGGGGCAGTGATGTTAATTATGCTGCTGCTTTGGTGAAGGGGTGTTGAGAAGCAGTTTGGAGAGCACTGTGATAGCTTGGTAGTATTTTTGCAGAACTCCAAACCTGAGAGGATGGGTGGGTGGAGATGATAAAATCTGAGGGTGCACACTTGGAAGATCTCCAGCTTTGAGAGGGGCACGGCATGATTAACTCCCTGGCTTTTTGCATCTGAGTCACAAGGCACACACTGCTGAGCACACCAGAAACAGCAGCAACCTCAAGTGCTGTTCTTGGAAAGAATTTGTGTTTAAGGGGTTTTTTGGCTAAGCTGTTTTTGGTCTGCTTTCTTTAACTGTTTAGCCAGCCTTTGACCTTTATATTTCCATGAACCAAATCATGCTGTTTATTTTGAAAACTGAAGCAGGTGGGTCAACTGCTGTCCACAAGTGTTTTCCCCAGAGCAGGAACCCCAACTTTATTAGAGGGCATAGTTTGGCTGCAGAGCCAAGCTGAGCTGAAGTCCTGTACACTGTCTTCCCTGTGTCTCTCCCATTGCATGTGTAGAGCTGGCATGTTTTAAATGCTGCTCCTGAAAATATCCTACTCTGAGTTATCTAATATCAGTGGGATTTGGTCTTCTCGGTCACTCACTATTTTTTAAGACGTTTTCCTGCACCATGTCTTAAGTCTTCCTGGATAAGATTATTTGTGAGACTAATACTGATTCCTCAGTTAAGCAACCCAGTGTGTACCTGAGGAGGAGGGAGCTGAATTCTGCATGTATTACACACCACCAGCTGCTGGTCAGTTGTAAGCTGCTCACCTAAGGAGTACAGGACAGACCCTGTGCAAGTTCAAATGGATTCCTCGGCTCCTCTGGAACCTACAGCCTTTGATTGGACCCTAAGCATGGCTATGTGACACATGAAAAAATTTGTTTGCCATAGCTGATGACAGTGGTGGGTTCATGTATACAGTTCTTTCCTGGTTTTCAGTTGAAATGGTCAGTATTTTGCATTTTGCTGTCTTTTGTTGGTTAAGGATATTCCACCCTTATCCAAAGTTCGATAAGTGTTAGAAAAAATTATCCAGCTGTATATATTAATAATATGGATTTGTGTCATTGAAAAAGAAAAGCAGAGATGGCAGGGCTCATGATGTATTAAATGCAAACACAAGAAGAATCAGGTGTTCAGTGCAAATATCCTCTGAAATCATAAACAAATGCTTTGTGTAATTTCTAAGTATTAACATCAGGCTGGAGAACAGTTTGGCTCATGGCTGATGTTGAAAAATACAGCATGGAATGACTGAGTCAGGCAGGCTGATGCTTGGGAATGGGATAATTTGTTTTGTGTGGTTTTGAGTTTCAGGAGGATGCTTGCTTGCTGCCAGTGGCATGTGATTTTGTTTTTTAAATTTGATTTTGTACATATCGTTCTGGGAAGTCAGAAGGGCATTTTGAGGTAGTATTGCCAGGATGTGATAAGCAAGTAGAATGATGGGATGCAGTTCATTAATCATGTGACAGGAATTTTAGTGAAACTTTCCTTTTTGAGGCTGTTTGAGCATCCTTAATAAAATCCACATGTGACAGTACAACCAAATTTCTAGCAACTTGGTTATTATTTGCCTTTAGAACAGAGGTCCATAAAACATGTTCTTTGAGCTGGCAGGGAAGAAATGGAATGGTAAAAAGGAGAGGATCAGGGTATTTGCTAGTGGCATACCTGTTTCACAGTCATATATTATCTGTTGTTCCTGTTGCTCAGAAAGGATGTTGTGCCCCTAAACTCAAAATCTGTGGAGAAGGAGATGAGAAAGTTCATTTTTCAGGCATCTCTACAGAAGAGTAAGTAACTGAAGGATGATGGGTTGTGAATGATGTCAGACTCTTGATTCTTTGTCTGTAGAGCTGCAGAAATCACTGCAGCTTAGCCCTGTGGCATTTCTTGTTGATTCTGTTCTTCTTGTGAGTTCCCTTTTTTAATAAACATAACATCCTTTTGGCTTTGTTTGTAGATTGCCCTGCATTTCAGGGAATCTCACCTCTTGCTCAGTATTCAGCAGCTGTTTCCACACAGCTTCGCTCTTCTGCTCTGCACACTGCCCAGTAGTGTCTTCCTGCCTTCAGAGTGGCTGTTTCCTTCTTGAGCTCTTCTTCCTCAGACACTTGAGGAAGGAATGCAGAAGTGCTCTTGACCTGGATGCAGGCAAATATTTCCTCACTTCCTTAACAGCCTTGCAGTTTGGCTGGGCTCTCAAAAACTGAGGTTGAGGAGGAGCCACACACTTGCACCTAGGTCATCAGCATCCCGTGTCATGTCTGTTCTGTGCTGTGTTATCCGTAGGGTTGTGCTAGAGAAGAGCAGGCATTAGGTTTTTGATGCTTCCAGGTGCTTTTTTTTTGCCTAGGATGAGTGACCAAACTCTTCTTGTTGTGCCACTGAAACCATCACAGGAATAAGATTTCATGGTATTTTCTGACTACTTTTTGAGGGTGTGTCTGCTTGGACCCGTGACTGGTGCAGGGAGCTACAGCTGCTAGAGCTCCTTGTAGCACCAGCAACATGACAGCTGTGGGAGTGAGTGATTTGGGGTTCAAGCATTGCATTAGGGTGTTGTGTGATAGCTGCTTATTTTGAGTTAGCTCATGGAATTACACAAACAGCGGAGAAACTGGATGTTGGAACAAAAGTTCCAAGTGCTTTAGATAAGACTGCTTCTTGCAGACCTCAGTCTGGGGCTTTTACTTCACTCCTTTAAGCAGCAGTTTGTGGTGCCACCTGGAAGGATGTTAACATGACAATTTATGGGCCAATTTTCACACCAACAGGAAGGGAAATGGCTATTTTGGAAGTAAAGCCCAAAGTTTGCAGACTAAAAATCATCCTCAAAGTAAAATTCTGCTGTTTGTCAGTATTACCAGTGGAGGAGTTTCAGGCTGCAGTTAAATGACGACTGCTTATATGTTGATGTGTTATGGACATGTGAAAATGTGTAAGCTGGATTTCAGAACATGTTTCAAGTGTTTGGAACTTTGACTACCCTGTGTTTGTGTCTGTGTTTGCTTCAGAAAATGCAAAACACTCTTTTGTGAGAAGTAATAAGATTTATACAGCAAAAGGATGAAAGGAAAAATCTTATTAGTAAGAAAGACCTAATTGACATCTGCCATTTTTTGGTGGGATGGTGTCAAGGATACTAACAGTGTCATATAACTAAGATCTTATAGGTTTAGTTTATAAATTTCTATCTGCAAAATAACCAGATTATGTTATTCAAACTTTTATTTTTTTGGTGACACAATAAACTAGTTCTTTTTAGAATGTGGAAACTAACATTTTACCAGCATGCTTAGTTGTTTTTTCTACTAGTTTGGTGTATTTTTTGGTGTTATTTTTAAGCCCAGTAGAATTTTATGTATGTCTTTTGCAGATTGAAAAATCTGGACTTTTAAAAACAGATTTCTTTCCTCATCATGTTAATTAAACCAATCCTTATCTTATTTGAGCTTCCAGTAGTTTTTAATTTCTATTATTTGTTTTTGTTTTCCAGGTCAGATGTACAATTGCTTGTAAGTATCATTCTGTATCATCATTGCCCTTCTTTTTAATATATTACTCTTTTTTCTTAGTTGTTTTTAAGAAAGATCAAGCAGTATCAGTGAAGTATTAAAAAAAAAAAAAAGCTTCTTTGAAATGATTTTTAGAAATAGCAGTTAAAAATATATATGCACTTATTTTAGTGACTGTAATACTTACAATGCATTTAAGGATATTTAAAAACATAAATTTGTACTTAAATCCCTTTGCTTTTCATTTTCTAGAGAGTTCTGGTAAAATCAATGCATTGTACATTTAAGTGTATGGGAAAATACGCTTAAAGGGAATAAAAACCAAACTTACCTTGAAAACAAAAGACACACAAAGTGATGCCTTCAAAGAATTTCTGAAGTGAATCTAGAACTGCTACACTGGCCAAGATAACATGTTTTCACATGGCAAAAATTTCTGAAAGTCTGTGCGAATAAGTTCTACCTCAATATTGAGCATCAGACTTCAATGAGTTAGCCTTTAAATTTTAGGGTCTGAATGAACTCTTTCTATGCTTTGGCCTGTAAAATTGATGTAGTATTTCTGGCTCTAGACACAGAGCCACTTACTTGTGGGAACACATTGTGGGAATATGAGAGGGGAAAATGGGAATATACTGAAGGGGAGAGACAAAATTGCTGTGTCAGGTCTAACAAAACTTCTGCTAATACATGAAGAAAACACACACATGGAGTATGGCTGCAAGTTGTTTTAACTGCTTTCAATCAAAACTACTGAAAAGAGAGGTCATGATAGCTTTCATCTAAACCATAGAGTCAGTGGATGGCTGAAATAATGTGGCAATCACTTGAATCTAGTTCAAATAATCTCACAGAAGTTAAGAGGTGAAACTAGGAAAAGTGGTAAAACCAGGAACTGTGCAATGAGGTTCCTGTAGAACTGGGAAAACAGAAGTGACTGTGGGTCTGTGCATGACATCTGTAACTGTCTGTACTGCTGGAAATGGGAAGTCCAAAAGTTTTATAAAGACAGAGTTTTGTGTTCTTCTTTCAGGCACTGAGGATTGCAGCTCAGAAAATGTAACTGCAGAACCAGCAACCAGTAGTAATGATGATGTATCAGTAAACTCTGCAAGTGGGAGCAAAATCTCTGCAAGTGGAAGAGTGATCAGGGCTGCATCACTAGCTGATAAGACAAGAGGTGATCTAAGCACTGTAGCACGTTCGTGGTTTGGAATGTAACCGGGGTGTGAATCTTAGGATTGTTTTGCACTTCTGTATTGTGATAGCATTTGAACTCTAGTTCAAAGGGTAGGCATTGCAGGGGCATGGATCCAACTGCTTTCCTGCAGTAGAGAATGAGACCAAGAAATCCATTTGCACACCTGACTGGGAGTGCAGTTTCATACTGTGACTGCTGCTTGGCCTTGGAACAGTTTTATACATGTGAGACTCGGGCTCCCTTCCCTGCTTCTTATGGCTTTTTAGGTTACAGGTTAAGAGTTTAACTCGCTGTGACATTTGAAAGATTTTCAGATTTGAAGTGCAGAAGTGACGGAGTACAACTGAAGTCCCCTGCCTAGTACAAAATATTTTGTGCCACGTATGTACAGGAGAGGTGTGTGAATCTTGCAGCTAGAAAAGCCCCTCCATTTGTGATATCCAGTTTAGGAAAAAAATGACAGTGTGTTGTGTGTCCCAGTCTTCCTTAGCACACTGCATAAAGCTCACAGCTGAGGCAGCACAGAAATCACTGCTGCATCTAGAAAACTTTACTGCTTGAGGTGGAGTGAAACATGAGGAGTTGGAGTAGATGGCAGAGCTTACAACTGTGTCTTGCAGTAGAGAAGGGTGGCTTGATTGTTTTCCCAGGCTGTCTGTATTACAGACACTGGGTATGGTAGGGAGGAGACTGCTGTATGTGTTTGTCAGCAAATATTCTTGTAGGTTAAAAATGTTTTTCTCTTTTCATAGGATCCAGCCCGATTTATAATGTCACGGCAGAATCCATAAATTTGACTTCTGTCAAGTTAAAGTGGATGGTGGATGAAAATGCTGTTGACTTAAACATGATGTACAGGATAGATATTTTAAATGGCACAGACAATACACTTTTGATGAACAAGACAACCAATGAAACCAAAGCAGAAATTACTGGCTTAACCCCTGGGACACTGTACAACTTCACAGTATTTCCTGTAAATGGTAATGGGACAGATGGAGGGGCAAAGTTCATAAAGCTTTATACAAGTAAGTCACAGTTTTTTGCATCCCTGTTTCTGGTGGTCTGTGCTTTGCTGTGCAGGACAGGGCTCTGCCCACTTGCCCAAGGTTGTAATTTAATAGGAGCTTTGCTTAGGCCAATGCTAAGAATGAGTGGTTCAAGTAGAGAAGAAATATAGCCTTCCTTGATTGATTGCTTGAGAGATTGCTTGATTGACTTATTAAACACCAAACTCCCTCTAATCCACCACCATGAAACAAAAGACCCTCCAGAACAA
>VRYO01001269.1:33372627-33412204 GCA_009812075.1 Sialia sialis | reverse complement strand
AGGCTCTGCCCTTGGCCTGGAATGTAATAGTATTGCTGGCAGAGGTGCTGTGCTTTGCCTGTCTGCAGTCAGAGATATTTGTGTGAAAGAGACCTAGCATTCTTTGAAACACCAGAGTAAAGCAAACACCTGAAAAACAATGATTAAGTTTGTTACCAAGGCCTGGAACACAATGAACTCTTCCCAAGAATATCCTCTCTGGACTGGGATTTATGTGACTGCGTATGTTACCTTCACTTCTTGAAGGATCAGGGCCTCCGAACATTCTTTTAAAGGGGTCCTGTATACAGATACTGTGATTTGGGGCCCTATGGCTGGAGCTGAATCCACATTAGATGACAGTGACTCAGGAGTGCTTCATGGCATGAATTAGGCAGGCTGCTCTTTTGCCACTTTTCATCACCTCTGTTCCTCTTTTACTGATATTTGAAGTTCCTTACCTTTTGTTGTATACAGATAGACCACAATCACCTTTCTCCAGCCTCCCTGCAGCCTTGTATCTCTCTTGACCACATCTCTGAATTTCTAACCGAAGTCCTGGGAGCTCATAATTGTAATGACGTGTTGTGCTTTAGAGTGCTGAAGGGAGATGAATGCCACTCAAGGTTACATTCCATTAATTCTGTTCTAGCTGCCCAGTGGCGCAGCAGCCTCCAGGAATGCCTGGTGATGCTGTTAGGGTTCTCCTGCATTCTGTACCATCAGTGGTGTGAGGGAAGTGAAGCCCTCGCGTGGCTGTGTTTCTTGTTTGCATGTCTGTGAGCAGCTGTTCTTGCAGGTTAATGAGTTGTTGCTTTGCTTTTCACAGGGCCCAACCAGGTTCTTGATCTCACAGCAGAATCCATTGGTGTGACTTCTGTCACCTTAAAATGGGAGGTGAATGACAGCGCTTCTGACTCCTACACATACAGGGTAGAGATTGTAAATGGTACATTTGTGGAGAATCGAACATTCAGTGACACCAAAGCAGAAATTACTGAGTTAATCCCTGGGACACTGTACAACTTCAGAGTATTTGCTGTAGCATGTGGTGTTAATGGGATAGAAGGAGAAGGCATGTCCATGGGCCTGAATACAAGTAAGTCACGGTTTATCACATCCCTGTTTCTGGTGGTCTGTGCTTTATTGTGCGGGACAGCGTTCTGCTCACCTGCCCAGTGTTTGAAATACAATATTATGTTAGGCAGAAGTGCTGCACACAACCTGCTTGGAGTCAACAATAATACTGTGTGGAAGGGGGTTCTGTGTGGAAGTTTTTGCTGCTCTCTGTTTCCTCCGAGTGAGTCCCTCAGCTTCTTTTCTGGAAGGCTTCCCACATAGTGTGCATGGTGCCTGGGAAATTTCCCCCTTTGGAGGGTCCATGGAGATGCAGCTGAGCTTGGGCAGCACTGGATGGTGTGGCTGTCAGTCCTCTTGCTTTCCTCAGCCCATCAGCCAACAGGAGAAGGCTGAGTTACTGCTGCATTCCTCATGTTAGGCATTGTATTTTCCTCCTTGTTGTGCTGCCTTGTCCTTTCTTTTATTTTGTCCCATTTTGACTGAGGTGAAACGTATCTGGCCCAGATCTCCCAGTTTTCCAAAGGGGCTCTGGGATGAACTTGAGAGTTGGTACTCTGAAGATGCTGCTTGGCTGCTCAAAATTCTGAGTCCGAATAAAACATGGAAACATATTTGTGCCTCTGCTTTTTTTATCTGTCACAAAATATTCATGAGTGTTTCTGGAGTCTCTTTGTGGCTTTCACAGAGCCCAGCTTTTTTTTCTATATTGGGGTAAATTATGCTGGTCTCTGACATTTCCCATGCAACACTGATGATACGTCATCTAACTATTCTTACAGGATAGACATCAAAAGTCATGACTCCTCTAGAAACCAGGCATCCCATGTCACCAGGTGTCAGAGGTGTTGTTTCAGGATTTGTCTGTAATCTCCTGTCATTACACTGTATTAGTAGGAATAGCTGACAATGTTACTGAAGAAAAATATTTATAAAATGCAGTAGAAGTAAGTCCCAGTCACTCACATCTGTTTTTGCTAAATCTATTACTTCTGGTACACAATTGTGCTGCTCCTTAGTTTTTTAAAATAATATCCCTTCTAACAACAAAATAATTTAATAGATGAGACTACTACTCCTGTATTTGAAAGTTTCAAATACTTCCTTACCGAGAGAAGAAATAAATTTGTTGTGTGTTGTAATTGTTGGTTTATAAATGTTTTGGTCCTCTAGGCCAAATTTTATGAGATGTTTAGTTTAGAGGAACCTTTCTTCTCAGTGTTACAGCTACAATACTTAAGTATCTTTCTGTATCTGGTCATAAGTTTGCAGTTTTTATATCATGTCGTAAATGACTCTCACCCAAACTGACCTGTAACAGTTGCTGTTTTTAAGGATGGCTACTGCTGTGCTCTTAATGGACAGAAATTAAATTAATTCTCTTATTTGTTGGCCACTAAGAGTTTTTCATAATTATAGAGGGATTTAGTGGCAGTCTACATACTACTCTAAAAATGTTCATTGAGTAATATGTTAAATGGTTGAACAGTATTTTGAAAATGTTGCTGATCTTGATAGATACTCAGCCTAAATTTTCCTAGTAACCCTGTCTGTAGAGGAGGTAAAGAGCACAGAATAGGTCTGTGTACTGTGTTAAATAGTTATCTTCCTCATGGGGTAACAAGTCCTTGTGTAGGCAGTAGGTGCCATGTAGGCATCTTTTAAAAGGGGAAGGGAATACTGAAGTTTTTCAAGCATTTATACACATAACATACAAATAGACAACTTTTTCTATTAAGGGCAAGGCTTGATTTCTCACACCTCATTTTATGTTGTTCTTTTTTCTTTTGGCAGTACCTGTCTCAGTGAATTCATTTCAGTGTGAACCAGTGGCCAAGCAACCTTTCTTAATGCTGAAGTGGAAGTGTCCGTATGGTAACAATTCTGGCTTCAGAATTGAATCATCTAATGCAAGTACTCCAGAACTGGCTCCACGCTGCACAGTAGAAGGCTCTGAACAACCTTTCCAAATAGAAAATTTACATTTTTTCAGCACCTATAATGTTACTATCATAACTCTTTCAAATGGCAGTGAAAGCTCTCCAGTGACTAAGTTGTGTCACACCAGCATTACTGGTAAGCATTAAGATCTGAGAATGAAAGGTACTTGTAGGACAAAAATATTAACTTCATGACTGCAGAATACCAGACTTGGTATGCACTGCATCATCAACCTGCAGATTATGAATATAACACTACATTGATCCATAGTCTAATGCGATGCACAATAAATATGTTGGTATCACAGCTTTTTCTTGTTGGAAAACTTTTATCAGTGTTTAATGTACTAAAAATATTTTTGTTGATAGACCCACCTCCTCCAACTGAAGTTCCTTCAGTCAAGGCCATCAGCCACAGCTCGTTGTCTGTTGAATTCTCTGATTTTGATTCACTGAATGGTCCATTAGAAGCCTACGCAATAATGATTACAACAGGAGAGCAAAGTAAGATGTTTATAATATTATTGTGTAGCTGAAACAATTTACCAGGTACCATTATGTTTTCCACTCCAAATAGGTGTTAAACAGATAAAGAAAAAGCAGACTCAGAATTTCCAATGACTTTTCAGAAACTATGAGGCAAATACCTTGCTTGCTTGAAGCCAGGTCACTCCTTGTTTTCAGAAGGTGGTGCCTGTTTTCACTCGGTCAATTCCTGCCTGACTTTGTACATAAATCTCATATGTATTGCTCTTGTGCTGTTGTCACCATGATTTCCCAGTGATTCCCTTCCTCAAGATTGTGTACTATCCTTTCTTTCCCCACAGAATAATTTTCAGAGCAGCTAGTAGAAGCAGCTTTGTAATATGGAATGTTTTTTCCCCTTCATTCTTCAGCTGAAAGATACCTGCTGTAAGGTCTTAAAAGGAAAAGAGCTTTTTTCCTGATTTTACTCAAAAGACTTTAAGAGAGATGGGATGTGGGTAGAAGGCTCAAATATCATTGACAGCATTAATAGAAGTTAAATACCATGGAAAACTAGAGGGTAGCCTATCAGCCTGGTCTATTTAAAGAATCAGAACTGAGAAATGTCTCTGATAGGTCTAGTGATAAATCATTAAATTAAGGAACTTAGTTTTGCAGCTTAGGTTCTGCCATTTTTGCCAGTGCACTGGAGGAATAAGGCACCTGATGAAGACAGTTTCTGCTAAGTGGTGTTGACAATCGTGCTTATTTTTTGTTTCAATACTGGAAATTAATTTTGCAGTATTTTGATTATAGGTCTTCCTTCAGTGGTTTTCCATTACAATATATATCCAAAAAAATGCATGTTTATGTGCCTGTGTATTGATATATATATATATGTTGCATCACATCAGTACAGAGAATTCCTATTTTTCACATGCCTACTCAGCTGCCCCAGAATTGCTGATCTGAATGCCAGTCTCTTGCATGCAGCTCTTGTAACTTCAGCCAGTCCTGGTTAGTCACAAGGAGATTTTGGTGCATTCTTCTGTGTGGTTTGGATTGGAAGGTATTCAAGGAGGACTTGTAAGATGTGACTGAGAGAAATAAGGGAGTAGGGTTGCCCACATTTGTAATGTAGAGTGAGTGCTTTGATGGGATCAGAAGACACCCTTTACAGCCAAGCATCTCTTCAGCTTTGTTGTTGAAGTGGCACAAATATTCTTGAGATGTTTCTCTGTTCTAAACCAGTCATGGTTACCTTTAGGATAGACAGAGGAGACTGTTTTTCTGTTTTGTAAGAAATGGTGTCTAAGGCTGTTTGAAATGTCATAGGATGGTATTCAAGGCATCTACAAGGAGCTGCAGGTATAACCAGGGATGTACATCCTCTTGGAATGGAAATTAGGGACAAGACAGAGCGTAACATATCAGGTACTGTTGAACACCCATTTCTAGGCAGCTGAGTTAATTGCAACCTCATCTGCTTTTAAAGAGACCAAGTTAGTGCTTTAGAACAGTTGTCTTGCACCCTGTTGCTGCAGAGTTACAGTTGAGGAGAGATTTGCACTGGTGGTGGATCACCCCTTGTCTGCACAGCTCTAGAAATCTTACCAGAGCTTTTCCACTTTTCAGAGCCTCCTGCAAGGCTTCTCATTTTTAAAGGTGAATTCAGTATTATACCCACTTTTAGAAGGACTTGTTAGCTTTGTAAAGGCTACAAGTCAGTAGAGAGCAAACTTCTGTCCAGTGAGTGAGATTCTTCATCCTCACTCAGCACGGGGAAGATTTGTCAATTGGCTTGCTCTTGAGTTGCTGGGACAACTGGTAAGTTGAGTTTGTTTATTACTTCTTAGGTTACATGTGCCTCAACTGTATAATTGCCCCAAGGTTCTAGGGTTCATCTACTATAACAACAGACACTTTCAATTGGTGCTGTTCTGCAAATATGTCCTCGTGGTCACTGCTCACTGTGGTAGCCCTGTTCTTCATCTTCTGAAGGGGAAACTGTTCTGAATGTTATTTTGTCCAGTGCTTGTCTATGTCAAGGAAATGCAGAAATTACCTCTTTCATCTCCTACAGTTTAGATGTGAGAGACTCCTTGTAGAATAGAACAAGGTCAGAACAAGTTTAGTGTCACTCTAAATGAGGCCTGATACTGTTTGGGTAGCACAAATACTGATGGATTTTTTTTTCTACCATTTGCATTTTACTCTCTACATACAAGAATTGATAGAACATGTATGGATATAGTTGACTTGGCTAGTGAAGTCTGTCCACAAGAATGCCTGGTTCCAATACTCATTTATTCAGAAGCTCTACTATAAACGGTAGAAGTAAAACCAATAGCAAATTAAAACAAATAACACTGAGGAGAACTGGTGGAATAGATTGCACTGCAGTAGAAGAGGTTTCTGAGATTATCTGTCTCTCTCTGCCTTTTATTTCAGGTTTTACTTTTGGAGGAATGACAGCTGTGGTTAATGTGACCAACATAGCCACTGTGCCAATTGATACAAAACCAGGCAATAAATTATATCCATGTTCTTGTTTTTTCGTGAAGGTTCTGAGTCTTTGAAGTCTAAATTGAATAATACATACAAAGATTTCAAGAAGAAGAAGACAACTGCCTATGTTACATATGTCATAAAAACAGAGCCAGCAGAATCCCATTCTTCTCGTTCTGAGAACAGTAAAAACATCATTAATGTAGGCAAGGGAAACACAATGTATGGCTATGAAAATGGACCATTGATGCCTCTTCATTCATACAGGTATTTATTTCAAACCACTCTATGCTTAAGTTTTCTGCTGTTGAAATCTGGGTGATAAACTAATGGCAAGATTACAGATCTTGCTAAAGGCTGTTAAAACCCTGTAATGTACCTGGTTTTCTTTTTTTTTTTTTTTCTTTTTCCTTCCTTTTCAACAGGGCATGTGTTGCAGGTTTCACTAATATAACCTTTGTGGCCAACATGATTGAGGGGGAAGATAGTTATGTATCATTTTCACCCTGTTCTGAACCGGTTTTACTACCCCACGATCCAGGTATAGTTAATGTCAAACAACTATAGGATTGGTGGCTTGGCACATACACAGCATGTGGAGATTCCTTAATTATGTCAAGTTTCATAATACCAAAACACCTGTTGGTTTCTCCGTGTGAACTGTTCCTAGCTTTGCAGTGGCATTGATCTGTAAATTCATACTTTGCTAGGTCTGTGAATGATCCCTTTTTTCCATGTAAGATTCCACTGCAGGAGTAGCCAAAAGCCATGCTACTCATGGCATGCTGAAATGGATTGGAGGACACAGTGAGACTTTGGTAAAGCAAGTAGCAAATAGCAACTGATGGTCTCACAGTTCTGTTAAACTAGAAGCAGGTGTATTGGAATATAGACACTGGTCCTTTGATCCCAATTTTCTATTAATTTAATAGTTTCTGGTTCTTATCCTTAATGAGGTTTCAATACTAGTACTGCCAAAGGACAGTAAAGACAAGATTTTTTAGTAGAGTGGAGCATGCTTGGCTAGTCATTTCCAAAGTTCTGCTGTAGCATGTTGATTAAGTTAGAAGTTACTGAAGAGGAAAATTATTAAATACTTTTTCTCTTTTATCAGGTGTTGTTGCTGGCGTGGTTATTGGATGCCTCTTGGCTATCTTTGCTGTAGTTGCTGTAGGGGGGTTCATATTCTGGAGAAGGAGAAGGTAATGTGTGTTTGTTGTATTGGTTGTGTTGAGGAGCAACAGTTTCACTTTAGTATCTTTTTACTAAAAGGACACTGTCTGTCATGACACATGTCTGTCAAGACATTTTAAAATACATTATATTAAAATGTTGTTTGTATGTTACAGATTAGAGTTGAAGTATCAAACCACTTGTTTAATTACTTCATTTAAACCCATGGTTACAAACTAATGAGTTGACAAGATCTAAACAAAATAAATTCTAATTCATAAAACAGAATTATAGAATAATAGAATGGCTTGAGTTGGAAGGGACCTTCAAGATCATCCAGTTCCAACACCCCTGCCATGGGCAGGGACACCTCCCACTATCCCAGGTTGCTCAGAGCTTCATCCAGCCTGGCCTTGAACACTGCCAGGGATGGGGCATGCACAGCTTCTCTGGGCAACCTGTGCCAGTGCCTCACCATTCATGAATAGTGATGAAGTCATTCAGTCACAAGTGAGCAAACATCTCAAATTATTGTGCTAAAAGTAATTGGGTGTAATTGCACCTTAGATGGTTTGATTTCAAATTACCCATCAGTCATTCTTTTTAATGTCTTGGTGGTCTGTCACATGAAACTTCTATTCTGGAATTTCCAGAAGCTGATGAGTTTCAGCTGGTCTCTTAGTTTCCAGTCTTGTTCAGATAATCTGCGATGTAAGAGTGCACAAAGTCTTTTTCCTACTTCTGACCACGTAGCGCATCCTTTCTGTGGAGTTAGCCCTACGGCCCTTAGTCCAGTTTTCGTAGCTTCTTTAATTAAATGTTATTTTTACAGTTGTGTCCAATAGCTGTGTACAACCATGGGAGGAGCTTCATTTAAAACTAGCAACATTCCTTTTCATTCAGCCACCACTGAATGACTGGCACATTGTTGAACGCTTCCTCTAGGGATTCTGGAATAGAAGCTGTTCTCCTGACATACCAGTTAATGGTCCAGATCTCTCAGGTGTACATCTTCCACCAAAATATGTGCTTTGTGTCCAGGCTTTATACTCTGGTTCCAACAGAAAGAAGCAGTTCCATTGCACAACATCACCAAAAGAAGGATGAAGTTTTGGAGTTTTGTTCTTTTTTTTTTTTTTTTTTCCAGATGTAAAAGTTTTCCTCAGGAGTTTGTGGGTTTTTTTTCACAGAAAAAGATGCTTTTAAAGAAATTGTTCTCAACAGGCACAGGAAACAGATCAGAAATCTCATATGAATTCCATTGAATTCTATTGTGAACCTATTGTGTTGTTTTCTTTCTCATTATAGGAAAGATAAAAGAAACAATGACGTGTCTTTTTCTCCAATTAAGTAAGTTCATATCTTTTCTCATGGTATTTTCTGAGCTCAAGCGATATTTGCAAAATTTACTCACAACTCAGATACTTGTTTTCTCAGGTACAAGTTTTAAAGAGAATTTTGAAGTATTAGTTCCCCATGGAACTGAAAGATGCCAGCATACAGCCATAATCATGTTGATTGAGACTTCTAGAGCCACCACAGCAATTTGAGTGCTCACTTCATCAATCACTATTAAACACACAAATGCTCCACATGGTTTTGAGAAACAGGATGTTTGAATGAAACACTTCGTGCACACTGAGGGAACTATCCAAATTATTGATAAAATGCAAAAAGGCAAAATACGTTCTGTGACCCGAATTTTTCTTTATTTTAATGACTACTTTGTGCTGAGCCATTCATCCAGATAATGTAAAATTGTAGAAGCTGGCCATGCAGTGGTGACAATGTACTGGAAGTCACAGACAACCGAATCATGCTATTGGTTCTGGCAACAATTTTTGTGCTGGTAGAAAGCCATGGGCAGAACATCCCATGGATCCCACCTCTGTAGACTTCAGTGGTTGGCATAAAATACACCAGGGAATGGGGTCAATCCAGTGGAAGCAGCTGACTGACACCTTGAGTGATGTTCCTGTCCTGAGGATATGCTGTTTTCTCCTTTATTTAACAGAGCAGTTAAATGCTATGCTTGATACCCTGCCCTTGTAAATGCACCATTTTGTGTCTGCAACTAACAGTCATGCTTTCAGTCTTAGATTCACATAATGAAAAATACAACTGCATGTGTCTAATCAGCCTTTTTTTCTTCCCCTCACCCTCTCCTGAAGAATCAAGAAGTAAGTAAAGCATACTTTCTAACACATTAACTGAATTAATTCATGGCTTATTTACCTAACACCAGTTGCTGACACATGGCTTTTCTCATTTTAGATCAAAAATGATTAAAGTGGAGAACTTTGAGTCATACTTTAAGAAGCAGCAAGCTGACTCCAACTGTGGTTTTGCTGAAGAGTATGAGGTATGTGCCCTCAGTGGAGAGAGAACTTCATGATAAATATTTTTGGAAAGACAAATCAGCTTTCCTGTGGAGCATACACAAGGCTTACTGAAGGAGAAGAGAAGGGTCCTCTTTTATAAAGATGATTAAGCTGTGTGTGTGGCCTTCCCTTCCCTTATGCTGCCCTAAATTTAGTTGAAGTGCATGATAAATATTTCCTGCCTTGAATTATTAGCTCTGACTGTGGACTTGTAGTGTGACCCGCTTGGCAGAGCTCTCACCAGAGAAATCTTTGCCCTAGTCATATTCAGAGTTAGTTCAGGGGGCACTGTATAATTTCTCTGCTCTTCAGTTTTCTCATCTTGGGTTGTTTTGGGGTTTTTTTATACATATCAAGACAGGTCTGTTGTTAATCTTACTGACTTCTGTAGTGTGTGGGTGGGTGTGATTTGCAAACCACACCTGTGAATAGCTCAATCAGAGAAACATCAATTGTGATTTGCTTTCTGACAAGAAGAGTTTTTCTATGAAATGTGTTAAAGCTCAATTGTTGTAAGGAACAAAGGACAAGAAGGAAGTGTCAGGGAGGATTCTGTGTTGTCATATCTGCTGTTAAAGAACCTCATTCTATTTCTCACCTGCTCAAAGCTATTAATTAACCTTCTTCTTCAAATTCTGTCTCTTTGTACTTCACAGGCTGGTGCTCCACCTTGCCTTTCTCTCGATTTTGCTTCCTTCAGTTGGTTCATGATGTGTTTGCTCCTCTCTCCCTATAATGTCTGCAGAGCTTATGCAGTAGGTCCCTGCTTTGGCACAGAAGGAGCTGGCATTGATATCAGTGTCTGTTTCCACAAAACTGCTTCCAGGCTTTTCAAGTCCATCTGTGGGTTTTAAACATGCTGCTATTCCTAAATTCTGTATTATTCCCGCTCTATCAGATTTGCTACTGTCACCCTCCTGCTCTGTAATAAGATTATGTGTATTGAAATTTATCCCAGTTTAACATGCCTATTTTTACAGTACAGGACGTGAGTGTTTGTACTGTTTTTTTGTTTGTCACGTTTCTGTATGATTGCTAAGCCAGGAACAGGTGCTCATGAATCCTCCTTTTATTGTAGGAACTCAAGTCTGCTGGTATTCAACAGCCCAAATTTGCTGCTGAACTTCCTGAGAACAGGGGGAAAAATAGATACAACAATGTCTTACCATGTGAGTTATTCTCTTTGGGTTTGCATCTTCTACTGGTTGAGCTTTTAAGTGAAAACTGTTGGTCTTGGCTAATCTGGCTTTAGTAGTACTCAGAGGTTTCAAATATCATTTTTCAAATTAATAAATTTGGGCTGCTTTTCCCAAAGTCACTGTATAAGCAAACCTGAAAGAGCCTTCCCTCAAGAATATTTTTTCAGAAAGCTTCTTTAAAGAACTTTCCCTTAACTTCAATTTTCCTTTCATGAGAAACATACAATCCAGGTTGAAAACACAAGAGGATAACAGCTGACCACAAATAAATGTGCAGAGCTATGAGAGATATTAACACCCTGCTGGCCAGATTTGCAGATGAAGTAAGATTTTAAGCCCTGTCAAGCTGCCTGTGGGCATTGCAATGTAGCAGAGAGTTAGAAGTAGTTGAAAAGTGAACAGTGGCAGGTAATTAAGAATGCTTTAGAGAAGAAATGTCAGCTACCATGGCAGCAGGAGACAAATCACTTATTTTAATCCGGTAATTAAAACTGTAGTAAATTTTGTGTTGGGTTAAAAATATATAAATTTGCAATATCAAACCATATTTTAAACCAGAATAATCTGTGGTTTTTGAGTGTTTATCCTGGCCATTCTTTTTTCTGAAGGCTACTGCTATGTATGATTCCTAATTTATATTCTTATTCTTAAAATGCACATTGGACATCTTTTATTTAGAAACCATGCATTAGATAAACAATATTTTGCTGAAAGGTTCCAGTTTGAAAAATTCATAATTGTCTTTTCCTTTTTTCTTTCTGCAGATGATATTTCCCGTGTTAAACTTTCAAGTCTAAGCTCTGGAACTGGTGATTATATTAATGCAAGCTATATGCCTGTAAGTTGCTTCATTAGCTGAAATGAAATATAATGTGTATTTTTCTGATGTAGGCATAATGATGTTTAAAATCAGCCTTTATTTCTCACTGATGTGTGTATATATATACACATTAATTTTGTTTTTTTTTCTTCTTAGGGCTATAACTCAAAGAAGGCATTTATTGCTGCACAGGGTCCATTACCCAATACTATAGAAGACTTCTGGCAAATGATTTGGGAAAAGAATATCTATTCTATTATTATGTTGACAAAATGTGTGGAACAAGCCCGGGTATGTTATTATCAATACTGAATTGTCCCTTGAAAGTAGCTGCATCTCTTCTCATTTTCTAATTTGGTTGTTACCTTAGTGGTTTGGAGACTGCTCCCTGTCTTTTTAACAACCATCCTCTTTGTGGAAGACTGTTTTCTAAATTAAAAAAACACTTTTTTTCTAAAAAATATTTTTTATTTTTTTTTGTATCTGCTGACTGCCAGAGTAGTCTCAGTAGGGTTGTGGAATCACTGTAGTTAAGGGTGGATTCTTCTATCTAAAGAATGATTTTGATAGATCTTCTCTTGCCCTGGAATAGCCCTTGAGGAGGGTGATGTGCTTTCTAGCCCTGCTTCAGCTGTTTCATTGCTGTGTGTGGTGTGCCTAACACTGTAACTTTCTTGTTAGACAAAATGTGAGCAGTACTGGCCTGACAAACAATCCAAGAGCTATGGTGACATTATTGTGACAATGGTTTCAGAAGTTGTCCTTCCGGAATGGACAATAAGGGACTTCACTGTGGAAAAGGTGAGGACTGCCTTGATTGTTAGTTGTTAGTGTGTAAATAACCTTGTGCTTATGGAGATACCTGCAATATCTGCTGGACCAAACAGTTAGGCCCATCAGCAAATGCAATGTAGTAGATATGAGCTTGGAGTAAAGCAAGAGGAAGTTATTTCCAAGTATTCTCTACCACAGCAGAAGAAAGAGGGAAACTGGAATATCATTGGTCAGATCACTGCACAGTTGTACCAGACGTCTTTGATGAGCCTGAGCTTGGCCCAGTGCACATGCCAGGAAGCCTAACTGTTACTCCTCTAAAGCCAGTTTTCATTGCCTTTTTCGTTAGTTTTTTTAATGTCTACTCTTCCTGCAGTCCAATACCCCCGAGAGCCACACGGTGCGCCAGTTCCATTTCACCTCCTGGCCGGATCACGGAGTGCCAGAGACAACAGATCTTCTCATCAACTTCAGGCACCTTGTTCATGAGTACAACAGCCAGAATCCAATAGACTCTCCTACTCTGGTGCACTGCAGGTAGGAAGAAGGCGTTTCTGTTAGACTTTTGTCTTGTGGTTTTCTTACAGTCAATTCCATTTCTGTGTGATTAAAACCAAAGTAAGTCTCTCTCGTGTAAGGACTTGGGCTATTTACTTTGCCAAACTAAAACCTTTGCCTGGTGCTTCGAAACTAGCAGACGTAGGTAGTAAATGAAGGGTGTCATAAGAACAGAGCCTCTCTCCTAGCCTGGAAAACTGAACTGGAAAAGATATCCTTTCAAGAGCTTGTATGTCTAATCCTGTGCTCGGGCAAGGCTGAGAAACCCCTCTTGGTGGTGGTAAGATCCGCCCCTCTGTGCAGCCAAGGTTTTATCACCCGTGCCACTGAAATAGTAGGAGGCATCATCCTGGCTTCCTAGGCTTTCTATCAGGCCAGCAGTGAGCAGGTGGTTGAGAGGAAGCACAATCAGCCTGTCGGTGTCGTTGCAGCGCTGGCGTCGGGAGGACAGGGACGTTTATCGCCATCGACCGCCTGATCCAGCAGATGGAGATGGAGAACAGCGTGGATGTGTACGGAGTAGTGTACGACCTCCGCATGCACCGACCCCTCATGGTGCAGACCGAGGTGAGGCTCTCAGCAGCACAGTCCTCAGATGTGCAGAATCATCCACATGGAGCTCTGGATGACAGGACAATAAGCTATTAAGGAGTTTCAATTGCTCTTCTTTTAACTTCCCTCTGTCCTGCCCTATTTCCCACAAAAGTAGTTGCAGACAGGGACTGCAGTATCCAAGCAATGTCTTTACAGAGTACTTTGTAGGATTGGCATTTGCAGCTGGAAGGAATCAAATTTTTTTGCAGACTAGTTTTACCCATGTGGGTTTTATCCTTTAGTTGTGAGCCAGAATTATCTGGAGTCAAGTGGTCTCAGTATGCGTCCTGCGTGTTTTGCAGGAGTACAAGTATTCCTATGGAAATTACCACTTTGATCCAGAAAGATCCATGGACTAAGGTGATTTGAAAAACACTGTAAAGACTCCATCATGAAAGTCTTTTAGGATAGCATTAGGCATGACAGATCCTAGTTCTAGACAGCAAAACTTGATCCCAGTTGTTTTATTGGGAGGGGCTTGATCAGATTACATCATGAGGTCCTTTCCAGCTCTATTTTCTATACATATAAGCTCTAAAACATGCACTGTGATAACACTCAGTGCAGTGCCCAAACCTATATTCAGAAGCAGAATTACTTCCTAACTCAGGTATTTTTCAGAAATGTATTTCCTTCTCTCTTTCTCCCATCAGGACCAGTACGTCTTCCTAAACCAGTGTGTCATGGATATCATTAAATCCCAGAGAGAGAGGCAAACGGACCTTATCTACCAAAACGTGACAGCAATGGCAATCTATGAGAATGTCACACCTGGGCCAGCCTTTGGGAAGGCAAATGGCTACCATGCATAGTCCAGAAGGAACTCAGTGCCTCCAGGAAATGTTACCTGCCCATAGGAAAGGGAGGTGTCCAACTTGTGTTTTCTGGGATTATGTGCAGTGTCTGATGTCTGGCTTCTCCAGTTCTGTTTGCATTCAAAGGTGTGATCTACAGGAGGAAAAACACAATGCTGGCAGGAGCTGCAGACTGATGTTAAAAAATCCCAAACAACAATACCCAAGCAAAATGTTTTTGAAGTTAACAGAGGAGTCTTGTTTTTTCTTGGGAATTTAACAGTACTGATAGGTGAAATAGCATTTGCAGTTTGGACAGTGAGCTAGAGTTTAAATATTAAAATAATAACACAAGCTTTTGATTACAATTTTGTATGATTTCATTTACAGACACCAGGCTGGTGGATTGTTTTAATATATTTAATTATAAGTTTCAGGAACATATTTTATCTACTGTATCTTGTTACTTAGTTAATAGATATGTGCCTCTGTGATTTATTTTTTTTCTGTTCCTTTTTATTTAAAAAAGGAGTACAAATGGCTCCTCCAAATGGACATTTATACTTGGAAATTGTGCCTTTTCTAGTTGATACTCTAGGAAAAAAAAACAGCAGAGATTCTATTTTTGTACTGAAACTCTTAATGAGAACACAGATTTTTAAATAAGGCTTATGTCAAACTTAACTGTAGTTGCACTGTTGGCAGGACTCTCCAGAAGTTTGGAGGTGAGCTTTGTTTTTGCATTTCACCACAGATATCCCCTGCCTTAATGTTTTGGTGCCTCTGTCAGAGGAAAAGGAGTGTGGTCTGTCACTCCGAGCTTTAACTGTAGTTAAAAACAGAGCAAGTGAATCTGTGAATGTGTGTGCGGGGGAGTGTGTGGGGGTGTGGATGAAGGACAGAATAGCTCCTCCCTGTTCCTGTTTTTATACAATTTATAATGATTTATTTAAAGGTGCAATATATGATTTACTGAATAATGTTCACTCTAATAGAGTTTTTCTCAGGTTGGTGTCTTTTTATCATTGTTGTTGTTTTTCCTCAAATATATAAATCTGTGAAAATGCTGAAACTAAGGTTCCAAGTGTTCAAGCACTCCCAAACAGATCGACTGGCTTTACTGTTTCTACCAAAAGACATTGCACAAAATTCTGCTGTAAAGACAAATTTGGCGGTTGTTTTAGCCATTCAAAACTGAGACACATCTTACCTGCCTGCATCTCACTGATCCAGTGTAATTGTTTTGTAATTATTTGCAATATACTGCTGCTTTTGTTTTGGCTGGTCCTTTTAGAAACTGAAGGAACAAGCAGAAATCCCCCGTTTGCTGATTTCACAAGCCAAGGACCGGATTGGATTTATTTTGCTGGTACATAACTGTTAGACTTAGGAAAGCATTACCAATGAAGGACTTAGGTAGCTTGGGGTGGGGGAGGGTGTGTTTTTGGTCTTTGGATTGTTGCACTGGTTGCATTGTAGATGAATATGAAGTTTATGAATAATGCTATAGAATAGCTATAAAGCAGGGAAAAAAATCTTATGAAGGTTTAATAACCAGAGTCCCTGGAATTCTGCTGCTTTTTTGTTATTGTTGTTTTGGGGGTTTTTCTTTGTTTTAGTGGAGTTGTCAGGAAAAGCTACAGATGCTAGGAGTATATGTGGCGTTACAGTGGAACCCGGCAACTTCACAGGATCTAATGTCAGCTGAAGGAGAACATAGGAATTCCTGGTGCACAACTGTAACTTTACAAATGTCCTGAGGAATTTTTTACAGCCTGGTGTGAAACTGTGGTGTGCTGTGTGAGCAAAACTGGAGGACAAACCACGGTGCACTTTTGGTTGTTAGGTTTTGGGGTTTGGTTTTGTTGGGTTTTTTTTTTGTTTTGTTTTGGTTTTTTTTTTTGTTTGTTTTTTTTTGGTTTTTGTTGTTGTTGTTGTTTTTGTTTTTGTTTTTTTTAATTTTTGTTTTGTTTTGTTTTCTTTTTTTGTAAGCAGCCACTTGTGGTTCTTGAATATAATTTTGTTTCTCTTTCTCTGGAAATACTTCAAAAAACCCTCATCATGAGGTTAATGATCCTGCCCAGTTCCATCCAAACTGGCAGCCCACATTGTGGATCTCTCATTTGCGTTCTTCCTAAGCTGCTGTCAGATGACAAAGATAAATCACTTGCACCAAACAGAACCTTTCCAAAAGAACTGGGAGGGAGGAAACTCTGCCCTTTACAGTCATGTTATTTTCTGTAACTCTCTTACTCTTTTAATTACTGCACATCTGTGCAGAGCACAGAGCCAGTATTTGTTATTCCAGGTCTCCCAAGGACTTGCTGCCTTAGGGTGGCAGGTGCTCTTTTTTTTCAGAAGGCCCTTGTTTTTTACAGCATAGAGGAGAGGGAGATGAGTCTTCCATGCTGGATGATGCTGTTTCTCTTCTGTTGCAGCGGAACATCAGAAAATGAGCTAGGACAGTATGTGTTTCTGCCTAACCACTGCCCAGATCCTCTTACAGAAAACAAATGGATCTGCCCCATTATTTTGGTGTTCAAAGCAGGCACCAAATTCTCTCATGTGCCGTCATCTAATGAGTATCCATTTTTAAAGAACTGTATGCAGGTGTTTTTCCAAAACTGATTGTTTTGGAAACTGTGAGAAGAGACTGAAGGTTGAATTAAATGATTTCTTGATTCTGTGTATGGGTGGAAAAAAATTGGTAAGGCTTAAACTGTTGTAAAAATAAAGTTGGGCGTATGTCAGTGTGAATAAGTAGGGCATTCCTTATAGGATGTGTCTGCAGGAATAGGACTACAGGTAATGCTCCACTACGTTGTGGATCTGTTTTGGTTAAGATGACTTGAGTTCCTGCAAATGTTTTCTCCCTGCCCTCTGATGTTCTCTGTGTTATAATTGCGGAGATCTGTCTCTTTGGTCAGTGTTTTTTCTCTCACTGTTGCTTATTTAAAGCTGTCCACTGAAGGCTCCACTGTGTAACAAGTGCATCTCTTGCATTTCTCTTTTACTCTTTGTTCCCATTTGGGGCCTGCTTAAGAAGGGAAAAGTTGATGTGTTTCAAATAAGTGGCTGTTGAATATCTTGAAATGATGTACAAATTTTATTGTTTTCATATTTGTTGTACAGGAAATTTCCATACATGTCTGTAATATTTTTAATGGTTTGATTTGTTCTTAAAAATACAAAAATAACAATTAAAAAGCATCATCCTAGAGCACTTTTGGTCTTATTTTTTCTTTACTGGGATTTTGAATACAATTCATTTGCTAAAATACCTATTTCATTTAGAAGGACTTTATAAATAGAAAGGGGACTCCCATCCTCTGGGGTGGCACTTGAGTCAGTTGTGTGCTGCAATCACTGGAGCTTCCTGGGATGGTGTTAATCTCTCATTTGGGCTTCCCTGTCAGGCCCTGTGTCTGAAGTTAATGTGTCCTAGCAGTTGGTAGCTTCTCTAAATGAAGAGTTTGTAAAGAAATAGGACTGTCATCCGAGGTCCATCAAAGATTTCCATTTGCTGAAATAGCCTTGGGGGGGAGGACCAGTGTTTCTAAGACTTGATTGCTTCTAGAGAAACAGTTGTGTTGTCTGCAGGTGGTGATAGAAGGGGATGTAGAAATAACTCTGTAATGTTATAGCTGACTGCTGCATTACAGATCACCTGTCTGTAGATGCATAGAAAATTATCTCAGTTAAATACCATTCCCCTAAAATTCTTAGTTGCCATTCCTGGCTGCCATCTGAATCACTCCAGAGGAGGATCACATGCCTGTAGGGTGATACTGGCACTCAGCAGCTCTCCAGTTCATCACAGGATGCTTACACTAAACTAAAATCGTGTGAGCCTCTGTGGCAACTGCTGTGTTTTCTGAAATGACTGCATGGTGAGATGGGAAGAACCAAGTATGATTGTCTTGTCATCGTCCAGTGGGATCATGTGCCAGCCACATGATGGTGGTGTTATCTCTGTGATATTAGGACTTCAGGAAAGCCAGCTGTTCTGGCTGACATTTGGAGCCTTGGTCTGTTCACATGGCTAAAGCTGAACCTGAATATCTGGAAATCACATTCTGTACCTGGTCTTGTCATGTATTACTTTTACTGCCTTGGAGATTAAAGAGATGGAGGACAGAGAAGAGAGGATGTCATGTTTCTGTCCTGTTCTTGGCTTGATAAATGGGATGTATTGATGCTACCTGTGCATGGCCTTCCTGGCTGGGTGTTATTGGCAGCAGATAGAGTTTGGAGAGGAGCATGTGGGTGTTTTTGTGGAAGAGAGTGAGAAATGGGGGCTTGTGAGGGAAAAACACCTGAAAACTTTGCGCAGTGTGCTAATCTGAAGCAAAAATAAAAAAGCCAAGGTTTTAAGAGCTCTTGGGTGTTCTGGATAAAAGCTAATTAAAAAATGCAGATGCAATCACTGTGGTCAAGGGCTGGAATGAAAGGCAATACAAGATTAAGTTTACTTGCTCCTGAGGTGGGCAGGTACAGTGTTCCCCACTTCCTGTACTCACCAGAGAAGTTACTGTACTTCCTTTCTTCTTTTACTGTGGCACTGCTTCAGGGAGTCACTTAAGAGCACGTGGTGTTGAACAACCTCTGCCTGCAATTTTCAGCACTTTACAGCAGTGTTTCTGATGTTGGTACCAACCAATGCCTCTCTCCAATCTTGTGTTTCATTCCATGTTTGTTACCCTTGGACTCAGCAAACCCCTTGCCTGTGCCAGCCTCCTGCCTGCAAGGGAGGAGGAGGCAAATGAAGCAGAAAACCTGAGTTGGAAGCACCAGGAGGAGCTGCTTCCTGCCAGAGTTGTTGGCTGAAAAGAAGGAGCTGTTTGTACATGCCATGTGGGGGAGAAGCTGGGAGCCCTTCTCAAGCTATTTCTTAGATCTGAAGGAAAAGATTATGAATCCAGGACTGTTCTTCTTTGTCTCTGTAACTTAGAAGAATCCCATTTATTCACTTTAATTGCTTTCCCTAGGTTTATTTTATTTTAAATTAGTATACATTATCTCCTAGTAGCCAGAAGCAAAGCTAGCAAATTATCCCCTTTTGCAGAGAAAAGAATCTAGTTTAATCCCAAGTGAGTTACTTGAAATCACATTTTATCTCCAACTTTCTAAGTAATCAGAGAAAATCCAGATTGTTTGGAGCAATGTTCCAAGTGTAGTACTGATGTCTCATGGATATTCCTGGTATATTAATAATGTTCACAAGACTTCTAGGGACACACAAGAGCTGTGTGCTCAGTGTATGAGGGACAGAACTCTCTTCACACACAGTGCCAGGCTGTTGCCCTTGTTTCATCGCAGGGTAGGATGGACAGGAAATTATGGATCCTGTCTAAGGGATTTTTAGACTTGTTTTACTTTTTTGTCTGGCATATTTTTGATGTGATGCTTCCAGAATCAAGAATTTGAAATCAGAAGGAAATTAGGCTTTCTGATAATGGTCTAATGTCAGCTCTGATTAAGGTATGTATCTGCCTAAAATGTGATTGTTGTCCCTCCAGAAGGGAAATAAATCCTGTTCATTTCTGGTTTAAGCCTCCAGATGGCACATGATACCACTGCTCTTTCCATGGAAAGCTCTCCCTACCAGGCTGCTCCTTTTTCACTTCCTTTCCAGATTCTGATAACCTTCCTCCACTCCTTGTGCTGTTTCCCCTTCCTTGCCCTGGCCCCTTGTCACTCGTTGAGCCCAGGCCGCTGTGCCTGTGTATGGCCATGTGTCTGCTCAGGGGTATGTAGAGTGTTGCACACCTGATTAGATAACTTTTTTTTTCAGAAACTTCTAAGCTCAGCAATAGCCTGATAATATCAAATTTATTTTTATCATTGTTACCTTGGGAAGTGCTCTCATGCTTCAGTGTTGCTGATGCCTAGGCATTTTCTGATGGTGTATATATTCCAAGGTGTAAGGGCTCTGGCTGGGACCAGTGTGGAGCTGGTTATTCAGCATTACCAGCTGTGTGCTCATTTCCCAGCTGATCAGTCTGTTCCACAGCTGTTCCCAGCAATAACAGATTTATGGGATTGCTGACCACAGTGCAGGTACATCAGCAAAGACAGCAAACAATGACAAGCTTGCTTGTACAACTCCATATCAATTATAGTTTAAAGGCTGTTTCATTTAATGGATCTGTTTGTGTAAATGTGTGTAAACATGACTTTTCCCTGCTTATTTTTACACAGATCTTTGGGGAGAGAGTAAATGTAGCTTTTAAAGCATCTGGCAACATCTGCTGAGTTACTTTGGCTTCCTCTGTCTCCCATTTGAAATATGGTGAGACTTCAATACAAAGCTCTAGTGATAGATACATTTTTTACAAACAAGGCAATAATGGAGATGGGTGTGTGAGAGAGCTCTAAATCTTCTGGGAGATCTATGTGCAACTGCCCAGCTGCTTACAAATCTTTCAGCCTTTGAGCAAGGAATAAATCAAACCTGGAAATAGCATTTCACATCAGAACTTCCCATGCTCATGTATCAGCACCAGTGCTGTGAATGATCTGCTCTGAGCAGGATTTGGCTGAGCTGAGCAGTTCTGGAGGGCACTTACCAAGATACAAAGAAAAATTTGTGACCAATGTGGATCAGTCAAACCTTTAAACTCATCGTAATTTAATTATAAGCTGGGTCTGAAGCTACTGAATTGGTTTCCTTCTGCATGAAGATCTCCTAAAATGTGACTGAGATGCAGAAAATACATTTCATAGTGTTTGCTGCAATTGATACTTAGTGTCCAGGTACCTGGCATCACATCAGTACCAGTCCTTACTTCTGTTAAGATGCTTGTAGCCACTTGGTATTTTGAAAATGATCTTTTTTGTTGTTTGTTTTTTGTAGGTTTTTGTTTTTGTTTTTTTTTTTAGAAAGTGTGGCCCATAAAAAATGCCACTAAAGAAAGATTTCCACAGTTACACTGGGGAAAAAATTTCTTGGGAATTTATTTCTGTTTTATTTATTCACCATTTGGACATATTTTTAAAGCAAATGAACGTGGCCGTTTCAATCAGGATTTAGGCAAATATTCCATGTTTACTTCCTAACATACGTTTTTTAGTGAAAGGGACTGAAATACTGAGAAATCCAAAGAAAGCTCTGGTTCCTGTCACACATGGAACACAACATTATCTCTCCTCCCTTGTTCTTCCAAGTCAGACAAGAGAGGGAATGTATACACAGAGCAGGCAGTTTGCACAGGGCCTTGGGAAACCAAGCTTACTTTTGTTGTTGTTGTTGTTTTTAGCAACATTAACCACACAGTTAGAAAAAGATGGCATAGAGAATAGGGAATCTGAATGTATATGGATGTCAACCAGTAATAGCCTTTTAAATAAATAAATAGCCTTTCTGCAGATGGTATTCTGAGCCATGCAGAACTGAAGGGCAAGTTCCCCTAAATGCAACAGCTTTCCTATATGTAGATTTTAGTATTCTATTTGTCGACCTAGATAGATTTTTTAGACAGTATTATTTTATCTGATTTATAGACTTGAGTTAGGATCTTATTCTAAAGAGCTGTGAAAAGTACATGCTCTTTCCTGAAGAGCATTGCACTGAGCCATCCATCACATATTTAGGTAATCCACTATCCATTTCACAGACAGAAATTAGATATATTTTTACTTCTTATTTTTTTCCCCTCTAGTTACATTATTCTGTTGCAATGAAATTTTATAAGTCAGCCTGAGGAAGGCACAATGTTATTATCAAATCAGAGCTTACAGCTCTTTTAAAGTAATTGGCTTTAAATGACATTAGAAGTACATGGAAGTATTATTCTATGAACTACGGTCAATTGGTTCCAGATGAAACACGGTTGTAGTTGAAATTTATTACATGAAGTGATCAATATGATGTAAATGCTTTTAAAAGGTAGAGCCAAAATCTCAGTGAAAACACAACCAGCAGCATTACTGTCTGCAGAGATTGCTCTCTGCATCCAGAAATAAACCACAACGCTGCAGTTTTTCTTGGGATTGAGCTTTCACTCAGCGGACATTTCAACTTCTAAGGACTTTTCTGGTTAGTTTATTTTGGAAAAGACAGGATGGCTCTGGAGGGCTCAGGTGGCTGCTTCCTCTGGGATGAGGACACAGCTGCCAAGGAGGGAAGGACCATTTCCTAATTAGAGTTTGCAATCAATGATATGGCCAGAGGCAGGAGATAAACACAACCAGCAGCTGAGGCATGAGACAGCAGTGTGGTGACCATGGTCACTTATAATGAGCAGCATTTGCAGTTGTCTACTGTTCTTCAGACTTCTTAGATACAAAATTGTTAGGAGACCTTTGAAGGCACTTTTGCAAACAGCTCACAAGTAGTTCTTTTCAGCAAAATGGCTGGAGTAGGAATAAAATCAGAGAGCTTTGTAGGCAATTCAATGTTGTTATCATTAACAAAGACAAACAATCATCTTTGAAATACCCCGAAAAGAATTTGCAAAATGAACTGATGTTTTTGCTAGCAGCTGCGTTGTGGGGATTGAACTGATTTCCCAAGGCTGGGGGAAGCAGAAGGCACTCTTGCTGTGCAGAGGGGATGTAGTGGGGAAAACCTGTATATTTCATTGCAGGTGTATAGTGCATTATTTGCAGAAGTGAAGCTGTGGTGCTTCTTCTTGTTTCACACAACAAAAAAAGGAAAAAGTAAGTTTCTGCAGAGTTAAATACTTTAACTGTAAAAAATCTAACATCTCAATAACCTGTGACTGTACCAGAAACCAGCAGGCAAACAGCAGGCAGAGATAGATTTGTCTGAAGCCTCTCATCAGCCTCCATAGGAAAGGCATCATGTTCCAAGCTGACATTGGCCTTTTAACTTTGCTGGTGTGTGAGGAAAATTCTTACATGCTAATAGTCAAATTATGATTTCCCATGATTGAAAGGCAGGAGCTACTAAGCATAACAAAGTGAGTTTTCCCTGGTCACTAGGACATCTGCCAGCACTGTGATCAAATTATGGCTTTCCTTGGCCCACAGTCAGGAGCAAACTGCTTATCCTTGATCAAAAGCACAGTCTGCTTGGGTGGAGACGCTTTAATTATTGGTGACAAAAGCCCTTTGAAGTGACAGTCTCAGGATGCCTCAGTATTCACATATGGGGGAATTAATTGACTAATTACAGCAAGAAATAGTCTCAACAATGAAACTGAGAGAGAAGGTGGAGGTCTGAGCTGCAGGCAGCAGGTGTGAGGGTGGGCAGGCAAATGGGACCTGCCGGGGCTAAGGACTGTGGGTGGGGGACGAGACATTTGGGGTAAATCAGTTGCCATAGGATGTGTCTGGCTTTATGATTTGGTTCTTGCTATGCAAATGCAGCAGAGGGGCCAGCCCAAGAAGTTGCAGTGGACAAAGCAATGTTTCACACTCGTGCTTTGTAAAGGCTTTATCTCCATTATGGGGCAGTCCCCAGCAGCAGCCCTGGGCTCTCTGCACAGCACAGGAAACCAGTTCCATAGTGCTGTAAGGGATGGAAAACCCCAAAGTAACTTCTACAGTTAAATGAAATGCCATATTTTTGCCTAGCTAAATTAGCAGAAAAGCAGAAAGCAAAGGGAAAGAACAGTGGCAGTTAGGATCTTGCTACACCTGGGGAAAACCCCCATCCTCCAAGGTTTGACTGTAAGGAAGGATTTGTGACCAGGATGAGAATACCTGCTCTCCACTCCTCCCTGCTTCCCTGGTAAACCAAAACCAGGCAGGCTTCCTGAATTGTGGCCACAGGCCTCCTGTCTTCTGGCGGGTGTGGGGAGGACTCATTTCAAAGGGTGGAAGTTATGGCACCCTGATGGATTCCCCTTTGGCAGCAGATGAAAGCTGTGTGGTTTCAGAACAAAGAGCTCGATTTTTGCATGTAGGAAATTAGGAGATCAGCTGAGCAATGCTATACAAGCTGAAGGGGAAGCCTGAAAAGTTAAAAAAAGCACATTATACTTGATGCAGTAGGCAGTGGTGCTGACTGAAGCATTCTATGCTAAATGAAGTAGTAATACAGCAGAGGTGAGAGCACTGGCCCAGGACAGCAGATTATACCTCTTCTACTCTGTGGGATATTACTACTACTAAAAAGAGGAGAAAAGGGCTCTTTCTAAAAAAAACAAAAACAAATATATTTGTGTAAGTTTAGAAATGGGAGCTGCAGGGAATGCTATCTGACACTTAAGTTACAGAAACCAGGAATAATTTCATCCTTTTTCTCTGGTTGGATTTATGTGCTGGGAGCTGACTTGGAAGGATTGGGCTGGTATCAAGCGTGTTCTTATGTTTCATGGCTCACATGCGTGATCCTGTTGAGAACACACCTGAGTCAAATCAAGATTCCCATGGCACTGGTAGCTGCGTTTTAGATCCTGGCTCTCAGAAAAAGCTTCTGTGCTGTATGTAGTCCCTCATTCCCCGGGTTTATAAATGCTCCTCCTGCTGCCTCACCTTTTGTCCACCTCAGGCTGCTGTCAGAGCTTTCCTCAGGCTGTGTCCCGAGAGTTGTGCTCTCCTTGAAGAGCCTTTTCCCAGGAGCAGCACCAGCCCCAGGGAGGGTGCACGGTGGTGTGGCTGGGGAGGAATGGGCTGGGGCCAGCTGGATCCATCACAGGGCAGCCCCTCTCCTCACTCAGCAGGAGTGGTGGCTCCTCTGCTGTGTGCTGTCCTGGGCCCCACACCAGGCATGGATCTTCTCCCAGCCGCCCCACCGCCATCAGGCCTGGCCTCCCCATCCAGTCAGGCCACTTCCACTCTGCCCCACTCCCACCACTGTGGGGACAGGACTGGCATGGCCCCTGTGTAAGCTGACACCCAGCAGGTAGGTTTGACTTCTTCAGACATTTCCCTCCAGACAGAAATGAAGATGATGCTGGGAGAAGCGATGAGTCCCATCCCAGGCGAGAGGCGGCTCTTCAGGGTTCCCACTACTGAGGGGGATGAGGAGGACTTGTTTCCAACCTCGCTTTGGGGTTTTTGGTGCACGCCTCAGTAGCCACCCTACATTTTTAGGGGTTGCACTGGACTGTCCCCAGCCCACAGCACCTGCTTGAGGGGCGGGGGATTGTTTAGGAGCCCCAGGGGAGGTGACATTTGTGTGCATCAGCAGCCAGGTCTAATGCATTGCTCCTACCCTCCCCCGAGCTCTGAGGCAAAGCATGGTCAGTAAACACATGGATTTGGGAATCTCTGGCAGGAGCCAGCAATGCCCAGAGCTGGGCCAGGCTGCAGGCTCACATCTTGGAGAACTGGTGGTGATGGAGGGCTCAAGCTGATGAACTGTGCCCATTTGTCCTTGTGCACATGGAAGGGGGAAGAAGGTGAGGGTGGAGGGATTAATGAATAATTAAATTCTGAGACAGAGGAACATACATAATGCATGATAAATTAGTCCAAATGCAGCAGAGGAAGCATGGGTAAAGTTTGTTTCAATAAGCAGAAAATGGGATGTGACAAGGTATTGATGCTGGAACAGCTGTTTGCTGAATTTTTTCATTTATTTATATAGATTTCCTCCCCCTCACAGTTAGGGGTCAGCCTAGAGCAGGACAGAAATCAGTAACTGAGATGGAAAACAAGATTGGCTCCTGCTGGGTCCCTGTCCAGCAGCTCCCTCCCTGCTCAGTGCTCTTCTTCACTTTCTGGTAATCCGATGCAGTATTTCCTGCCCGGTCACTTGGGCTGCTGTTTGACTGCAGCTGAGGAGGGTAGGGTAATCCTCTGAATTCCATGGAAACAGAGAGGCCCATGTTGACTCACTGTAGCATTTTCTGATCCCAGATTTCCTAAATGTTTTCTTTCTTCTAAACTGTATTTGCTGTTACAACATAAATTATTTATAAGATGTTACATTCGTTACAGATGGTAATGAGGCTGCCAAGCAGAGGGCAAGAACTCTATACTGCAGGGTCAAACTGATTTAAGGAGGGGTGTGTGTGTAAGTAAAAACCCAGTCTCTTCCTTTTATTGAACAAACTCAGCAGATCTGTTCAAATTCACTTTTCTCATAAATAACACTAAAGGCGAAAAGCTGCATTATTAGACTTGCAGAGTTTTTTCATGTGAATCAGAGCTCTGAGCAGCATGACTTCTTTTTTTCTTTCTTTCCCCAGCTCTGTATCACTTAACATCTCCTTTCCTGTGTTAATGAAGAAGTTAGGTACCTGTCATGATAGATCACAGGACATCACAGACAGAAGATGTTTATTACATGTACCCGCCACACAAAACCCCCAGCTCTGACAGAGCTGGTTTCGCTCCTTTTGCTCATCACAGGCTATTCATGGAGTAGGACTGTGAAGCAAACTGGAGCTGAGCACTGAAACACCAATTCTTTGATCTTGTGTCTCCTTCCACATTCTGCTCACTCCAGAGCAGCCTTCTCCCTCAAAGCAAGGGCCACTGGGTGCCATGCCTGCTCCAAAAGAGGGTATCTCATTTCTCATAGGGGTAGACAATTCACTGGGAAATAATTTACTCCCTTGCAGGCTGCTTTTTTTTGTACTCTAGGACTAATGCCTGTTTTCCTCAGATTTCTCCATGTTTCTGAACTCCTGACAAGCAGGGACTGCTTAGATTTGAGGTGGGTGAAAAAACAGTCTGAGTTCTTCTGATAACTTAACCAATTTTTCATATATATGACCTTTTATCACTCCTTGCTAGAAAAGGTACAACTACAGAAAGCCACAGCATCCTGCTGTCCTTTGTGATCAAAGTAAGTGTGAAGGGTTGAGTGTAAAACAGTTTTCTCCCAAAATTCAATACATTTTCTTTTAACACTATATATTAAAAAAATCATCTAAATATTAAACAATACATAAGTATTAAATAACTGTGCAAATATTGAGTCCATAAAACATGAAAAAGCAGAATACTGCTGTTAAAAGTTTAAGACTGCCAAACCCCTCTCACTGAGGACACACAGATGCCAGCTGCATATCCAGGCTGTGAAAGAGATGAGGAAGAGGGAAGAAGCTTTTGATCTTGTATTACAGAGAAACCCAATGCAGATATAACAGTCTTAGCTCTAAGTACAAAGACATGCTTCAGTTCCTTGAAGTGTCATAGGCTTCCTGCATGCTGCTGGGCTACCCTAGAAAGTGCTGTAGCTTTCCCAGAAGGAACACCCTGGTTCACAAAGTTCACAAAGGATAAATGTGCTAAAGAGAATAAAAGGTGGGCTATGGCTAGGCACACTAAGCACAAGCACACCATGGAAACTCTTCACTGAGCAGGTTCAGCAGATAAGCAGCATAGTTCTGCTTTTTTTCTTTTTTTTTTTCTTTACTTTTTTGGGGGGAGGGAGGGGACAGGGGTGGAGTTTGGATTTTGTTTAGGGTTTTCCCCCTTCAGCTGCTGCAATGACTCACTGAATTGCATGGCCACTCTTGTTATGAATTCTGAGAAGCTTCGAGTACACAATTGGGCTGATGAAATGCCCTGTCAACCATCTCTAATTCAGCTAGATTTCTTTCTCTGCCTTCTCCCTTGTAGTGCCTTAATCTAGATGGGCCTTACCACTTTAAAACTAAAGTGGGACACAGGGATGTGAGAGAGAGAAAAGGAAAATTTCTGAACTCCTGCCCTGTTCCAAATTAATTAGAGCCCAAACCACCTCAAATATGTGTAGAAAGCAGCTCAGAAAATGTTCTCCATTACTGAATTTAAGTCCTGGAAATGAAGTTTATGATGAGTGATAAACCAAACCCTGCAGCAGCACCTCTCTGTGCAGTTTGACCTCACTCCAAACACAGAGGAGAAGAAAATTTATTTGTTCACCAGGTTTTTAGCACAATGTGCACAACTTCCAGCCTAAATCAACCCAATGCTTGCCAGTGGAACAGGACACCAGCACAGCTGCCTGTCTGACTGATTTTTTTCTTTTCAGCTGTGTGAAAATGAAGAAGTTCCTGGAGGCTAGCTGCTCTGGGAACCTGCCTGACATCCCCCTCTTTCGTGTGCTACTGCTGTGGGTCCTGGCCTGCTGCTGGCTTTGTGCTCTCCTGCTCCCAGAGGTAAGGGAGCTCCTCACCTGCTATCAAGTGTCCCTTGGCTTCTTTGAGCCAGCTACTCCAAGGAAGTGTATGTCCAACAAGGCAGTTTTCTGAAGTTACTGCTTGACAAGCCTGTTTCCAAGACCCAAGGCCCTACCTGAGGGAGCCCTCAGCAGGTACTTGCCTTCAGGTTGGTGCTTGCTCCCTGCCCAGCACTGCCCTTGAATGGACAATATGGAGGCATACCATGTCCCCAAATGGAACCCTGTGTTTTCCAGATATAGCAGAAGATCCCCAGCTGGAGGAAAAGCCTGTGTGAATTGACATGGGCCTATGCCAATTTACATCAAAGGAAAATCCAGATCATAAATGCTTGCACATGCAGCTTTTCAAGATCAAAGTCCAGGCTGATGAATTCAGTTAGGCTCTACCTTTGTGCTGCCTGACTTTAGCATAGTGTGGCTTTTGAGAAGCCTCTTTTCCAGCTCCTCCAGTGTAACACAGCCTTCAGAGCTCTGGGGGAAACATCTTTGGCTTGTTGTCCTCCAAAAATAGCTGTAGTACCATCATGAAAGGAGAGGTTTCACATAAATATGCAGAAAGAGAGCAGAGGTCTCACATAAATATGTAAGAATACATACATATAAACCAGGAGATTGAAGGCAATGGCACGTAAGAACAAAAACCAGTTATTGTTAATGACAGTCTAATCTATTCTAATTTCCAATCCTCACAGTCTAATCTTTTTTTTCCTCATCATTTGCTTTTTCCTTAAGAATCCCTTCCCATTTCAAGGTGCAGTGTAGGTCCTTGCAAAGTCTTAACCTTCCAAAGGGCTGTCTGCACTACAGACAATTTTATCCTCCAACACATGTAGGTGAGGGTATGTAACATTACTGTTGAAGACTGCATGGCATTTGCTTTTCATTTGTGTCAGGAGACTGAAAGAAATGCTGTTGAGAACGTGGGAATTCATGAGGGCTGCCCTCTAATTCGATGGCGACTCAGCTTTGCAGATAAAACACAGTGGTGCAAAATTTCTGTGGAAACAAATCCAAATAGTTTTAGCCTCAGAGAGGTTAAGGAAGGTAAATGCCAGCAAGGCAGTAAAATAGTGTGCAGAGAACCCCTGTACTTTTTCTCAACCAAGATTTTGTGGCAAAAATGTGTCATCTGCTGTCAAAATAAGCATGTTTGGACTGATAACACATAGACCTGGTCTTACTAAGATTGTTAATTTGCAAGTAAACACCTTCAAAGGCCTTTCTTGACTTGCTTTCATGTACAACAAATGCCTTGCCACCTTTAGGATTTACTGTTCGTTGGGTAACACATAGTAGGACTGATTTTTTTTTCCCTGGCTTTTTGTGTTTTTCCAAGGAAAGCCAAGCCCTAAGGATCCTGGGGTGTCATACGGCTCCTATGTGAAGTGTTGTTGCACGCTGGGATATTTTGCTGCTGCTGTAGAACTGGCAGGGTGAAATCAAGGGCTCCTCTGAATGGCAATGAAGTCCAGGACAAACACGTGGGGCTGAGGACAGGATGGCTTCCCTCAGCCACTGCAGCAGGGTCCAGCTCTGGAAAATAAAATAGGGGTAAGGTTTTCACAGTTTCCACATTGTTCACCATGAACTGTGTGTCTTTGAGCAAAGCTATGTTGTGTTCCCAGCGCCCACAATAAGCTAGGGTTGCTGGGGTACCCCTCTAGCAGGATGAATCCCTGGGTCTGAATGCCACTGTATGGCTTCCCAGCTCCTGAGGCACTTGCCTGACTGATTCCTTTACCCTTGTCAGTGTTCAGAATAGCTGTGCACCTATTTTAGCCCAGCTAGCCAAGTGCAGGTTGTTTTCCATGCAGGATGACTGTGTACAATAGCATAGGCGGGGGAAAGCTGGAGTTTTGGCGAGCAGACCCTTAGCACGGGGCAAAATGCTCGCCTGCACTCTGATGCTGATTCTCTCCTTTATTGGCTGCTCCTGAGGCTGCAGCCGGAGGAACGGTCTCCTGTGGAACGGCAGCTTTAGACAATTTTATTGGCTGATGAATCTGATCTTGCCTGGCCACCTTCCAGAAACACTGACTTGCCCGAGATGAGAGTGAGAGGAAGGCTGCTCTGCCTGGGGCTCTAAAGCAATTGTTTTGAGACCAACGTAACACCCATGCCTTGCTGCACGGTGAGTATAGAAAGACAGGTCCCTATAGCCACGTCTATATGCGTGAAGTGCTTTATGATCTAATTGCTGACACCATTATATGTGCAGCTCCTGTGGACTGTGACTCGTTTGCTGCTTAATTATGTGAAAATGTACTTGGTAAATGGCTTGCTGTCACAAAATGCTCGATTAACTGTTGCAATGATCCTAGTTAAAACACTGCGTTTGTGTCCTACTCTGGTTATTTCCTGTGCTGCAACACATTGATTTAAGCTCTTAGCTATGAGAGAGCAAAATGCAGCTGCAAGATGTTGATATTAAAATGTTTCCTTTGGTTTTATTATTTTGCTAGTGGAAACTCAAAATACCAGAGCTACTTGCTAATATTTGTTCAAGTCTTCTAAAAATTGCTGATTAATCTTGCCCTTTCTTTTTTTAAGGGTAACTTCTGTGAAGTTTGATGCTATGGATCGTTTTGCAAGTTGTGCTTTGCCACAGAGCAAAAATAGGACAGAGCAGAGGAAGGGAATGTTTCTAATGTAGCCCCCAAAGTGTGTGGTGCTCAAAGTGGCAGGATACTGCATTGTACCTATATCAGTTGCAAATAGCTCTACAGATAAACCTTTCTGAAGAGCCCCCAAAAATATTGCTACCTAAGGAACTGATAATTGACCAGCAGCACTGGAATAGAATGAAGGAATGCAGCTTTTTAGACTGCAGCAGTACTATAATATATAAAGATACAGCTAATCCTGAGAGCGCATCATACCTGCTGCTTCAGAAAGGATACTAAATAACCTGAGTTTCACTCTAACAGCCTGCAGGGCCCCGACACTTGGAGTAGAGTTTCAAAATGCGTATTTTTGACAGCTTTGGGAAACTACATTTTATCACTGTACTTGGTCGAAATACCTAATGTATCATAGGTTTTTTTGTTAAGAGAGGTGGTGCAGGAAGTGGGGTGTCAGCGTTTCCTGCAAACAGATCCCTGCCGAACACAGTGGCATGGGGACTATATAGCTTCCTCAGAGTTAAGACAAAATATTGAATTATATCTGAGTAAAGCTATACACAATCTCCAAAGGCTTCCCAATGTTTTGTTCTCTTGGGCTGTGTATAGCACAACTGTTGATGACGATGATGCTTTTCTTCATTCTTCTTTCTGACGGCCAAGGAGGAACCTAAGCAGCTTCCTGATTTGCCTTGGCTGGAGTAGCTTTGCACTACTATACTGGCCTGGGATGAAGCGGCTTGCTTAGGGAGTCAGAAATGGATGGCTAGCTATGGCCTCTTGGAATCACCTGCACCACAGCTGCCTTTCCAAGCTGTGTTGAAGTTATGTTTTGAGTACTCTGGGAAGAGAACAGAGGGAGAGGGCCAAGTTTGTAGGTACAGGAGAGACATGAACATTGATTTGCAGCTGTAGTTGTAAGGTGGAGTCTCCCCATTATGTCCAAGTGGGGAAGAGGGGGTTCCTCATTTGGTGGAATTCCATTTCTATTTCAGCTCAGAAGGAAATAACTTGAACTGGCTCCTGTGACAAGTGGAATGGCAAAATGGCACATGACATGAAGTCAGGTGGCCTTGTCACCACCTGTGGTTATGAGACTGAAGTAGAACCTTTTATTAATGAGAAATGATGCAGCAAATATGGTTTAGTAGGACTTTTGTGCAATTGTGCCAGGTAGCATTGACAAAATTTGGTTCTAAATGTCTTCTAAACATTTATTTGACCTTGTAAATAGTCTAAACTATGGTTTTGCTTGCTCCTGTGTTTCTGCACCATTCCTGCTCTTGTTCTTGCTGGCTGAGGCTTCCAAGAGAGCCATGGGAAGCTGAAATTCATACCCACTGGATTTCAAACTTCCCTTCTAGAAATCCTAGACTTTGTCATTATATGGAAGATGGGGCCATTTTATACCTAGTTTTATAGATGTGTTTGTGATTTCCTGGGATTTTCTGGTGGAATCTGAATTAGAACTTATTTCCGGTTAAGATTTAAGTTTAACAAATGGGCAAAACATAGTATTGACATACCAGCTCAGCTCTTGTTTGTCCTCCTGGAGAAGTTTTTTGTATTAATGTCAGACATGCATCTGTGAAGTTGCAATCTGTGGCTGTTATAGTTGTAATACTGAAAAGGGAAATAAAAGGAGAGAAAGCTGTGCGTGAAAATGTGAATTTTGCTGGTTTTAGATTTAAATGAGACGCATTGAAGGTAACCCATGTTAGAAATGAAGCTTTGCCGCTAAGTAGGATGCAATTTATTTGGAGGGGAATGAGCGATTTGATTTTTCAATAGGCCTTTTGAAACCTTGTTATTGATGTGCTGCTAGTGTGTTCCAGCAAAATAGTAACCCTGAAAGAGCTGAATACAGGATGCTCACTTATTTTTGACCTTTTGCTATCACTCTACATGCCACAACAGCAAAAATGTTGGTGATTTCTGTCATTGTCAAACCAAAGGTAGTGGTGGCCTCACTTTGAGCACTGGTGGAATGGATACCCAAGGAGGGTTCTTTGTGCCTGAGCTGTGTTGGTGTCTGTGAGCAGTCCCAGGGAAGCAAGGGTGGCCAGGGCCCTGTGGCAGTGCAGGAGATGAAGATCTGTCACATGGGATGAATTGCCCTTTCCTGGCCTGGCCCTCAGCTTATAGCAGTGGGAAGGCCATGACTGCAGCCAGCCTCAAACAGAACAGCAGATTCTGTTTTGCTCCTTCAGATTTCCTGCTCTGCTGTCAGTGTGGTGTGGTGCTTTGCACCCCATTTGCCTTCCTCAGCCTTGTAAATGTTGCAAATCTCTCAGTTTTGTTGGAGTAGATAAAAGATAAGGGCAATTCTAGACATTTAACTTTGAGGGGAGAAAATGGAGAAAAGTAGAGGAGGCCACTAAAAATACAAAGCTTGTGATCTTTGTTAATGATTATATTTGGCAATTCTGAAATGAATTGAAATGAATAGAAATGAAACTAAGACAAAACTATGATTCTTTGACTTAAGAAAGCATTTATCTGGAAAAGTTTTGGTTTTGGATTAAGACCTGAGTTAAGAAAATGGAACTATATTGATTTGTATTTTGACAACTTAAAATAGTTTCAGTGCAATGCTCTTACAGCGTGTTCCTTTAGAATGTGGACTTGCAAACTGCAGTAGTTTTGAAAACACTTGGAATTCAGAATGACATGTAAACTGTCTGCAGTGATTTTATTTTTATCTTTGTTAGGTTTGTTGGTTAGCTTGTATGTGAATTTGTATTTCTGTATATGTATATAAACATAATCCCATTAACATGTATGTAAGTAGGAAGCTGGCAGGCAATATGCTTACATATATACCAGCATGTTATTGAGTCATAACATGAAATATTTGCTCTCAATATTCATGTGTAAACCTAATGTGCTGTGGATTCATGCTAGGAGTAATAAGGCAAGAAACTGTTTATGCTCTATTATGCAGATAGCCAGATCAACAGTGGGAGTGAAAACTGGAATTATTCTTCCATTTCAATTACAGCCTGACAAATGGTGCATTTATTTTTCATTGTTAATAAATGGCCCATATGGCATCCTTTGATCACATGCTCTGCAGCTTCTGCAACAGTAAAGCATTTATTTTCAGGGAATGCAGAACCTAACATTTGATCTGGGCTTTAATACTGTCTTGAGTAAGGGAATGGACACTACAAGAGAAGGTACCCTAGGTAGCTCAGAGTTTTCCAGTCTGCTGCACCCACCTCAGCAGCCGAGCCAGCAACCTCCTCACATTCCAGTTCACAGGAAGGCTCTTTCCCCACTAGCAAATTCCATTCTTCCACAGAATACGTGAGGATGGCCTTTCCATGGTGCACACTCTGGATTCCAGGATGGCTGGCATGCAGGGATAAATAAAAACTAACCAGAGAAGAAATTTAGAAAGCAAGGCAAAGCAAAATTAGAATTTCTTTGTGTGTGAGAAATACACATGATCAAAAACCCCACCAGCCTGATACACATATCTTTTGGAATAAAGACAACCTATTTGCTTTTAATCACATTATTTATCATACATTTTAGAAGCTAAACTGAAGTCCATAGCCAGGACACTAGCTGGACACATTCAGGAATATCTCCATGGAAATACCATCCTGGAAAGCAAAGCTTGCGGGAGTTTGCTCATTATTATCTGCAGTGCACTGTAGTCTGGAAGAAAACAGGAGTTAGGTGACACCCTGTTTTCTACACCCACAGTCACAACAGATGGATGGATGACAGGACCTCTCCAGAGCAGCTCATGTCCTGATGGTGTAGCTCTTGTAGCCACTTTGATCTTAGCGGGCATACAGTGTTTGGGACCTTTCTGGGTGTTCCTACCAAAAAAAGATAATGATTATGCACAGCTCATGCCTCTAATGTAAATGGAAGTGTTTACAAAACATGGGTGAAGCACAAGAGGTTTTCTCCCTCACATTGCTCATGTGAACCTTCCAGGGATAAGGAGATGTAGGATGGAAGCAGGGGGAAGGGAAAGCCTGTTGGAATCTCCTTGGGAAATTTTCATCAGTAAGACAGCAACCTGTTTCCACTTGCAACTGCAACACCATCAGCATCCTCAGAGCAGTTTCAACTTCTGCTTTGGCAGTAGCAAATGGCAAAACTGTATAGATTCACTCACCCATGACCCCATATAACCAAAGAATTGTGTCCCCTTAACCCTTGTACAAAACATGGGCACAATATGAAAGCTTAAACCACAAAGCAGATGGTGCATTGCAGAACCAAGCATCATGTCATGTGTCGGATGAAATGTGGCTGGCTAAGTGTGTCCAGATGGACATTGCTCCTTTGGTGAATAAACCATTGAAATGTGGCAATTTTTGGGAATCTGGGCAGAAATAGGCTTGCACAATGGAGAGCTGGTACAGGGCACAAAGCTGAAAAAATTGTTCTCCACATAGGAAACTGAAATGGGGGAATTTTAAAAGATTGTGTAATCATTTAATTTGCTGTTTCATAGAACTCACATATAAGGCACTAACAACAAGGAGGGATGTGAACTTTCAGCCAATACTGTAGCACTAATATATAAAAGATTTCCCCAACATACTTGGCTTCTCTTTTCAGCTGGATTCTTAGGAAGGATTTTTTGAGGAAGAGGCTCTATGTGGTGTTACAGGCTTGTAATTTTCAGGTTAGACTACTGAAGGATTATATGCTTGTTACTTTGTTTTCCCTTGAGAGAGTCCTGCAATATTTCATAAATCCAGATGACTGTATAGATTTTAGTGAATATGTAATTTGCTACGTGGAATATATGCTGGTCAATACTTCTGTTCTTAGAGGAGATAGTAACTAACAAAAATGATGTCTGACAGGCTGCTCCTTACTGTGGAATTATCTGACATCTCCTCAGGTTTTTGTAAATTGCTGTAGCTCAAGATTAGGGTAAAATATTTAAAAGTTGTCAAAAGCAACTTTAAAGCTTCTGAACTTCTAGCTTTTAAAAGTGGTTTAGGAGCTTATGGTGTTGAATCCTGTAATCACTTTTGAAATGCTTTTCTAGTCCATCTTCCTTGAATGACTAGAAATGTCTATTTCCTACAAGCAAAAAGGGCCTAACTTTGGCCAAAAAGCATTGCTGATCATGAACTTGCTGAAATCTTTGAGGAGTAAAATTTGGAATTGACTTGCTGAACTGTTAAGGTTTGTCAGGGACAGTCATGGGTAATTGCCTCAACTTTTATAATAGAAAACATTGTGCTTGGAAAAAAGCATGGTCGGAAAACGCACTTGTCTCAGGAAAGGAGCAGTGAGCACTTGCCCTGTGCAGGCCAGGAGCTGCACTCAATAGTCTTTGTGGATAATTTCCAGCTCAGGATATTCTATGATTCCATGATTCTATTACTTGAATTATTTTCCAGAATCCATGAAACAGGAAACAGGAACTTCCTCAAGGAGTTTTACCACAGCAGATTAGGTTTTTATATCAAATGTTGTTGTTTGGTCTGCAAATCAAACCTCATTCCTCTTGACCTTATTTAATATGGCGGACACCAAAGTTTAATATAAGAAAAGAGGAAGTATTTATTTAACTTCTTACTCCCCTTTTATGGTACAAGGCTCTGGCTGAATGGAGGACAAAGATATAATGCATGAAAACATGAATGACTTGTGTTCAAGCTGATATCCCATGTTGGCTCCAATGTATGGCATCACACTTCCCATCGGGGTGTCACAGAAATGTGAGGAAGATCCTGTATGGAGGTGACTTCTACCTGAGAACCAAGGTAACAAACATGACCCATTCAAGTGTGATAAAAATAGACACCCACTGCAGCAACTTGCACCAACACAGGCTCTGAGTTGTAAGACACGTGGCTGTGTCTCAGCAGTCAGTCCCTGCTTCATGCTGCAGTTAAGCTGCACTGGTTCCCAGGTTATTGCATCTGCACCAGGCATTTTAATGGTCCCAGGAAAAGTCTTGTCTGTGTCAAGTTTTGATAAATAATGGTTAGATTTCTGCAAAAGGAAACTAAAAGGAAGTTAATACTGAGTAATCTGGGAGATGTCTTTCTATCCAGCATTTATTACTGATTGTTTCCTTCTGTGGTTATTTACATACATTTACAGAGCTATTCCTTGCTCTGGTTTTATCTCATGAAATTCCAAAGTATGGAGCTGTCATTCAGGGATGAAAGTACATATTTGAACTACAGACAAGGTAGCTTAATTAACACTTACAGTCTGTCTTTAATAGGTGGGTTTAGGATATGCAATTCTGCCTTGTAGTAACTTTCAGTTTTTCTTTTACATCTTTCCTTTACCGCTGTAGCAATGGAAAAAGAGCTCATGTACTCTTTAACTGCCATGTCACCTTGCAGCTCCACAGTGGGACAGGGAATGCTCTGTTCAAGAAAAATCTGTGTTTTGTAGAAAGGACTCAGCAAATTAACTGGGACTCTGTTTTTTCTAAAGGCTGATTTATGACAATGGGGAGATCCTCAAACACTGTGGAGCAGCACTGTGCTGATGTAAAGAGAGCTACTTTGTTTGGTGGGGGTTAAAAATCTGGTCCCAAGTGTGTGTGATTCTCTTCTGCTGATGCAATTATCACCACTGCGCCTGGGGAAGGTTGTGCCTCTCTTTCTTTCTTCCTCTTCTCTCTTTATGACCTAGAACCCTACAATGCACTGTTTGTCCCTTTTAATTTTTGAAGGTTACCCTTGCTCACGTGGCGAGCTGTGTCTGGGGCTCAGTGCTGCTCCTTGTGTGAGCTCTGATGTCATGAGCTTGGCACAGACACAGCACAGCAGCACTGGCTTTGCTGCAGCTTACTGCCTGCAGTGGGACCCCAGGGCCTGATTTGCCCAGCTTAGCCCAGGCTGCCATCTCACTGCTCTCTCTCTTTGCCTCCACATAACTTTTCTCCCTGCAGCAAGGCATATCAAGGCAGTAGGAGTTACCCTGGGATGTGCTTCCCTGCCGGCACTGGCTTTCCATGGCACATTGAACTGGTCTGCTTCTTACACGTGGGAGCAGGAAAAGCTTGTCCCCATGCTGCTGCTGCTGCTCCGTTTGTAGTTCTAGGAGTAGCTCTCCTTCTGTGTTTGTAGGTTAGACAGAAATCCCTGTGGGTCAGCTTTACATCTTCAGCTGTAAATGTAGGTCAGCTGGCTGCCATGCAGAGTGTTCCTTATCCTTAAAAGCGCAGGTCCTCACATGCAACTTCACAGTACATTGCCTTTGCTGGTCTCTAAGGAGGCTCATTTTGCCAGCATAACAAGGGGTGCAGCTGCTCTCCTGACATTGGCAGTCCTGCCAGCATGGGAGCAGAGTATTTATTGGTGTAGGTGGAGCAGATGTGTAATGAGAGCAATTTCTGCTGTTTCTGACACTATCTTTTAGTAATGAGAGCTTGATATCAGGCCTATTAATGAAATTAATTATCATAGGATGTGACAGTGCCTGTAAATCAAAGCAAGTCCTTCAGTTCTTCTGTGCCCAGGGCCTGATACTAAACCTAAGATTCACTCATTCCTCCATGCTAGAGTCCATCAGAGGTCTAAAATCAATGAAAGATTCCCAGGAGCTCACACAGAGCCAGTTGGGTTCAGTTACACTCTTGCTTTCTTCTTAGCACACATTTGGTTTACATATCCCTGCCTGCAGGCTCTAATCTTAGCTGTGACACTTAATATGCTTGGTATTTTTTTAGCCTGGTTTCCTAGGAAGTTGAAGCTTATGCAATCCTTATGCAAAAGGAAAAAGCCCTGAAAGGTTTCCTAAAAAGACAGCACAAACTAGCCAATGGGTTCATGAATCAGAAAACTTATGTCAAATTGCACACAGAAGGAGGTAGCTGGTGCAGAGCTTCCTTTGTCCATGGCTGCAGGGACCCTCCGGCTGCTTGTAGAACCATGGCAGGGTGTGACTGGGGCTCTGGATGGCCTCAAGAGGTCCTCAACCATTCTGCGATTCTGTTGTCCATGAAGCACTAACATTTCAGTAAAATTCAGCAGAGGGGGCAGCTCTCAAAGGCAAACAGGTTTGTTTGAGAGGAAGGCTGTGGCATGCATGGGGTGGTTGGCATGATTTTGCTTGGAATCACCAAGTTCATGATCCTCCAGAGCCTCTAGTGGTTGTTGGATATAGAAGGGAGGATGAGGATACACCAGAGGAAGTGCATGGAAGTGCAAAACACATTAGGTGGTCTGAGGGGGGGTAAGGAGGTGCTGCATCAGTGCATAGAATCTTTCTTTAATCACTACTCCTGGCAAGACACCTTGTCTGCAGTGTTTAGAGAGAAGGAGGTGCAGATGTGGCTGTGATAGTTAACCAGGAAAGGAGTGTGCTCCCTTTTGTGTATCTTGCATTTGCTTTCAACAAAGCAAATTTGTGGAGACATCACCAGTGGGGCAGCAAAACAAACATAATCTGTTTGTAATATTGTGATCTCTCTGCTCAAAGGCAGGCTGCCAAATTTCTCAGGGAAGAATCGTCCTTTTAAAAAAACTCAAACTCCTAAGAAAATGCAACCAATTTTCCCCCTATATCTTTATTACTGAGACTTGATATATTGCTGCATTATTGAAATTAATTTACAGTACTTTCACACCGATAAGCCGCACCTATTTCACTGAAGAATCGAGCCGATCACGGAAGTACAGCTAATCACCAGGTGCAGCTTATTTATGGACAAATT